>OX101784.1:6689938-6911452 GCA_944452715.1 Ophion slaviceki | reverse complement strand
GTTATGCCAAATTAGAACTCGAAAATTCTAATCTGCGCCAGAAAAGTTCAGAGACCAGGAGCCAAATCGGATTCCAGGCTTCAGAATAAAGCGAGATTATGATGATGGGCCTCCCTGCAAGGTCTCATCGAGGAACGACGACTTGTCATCATCCGTTAACTCCTTCCTATTGGTCGAAGCAATATGTAATTCCGTTAAGAAGCCATAGAGATAAACAAACTTCGTCCGGATTCCCAGCCACCTCGAAAGAGCTATCACCGCAACCATTTCCCGGTCAGATCATGTCGTTCCGAAGCAGCAATCCAAATAATAAAACCATTTTTCGTCCCAAACGTTGGTATAATTCGCTTTTGTAACTCGGCTTCAAAAGGAGCACGGGAGAAATGTTCCTTTTCCTATTCTATACCTTTCTCTGGATCGCACATCACTGCCTCCACTTATATCCATAACTGTTCACATTAAGATGCGGTATCATACGCCCGGTCGGTAAAAAAGCTGTATCGTCTCGGATTACATTTCCACCGACTGGAGCCATCAATGCTCTCCGCGTTTTAATAGAGCAGAAAATGTAACCTCTTCTTTTAGAAAAATATTGGTCATCTTGGAGAACGTTTTGAATCTGTAAGCCACGGTTCCACAATTCAAGTTAACCCGAGTTCACTGCGCTAAGTATGGTTCTGATTGGTCAATTCGCTCTTAACCTTCGGTTACCTGGAGTAGTGGAACCGGGCCTAAAACCACTATGGAACTGCACCCACCAAGTTTGCAGTACATTTAGCAGGTCATGCTACTTATTATAAACAACGGGTTTTCGTCACAGCAATGTGTAGCAATAGTACTGTCAATAAAAATTGCCTACTTTTGTGACCAATTACGTCATTGTATATCTCTGTATATGTCTTGGACTTTACGTTTCACGAAGTAAGTTTACGGGGACGGGTTGTGAACTTTATTTTGGCGCTGAACTTTATTTGCAGCCTCCAATGTCTGAGGGCAGGAAAAAAGTTGTACTGCAGGCTTTCGAAAAACTGGATAAAACCGGCGACGGGGAAATCACTGTGGATGACCTGAAGGGAGTTTACAACGTAAAATGTCATCCCCGTTATATCAGCGGTGAAGAAACGGAGGAGAATATAATGAAGAAATTTCTTGGAAACTTTGAACAAGACAACACGAAAGATGGAATCGTAAGCGGCCCAGTGAACTAATCAAAAGCACTTGAATTTCTAGAGTCTACATTTTGTGAGATTAAAATGCAGATAAAATGAAGTTACGGGATTTCGCCACCGCGAATGCTCGAAACATAGGCTTATTCTCAAAAAGTTTATAATCTCGATAGTATGAAATGAGTTATTAATTTTTGGACGTATGGTTTCATGAATGTCTCTCATGCATTGTATTTGAAAATCTCAGGAAATGGTGACCCTTCTCCTTCGGCACCTGCTTGAGCAACTTGAGCCTGTTTTGAAAAATATCTACGAGCTTGGCAAGCCGGCGGTGCTTTTGTGCTTTTGCGAGCTCATACTGGTTGAATGGCGCGACCAACCGCTCGTAGCGGCGCTGGACGTTTCTACCTATAAATACCCAGAAATACCTATTATTTCGGCAATTTGCCCAATTTTAATACGGGTGATGCCTTAAATTGTTGGGAAACTGCAATATTGATTATTAACGGCGAAAGCAATTTTTTAAAACTCCTTGGTCGTCCTTGGTGGACCCTTACATCCGTGTGTGCACATACAGTGTGCATATCCATACGTATCTTGGTATCACATGGAGAACAGAAGGGGTCTGAACCACCGTCTTACATACAGGCCTTAAAACCAAGGTAGTGAGGAGGGGTTGCTTAATGTCAGAAAACTAATTCAGCTTATGACTACAACAGTGGCGCCACACACAGCTCGCAATTGCCCGTGATGCTTTTCAATGATTAAATAATGATTTCTTCTATAAATTATTTATTTCGTTTTATTATATTTAATTTCCTCATTATTTCGCGTGGTTGCACTTTTCAAGGTCTTTTATATGAAGAATCGCAATATCAATATTCCTACTAAGCCGTGCAGTTTTTTTCGATTACTGGTTACTAAGAAGGGAGAGAGGATACAATTCAACGCTCTATTTAGATTTATAACTTGATTCTTTTATTAATTTGTCAATTTCAGCAAATTTTTTCAACAACCACCTGTTTCTTACTTTTTACATTTTCTTGATTTGCTTAAATCGAAGTCGAACATGACAAGTGATTATGATGTCACGAATCACGATAACGAGGATCTCACAAAATAATTTCTGAGGTTATATGTCACGACTTTCGCTTATACCACGGTCTTACATACAGATCTTACAACGCTAGTGGTGGGGGGATGTTCTGTGCGACAGGGATAACGATAGCCACGCACTGTCGCCATAGCCTAACGTGAGAATATGTAGAAAGAAATACATAAACTTATAAACTAACGACTGTAAATAAGAAAAATCTATTCAGTCATTGACAAAAGGTCCATCAACTCTACAGAATTGGAATCCAAGCGATTTTAATAAGCATAAATCGATTTTTAGTACAGTCGTGCTGTATATTGGAATCGGAAAAAATTAGAAGAAAGCTAGTTGTTTGACAAGTGATTTTGTATGTGCCGCGGGTGCTAAATCCAAGTTTGTCTAAAAATCGGGGTGTAAGGTTTTTTAGAGGATGGGGGTGGATCAATGCCAAACTACAACCCTCACGAGGTCGACGCTGGGAGACAAAATGATCCGAAAAATGCGGGCTTTATTTTTGTCCACACCGCCGAAGTCGTAGAAGTTCATTTTAGGGGTGAAAAATTGGGATGAAATTTGTAAAAATCTGTTTTAATTTGATAAGTTAAGGAAAAATTCTTAAAATTTTGGTTTAAATGGGAACGTTGTAGCCCTTGAAAAGACCCGTCGATCGAGTATTTTATCATCTCTATCCGATAATATCTTCAACCCCCAAAAATTGTTGAAGTATCAATAAAAAAAAATTGTTTATTGAATAACTCAAAAACAATCGATTTTTTAGGGATGGTTTAAATGTACGAAATGTAGAGAATAATTTCCTCTATATTTTGGTTTCAATGGACCCGCGAGTTCGTGCCGTCAATAGTTTTTCCAGAATGTCATTTTGAATTTTCAACCCTCGAGAGCGGTTGGAAAATCCAAATTCGAGGGTGATCCATAGAAACGAAACCATAGAGAAAATTATTCCCTACATTTCGTACATTTAAACCATACCCGAAATATCGATTGTTTTTTAGTTATTCAATAAACAATTTTTTTTCCGGGAGTGAAGATATTATCGGAGAGTGATGATCAAATACTCGATCGACATGTCTTTTCAAGGGCTAAATCGTTCTCATTTGAACAAAAAGAGTGAGCATTTCTTAAAGAGCTATTAAATTAATACTGATTTTTCGAAATTCATCCCACTTTTTCATCCCCAAAATGAACTTTCACAACTTCGGCGCTGTGGACAAAACTAAAGGCCGGATTTTTCTCAACAATTTGTCTCACGGCGCTGACCTCGTAGAGGTTGTAGTTTGGCATCAATCCACCCCCATCCCCTAAAAAACCTGCACCGCGCTAAAAATCGGGGTGCAGGTTTTTTTTTGCAGTTTTGTAAAAAAGGCAAACTTGGATTTAGCACCCGCGGCACCTCCAGAAATACCTGTCAAAAATTGACTTTCTTCTGATTTTGTCCGATTACGGGGTTTTTTCAAGCGACAGCACGACTGTACTATTTGTTCTCTTATGTGTAAAATCCGTTAGGAGTCACTACGGGAGTAAAATGATGGGGGCGGAGGAAGGCGCGCGACAAAAAAAAATATCCGACTTCTATCTATAGGGACAGAAGTGCGACTTTAAGAGTCCGACTTCTATCCCCATGGATAAAAATGCGCCTTAAAGAATCCGACTGCTATATAGACCATTCTTATCTTATATTTAAGACATTTCTTATGTGTAGCCTGACGGCCTCGGAACAAATCGCAATGCAGCTCCGTCAAACAATACTTGCGACGACATTGACATATATGCGACCTCTATGTTTTTCTCTTTTTGCCGTGTACGTATTCGGTTACTTACGATAAGAGATTCATGGCACTCAACTGAATATCAAACAACAACAACAACAACAATATTATACATTTGTTAGAGATTAACAAAGTCGTATGTATAATGTCCGCCACCCAACAAAGAAGTTTCCGGAGCTTGTACCGGACAAAACCTACGATATTACTGAGCTCAAGGAGGCCAACACTATGAACGGAGTTCGAATCATCGTGGCACTTCATGAAGAGTTTTTCGTATTTCTACCGGCAAATACACTAGGCCAAAGAATTAAAGGATATTGAAAGAGTCCGCCAATTTTAGGGTCATTTTCAAATAGATGTAACTCCTCGAAAAATGGTGAACCTCTAGTTTCCAGATCTTGAGCTCGAAAAATGTTTCGCATCAGCCAATTTTTAGTGGCCATCAAAAAACCAAAGGAAACAATTTTGAAAGTTTTTGCTCGTCTTTCACAGTCTGCACGGACTTTAATAATTTTTTTTTGAATGATTGGATTAAAAGGTTCGTCTAGCTGGATTCTTCCCCTTTAATTTGAGCGGTGGGAAAGCTCTGTACGATTTTTTCTCGCTGAGTTATCGATGTTCAAAGCAAAAATGACACTTTTGACTTTGATGACTGATTATTCGGAGACTAATAGTCGCACAGAAAACAACCGGAGGGTTTTGGAAACTTTGAAGTATTCTCTATAAGACGCTCTTATCATTTTTTTATCAAGATTTTTTTATGCGGTAAAATGGATTTAAAAAACGTGGAAAATGGCATATTTATGAATATTCTTTTAACTAAGGATTATTTTGCCAATATCGAATAGATTAAAAAAAAATCGGTTTTTTTATGACCTCAAAGTATCCTAAAACAGCCCTCAAAAGTTTGAACCCCTGCGATTTTTTTCATTGTGTTCCGAATGATAAAAATTGTGGTTTTTGCCAAAAATCGATTAAAGGCTAAATCTACTAACTTTTATTCGTCTTTTGAGAATCACAATTTTTTTTTGGCACTGATCCGAATTTCCGGTGCTAAAAAATGTTGAGTGTTGAACAACGGAAACAAATTTTTGTTTAATGAAAAAAAAATTAATTGAAATAAATGTTTTTGACAAAAAAAATTAATTGAAATAAATGTTTTTGACAAAAAAAATTAATTTAAAAAATCGAAAAAAATGCTTAGATTTTTTTTATAGCGCTGAACGTTTTTCATGATACGACGAGCGATTGGAGTTGTTGGAATTCACAGTTCTTTGAATGTGTGCGTGTGTACCATTTTCATTAACGATACAACACCCTACGCACTCGTCCCACCATCACTAATCGAGACTCATAACTGAGGGATGCAAAGTTTCACATCTCTCAAAAACAATCGTGTCACGGTAACCGCTGTATCTACCTTTCTTTTAATATTGATTAAATGTTTAGTTGCAAAACCGTACGCCCTTCTATTAATCACTGTTCTTTCGGCTGCAAGTTTTTAACTCTTGCTTAATTTTGTTCAGCGATCACCTTATGGTATGAGCTTTGCTTAAGGAAAAAAACGTTTTTGTTTCAAGGTCATACAAAAGACGAGACTTTTGGTAATTGAAAAAAAATCTTAATGAGGCGACATTTGTCTACAGTCGAAAATGCGCGTGTGGTCACGCTTTTGCGTGAGGGTCGTTATACGCAACAGCACTGTGTGGCGCCGCCTTGGAAAACGTGATCGCGACGGATACACGCAGCCGATTGCTCCTACTAATGGTGGTTCTGTGGTGGGCAGGCGTATCTATAAACACTAGAACGCCATTAGTCATCATTCCAGGGACATTGACAGCCGAAAGGTACGTCAATACAGTCTTGGAACCACACGTCTTGCCCTTGCGTAGACGTTTGGGAAATCGCTTTATCCTTATGCAGGATAACGCTCGTCCTCATACCGCGAGGCTAACGAGAAATTTTCTCGACGCGAATAACGTGACGCCCCTCGACCACCCAGCCATGAGTCCCGATTTAAATCCCATTGAACATGTCTGGGACATGGTTGGTCGTCGATTGCGCCGGGATTATCCGAATGTAGGGGGTCACCGTCAATTGACTGAAGCGCTCCTTCGAGTTTGGCAAGGGATCTCGCAAAGGGATATCCGGCGGTGCATTAACATGCGAGAGCGCTTAGAAGCCGTAATAAGCAATCGAGGGGGGCAATACACAGTATTGAATCATGACCCACAATGTACGTGGCTTATGGGATGAGTTTAGAATCATAAAATACCACAGAAGTGACAAACTGTAAGCTCTCATACCCATAAGAAGAGTTGTACGCATGCACGCATACACACACACACACACACACAAACACCCACACCCATATACGTGACTTAAGGAATGAGTTTGGAGTCTTTAAAAACTGTGGAAATGACGAGCCGTAGGGTCTCAATTCCTTAAGAGAAATTATATGAACACACACACACACACACACACACACACACACACACACACACGCGCGCGCACACACACACACGCACGCGCGCACGCACACACACACGCACGCGCGCACGCACGCACGCACGCACGCACGCACACAAAGAAGCGTAAATCCAACCGAGCCACCTCTACGTGGTACGCGTTAGGTTACGCTAATGCCGGTGGTGAATAAAATGTTTATAAAAAAAATCTTGATCTAATGATCGTGGGACGTGTGCGTAGGGTGTCGTATCGTATCGTAGGGATGTAAATTGTACACACGCACACATTCAAAGAACTGTGAATTCCAACAACTCCAATCGCTCGTCGTATCATGAAAAACGTTCAGGGCTATAAAAAAAAATCTAACCATTTTTTTTCGATTTTTTTAAGTTAATTTTTTTTGTCAAAAAAAAATTTTAATTAATTTTTTTTTCATTAAACAAAAATTTGTTCCCGTTGTTCACCAATCAACATTTTTTAACAGCGAAAATTCGGATCAGTGCCAAAAAAAATTGTGATTCTCAAAAGACGAATAAAAGGTGGTAGATTTAGCTTTTAATCGATTTTTGGCAAAAACCACATTTTCGATCATTCGGAACACAATGAAAAAAAAATTGCAGGGGTTTAAACTTTTGAAGGTTTTTTAGGATACTTTGAGTTCATATAAAAACCGAAACTTTTTTTATCTATTCGATATTGGCAAAATAATCCTTAGTTAAAAGAATATTCGTAAATATGCCATTTTTCACGTTTTTTAAATCCATTTTCCAAAACCCTCTGGTTCATCAAAGTCAAAAGTGTCATTTTTGCTTTGAACATCGATAACTCAGCGAGAAAAAATCGTACAGAGCTCTCCCACCACTCAAATTAAAGGGGAAGAATCCAGCTAGACGACTCTTTTAATCCGATCATTCAAAAAATTTTATTAAAGTCCGTGCAGGCTGTAAAAGATGAGGAAAAATTTTGATTTTTTTTTTTATTTTGGTTTTTTGATGACTACTGAAAATTGGCTAATGCGAAAAATAGTTGAGCTTAAGATTTCAAAACTAGAGATTCACACCTTCAATTTGTTTTTTTTTATTTTGCTGTACGACCATTTTTTGAGGAGTTACAGCTATTTGAAAATGACCCCAAAATTGGCGGACTTTTTCATTATCCTTTAATTCTTTGGCCGAGTGTATAATCGCTGTGAATTTATGAGGTGTACAAATAAGTTTTAAGGGTTTTTTTTAAATTATGAATTTTTATTGAGAAAAACTGGTACAATGTATATCATTCAAAATATTGCCCGTCGCTTTCTATTACCTTTGCCCATCTTTCAGGCAGCGTACGGATACCGCGTTTAAAAAATTCCTCATCCTTTGAGGCGATCCAAGAATCGAGCCAATTTTTCACATCTTCGTAAGAAGTGAAGTGCTGCTCAGACAGCGTATGAGCCATTGACCGGAACAAGTGGTAGTCCGAAGGAGCAATGTCTGGCGAATACGGCGGGTGAGGTAGGACATCCCAGTTCAGTGCCTCCAAAGTTTCCTTGACAACTTTAGCAACATGTGGCCGAGCGTTGTCGTGCTGAAAGATCACTTTGTCATGTCTTTTGGCATATTGGGGGCGTTTAAGCTTTAATGTTCGACTCAACTGCATCAATTGTTTTTGATAACGTTCCGCAGTGATAGTTTCGTTAGGCTGGAGTAGCTCGTAGTAGATAACTCCGAGTTGATCCCACCAGATGCACAGCATTATCTTCTTGCCATGAATACCCGGTTTGGCCGTTGAAGTTGAAGCATGGCCGGGCTTACCCCACGATTTTCTGCGCTTTGGATTGTCGTACTGGATCCACTTTTCGTCTCCCGTCACTATTCGACGCAAAAAACTCTTCCGGTTTTGCCTTTGGAGCAGTTGTTTGCACGTGAAAAAACGGCGTTCGACGTCTCTTGGCTTGGGTTCATGCGGAACCCAATGTCCTTTTTTTTGCACCATACCTATTGCCTTGAGACGGTTTGAAATCGTTTGTTGAGTCACTCCCAAGGTTTCAGCAAGCTCCTCTTGAGTTTGGCATGAATCTTGGTCCAGTAATGCTTCTCACTCAGCGTCTTCAAACTTTACTGGCCTCCCTTCGCGTTCTTTGTCAGTGATGTCAAAGTCGCCAGTTTTAAAACGCCGGAACCAATACTCGCATGTTTTTATTGATAGAGCATGCTCTCCACACGCTTCACATAGTAGTCGATGCCCTTCAGCTGCACTTTTCTTCAAGTTGAAGCAAAAAAGCAGGGCTTCCCGCAAATGTTGTTTAGTTGGCACAAAAGTTGACATAGTTGGAGCACAAAAATGCGTGTCGTTTACACTTTAACGAAATAAAACGTACTATGAGAGGAAAATGGTCACGTTTTAACATGAATACGTAAGTTTCAAGATAGTCCGAAGCGATGTAGTACTATTTATGCCATCTTTTGTAAACCCCTCAAAACTTATTTGTACACCTAATATTTATGAGTGAATAAGTGACAATACTGTAAATCACCGTACTGTATAGACGCGCTTGCACGACATACGTTCGTCTGATTTTTTACTCGTTTCGCCATTGAGAGAAACATCGAATATTCTAGAACGTTCGAACATTCTAGAGAGTGGGGGTGAGATAAGACATACAGAGTTTGGGCTTTTGCAACGCTTCATCAGTTGACTTTGAGTAATCGCTGAATGCAAGATCACGATAGTACACGAAGAAAATTGATAGCAAGAATCGGATTATTTCTGGAAAACATTCACGCAATAAAAAAACTTATTCAATCGAAAAGTGACACCGATAGTCTGTTCAAAATGCTATCTTAACTGAATATCAGACAACAACAACAATAGCAGCAAAAACATTAGGGATTGGTCGGAGCGGTCAGTCATCATGAACGAGTTAAATCCGGACGAGGTGAAGTAGTTGTGCCGTCTTCCACCATACATCTGTGATTATGACGCTCCTGTAGTTAAGCATTTTGGAGATGCGCCCGATGCAGTCGACGATTGCCTCAATGGTGTACTGGAATTGCAAGGAAATTTGGAAAAAGTGGAATGTAATCGAGGGTGCACCGAAAAACAAGAGATTTTAGCACAGTGTAAATGTTTGCATGAATCAATTAACATTATTGATAAACATGTTCCAAGTTTACATAATGGCGTCGATGAATTCATCACGAAATTGTTCAAGGGAAACGCAAAATACAGAGGAATATGTTTTCAGAGGATGAAGGGGTTAATAATGTAAATAGATTATGCTGGAAATATGCATAATGTCGTAGTGAGTTTGTTTGGGTTTATGGGTCCGAGGTGCCACTTTCAACCCCAATTTCTTCAAGAACTGGGCGTTTCGATGTGGTAGCGTCTTGAGAGGTGCTTGATGAATAGTTGCCCCTAGACATGTTGGTTCACTTTTGTAGCCTCGTCCAATTTTTGTGTTCAATACAATATCCATTATGATGATGATTTTACATGTAAGCGTATTCTTGTAATTTCCTCTCGAAAATTCACCAATTGTCCGATTTGATCGACAAGCCTGAGCTGAAGATGATCTCTTGATTGGACGGCGATCGGAAGGTAAATGGCGTGTGGTACTTTAATGATACCATATCCAAGTGGAACGACGAGGAAAAAATCATGGATAGTGTGCACTCTTTGCTCGTTGATCTAAGCTCCCATGGTTGCATTGAACTCGTAGAGAATTTATGTTGAGAATGGCTACAAGGAAATCTGACTCATGGCTGACATTCGCTTTTAGTTTTCGTGGCGTAAATCCTAGCAGTCCACCAATAGAGTCATTTGGCATAAAATTGATGTGACGATTGGCCTTCATGTCACTGCGAAGGGTATTATTGTTCGGTTTCAAGATGATGAAGACGTTATTATCAGATAATACGCTCTGTAAGTAGGTCTCAATATCTTTAATTTCATAACTTCCCGTCGGTATAGTTATTATTTCTTGCTCCACATAGAAGTTATTGATACCAACATCAATAGTGGTAATCGAATTGAAGATAAGCAACTCAACGAGGCGCAAAGTGTAATTTTTGAATGGTGATAGTTCAAAAGCGGGAAATAGTGAACCTCCAGTATAAAGCTTGTTCCCGAGAAAGACAACGTGGAAGAATCAACCATGATAGTTGATATTGAACTAAAGCCTTAGTTCGCATGAGAAACCATTTTATAGTTCTCCATTGAGAAACTTGAGAGCCAGGCGTTCACATACCACTGTATCATAGTCCCGATATTTTTCATGGTTATACATTATAGTGCTACCAAATCGAAATATTTCGTCCGATCATGAGAAGGTTTTAAATTACCAAAGTGCTGTCACATCCGGAAGGATATTTCTGTTTTGCTCTTTAAGTAAGTAATATAAGAATATTTTTGTTTCCCTCTTTGTTGCCTACGCCTAGCGCAATAGCACGGGATGAGGGTAAAAAGGGGTAGTGTGTGGAAAATAATAGAATTAAGTAATTGACGCGAGGTTTCGGTACTGAGAAATAATTCGACAGAATTGGTGTACGATTGACACTATGTTATTTATTATAAGATTACTAGACGGGTTGAAGCGATCAGGCCTATGATGAATGATACAAAAAGAAAAGGTAATGTTAGCTTACGTTGGTTGTGTTTGACGCTCGCTCCCTCGCGTAGATGTTTCTTGTCGCTCGCATTACAAGGGCCTTCGCTCTTGCCCTGATGCTGTCACTGGCATATTCGCTGGTAAGGCGCTCGCAGGATTTTACGCCGGTCGTGTGTATAACCGACGTGTTTACTACGACGGGCACTACGCGTGGATAGAAATATAAACGGCGCGCGAAGTCGATGAATTGAGACTGATTTTCACAGACCGATGATAGAAATTACACAAGTGTAAAATAAACTTTTGTGCCTCGAAAAATAAAGACTGTTCGTAGGAAGGTTAATTAAATATGCTCGTTAGGCTTCTGGATTAAGCCTTCTTAGGAGAAGTTGATTCAATGTTGGTTGACTGAAGACTGTTCTCTGAATTTGATGAACATTGTCAAAAGACTGGGATTGAGATTTGATAGAAGAACTTGAGTCAATGGTAGTTAACCGGAGCCTGACTTCAGAAAGGAAGTCTTTCTTGATATGAATATTAGGATCGATTCAATAGTGGGAGAAGGCACCTTAGGGAGAGTATGGTCTTGGTCATCTAGTTCTTCGGGGATTGGTCCATTGGTCGTGAATATATCGGTTAATTAGCGTGATTGGTCACGGTACCGTGTGCGAGTAGGTTACAGATTTACTGGGCACGTGCGTGGCCTTATTTCAGGGCATCGGTTCTGACTAATATGCGTGTGAAGAAAGGAGACCTTTGTCCCGCGTTTCCCGCCTTTGCGAAAAAGCGCATGGGAAATACAGTTCGATATTTGAGACCTAAGCATGCGCGTGATTCGTGTTATATCAATTTATGGCTATGGTGACTTCTCATATCGAGACGTTCATATATCGGACTACACTGCGAGACCGGATGTCTTATTTTTCAGTCAGAGTTATAAATTCGTCGGAGCCGTCTCGGCCATGTTATGATGTAATAATCTTTTACGCAGTTACGCGTCTTATTCTTACATTTATACATGTCTAATAATAAGCTTATAACGAAAAATGAGGATATTGGGAATAACCGAGAGAAGGCACATTCGGTAGGATGCAACAGTGCTTGTTAACGGTCGAGAAAAAATGTTGGTCCTCGGTGGGGAGAGGGGAGAAAACCTCAGGAAAACTTTCCCAGGACTAAGTATTCAAAGTCGAGACGGTCAATCGAGAAAAAGAACTGCCTGTCAGTTTTATTTTAGGTCGCCACACCAACCAAATAACAAAAAGGAACCAGATCGCGTGCGATTAGATTCGAAAGCCCGGGATCTTTTTGCCGGCAAGCCACGTGGTCGACCGCGTGTTCCGCATCAGATGTAGAGGGATCGACCGGGAGGATGGCTAGTTTGACTGTCGGTGGCGTGAAGGTGGTGGTTGCTGTTTTCAGGGTCACCACTCGAGTAAGCCGGTCCTTTCCGGGATGTAGAGTAATTACCCGCACGAGAGGCCATTCTGATGGAGGGAAACTCTCGTCAGTAATCAAGACCAGGGAGCCACATCGAGAGATACCGCTGGAGACATTCAGCGGACCACCTAGTCCAGAAGTGTTGTGACCGTTGTTAAATGAGCTGCCAGCGGTTCAGCCGTCCTCTTGGAACACTCGAGAGCGAGGGCTCCGGAACTGTAGTTAGAGCGTGTCCGACGAAGAAATGACCGGTGAGGTCCTCTAGGTCATCCGACAGCACACTCGACGGCCGTGAGTTGAGCACCGCTTCGACTTGTATCAACACATTCGACAGTTCCCTGAGGGTTAGAATGGTGTCCCGAGCAGTTCGCCGAAGATAATGTTTGACGGACTTCAACGCCGCCTCCCACTTCCCTCCGAAGTAAGGAGCCGCCGGTTAATTGAACGACCATAACGAGCCGTCATTCGTTAGGAGTTGAGCGAGTTCGCCGAACTCTCTCGTGCTCGCCTTGAACATCCGCCGAAGATGCACGTCCGGAGGAGCCTCCGAAGCTGTAATCCGGAGAAGCCTCCGAAAGGTCGAACACCTCGAGAATATATCCCAGAGAGGTGGAGGAGCCCCGACCGTTCTTCGAGTACTACCGCAGATTCTGAGGACGGAAGGATGGTAGCCAGTGATTGGCCGCAAATGATACCCAAGGTGGCCCAGTCCACCAGATGGAATCCGCCGGTAGTAGCCGTGAGCCCGCGAGGCGCAATCCACCGGGTTTTCCTTTCCCAGTACGAATCTCCAGAGACTGTGAGGAAGGGGATCCTGGATGATCGAGATCCCATTTCAGACGCAGTCCTTCCACCGCGAAGGATGACCACTAATCCACGTAAGCGCAACCGAGGAGTCTGTTCAGAGGTACGTCGGCAGGTCCCACAGTGGGACGGAATCGCAAATCTCTGGCTAAAAGTCGAAAACACATTCAATTCAGTTCAAAGTCTTTACTCGAGGGTTTTTAGGGTCGCTGATTACAAATCTGAAGACAACATTTAAGAAAAAAAAAAAACAAAATAGAGGATCGGATATGGCTAACATTTATTCAAAAACGCATCCGATTTGCCTAAAAGTTTGTACTTAACGAGATATATACACCTAGATGGTCGAGGTCGAGGATTTAAAAGCTATGAACATTCCGTCGACCGTAGAAGACCTACACTATGGGCCTGGTATCGATGATTCCATGTAAGTTGACAAATTTCATGATTTGTTCATTTCCAAATTTTCAAACGCGTATTTTTCGAAACCACATTTTTCAAATCGGTACCCAAAATTTCTCGAAAACCAATGAATCGATTGCCTTGAGGTTTTTCGTGGTTATTCAATACACCATTATCTGATACTTGTCATAGGATTTTTTTCCCGTTACTTAGTTTTTGTTTTATAGGCAAAATAATCACTAATTTTTGGCCCAAAAATCACTATTTATGTTTAAACGTCCGCCATTTTGTCATAAATCGATATTTTCAAAATCGGCTATGACAAGTACTAGATTATAGTATGTAATTTAATAATCTTTTTGGTTTTCATTCAGATGGTTTTTGAAGAAACGCCAGTGGGTACCGTATACGCAGATTTTTTTACGACGGTCCAAGGATCATCCAATATCCTTGTATATATTTGATATTTTTAAATAAAGAAATTTCAACATATTTTTGAATGTATATAATTTTAGATAATAAAAACCCCAATCGGAAATTTCAAATAGTTTTGCTTGAAAAATTCACAAAAATGACCTTTTTCCGGCCCCTAGGTGTATATCTCCCCTTAAGAGTTTTTGGGATCGCTTATCACGAATTTGAAGTCAAAACTCGAAAAAAATACAAAATGGTGCAGCTAATACGGCTAAAAATGTATTCAAAAACGCATTCGATTCGGGTAATAGTTTGTTCTTAAGAGTTGTTGGGGTCGCTCATTACGAATCTGAAGTCAAAATTTGAAGAAGAAAAAATGGCGGATTCACTATGGACGACTTGTATTAAAACGTTTCACGTTTTTCAATGTCCCTATTAGGGTAACATAAAAAACGTTTCCCGCTTGTAGGGCATTTCTGACGTATTCAGCGGGGAAATGCGGAAGGAAAGGATGTCCTCACGTTTTCCTTATTCTGTTGTTAGTGGGATTCGCGAAGGTTACCTCTGTTAGAGATCAGGTTGTCATAGGCTTTCTTAGGATCTCTATGGTGTTTTTAGGAGATGCTTCAGGAAGCTGTCTGTTCTCGTCAGGTGACGTCAGACTCGATCATTCATCATCGGCATTGAAACAGGGGAAGATCGATATTTTACTGAGTGAGGAGTGAATCTAATTTGGTGCATAAGAGGTTAGTAAAAAGAATGGTGTAGTTAGCATCTAGTGGAATGCGCAAAATGTTAGTGCGTGGCGGTCAAAAAGCCAGAACGAGGAGTTTCCTCTGAGGACTCGGATCGAGAGACAAAAAGGCGGGAAGGTGTCTGAGCGACGACCCGCGTGCTGTTAGTATCTGGCCTCTCTCTCTTTCTCTAGAGAGCTAGGTGCTGCGTTATCGGCTCGCTCCGTTCGGTACCTGAAAGCATTAAATCGGTGTATGTGCGTGAACGTGTCGTTCTTGGGTGGAAATATGGATGTTGTATATGGGTCTGTTTGGTATAGTCTGGATCGGGAGATATTCTCGCTCACGGGCAAGCTAAGCGCGTGGAGTTTATTTCCACGAGAAGAAAAATCGGGAAGGTTCGTCGTTGCGAGATCTATCTCGAACGGAGGGTCTTGTCGTGGGACTTGTACGAGGACAAGCTGACTCAGTGGGAACGATTCCACTGAGACGAAATTTTGATTTTATTTGAGTAATGAGCGAGGGGGAGCGCCATCTGCGGTCACTCTCCTGCTCATAGCGGGGCTCGCCGATGTGGCGAGCTGACCTCCTAGGTTGGGAGGACTAAAGCTAGTAAAGCTAGCAGTGGGACGAGTATCTCGCCGGGCCTAACCTCGCAGAAGACACTGTCACAGGTAGTGTTCTTCCGCCGCCCTCATTCGCGAAAGGGGACCGCAATCATAGTTGTCCGGTCGTGAAAACGACGGGATTGCAGGAGAGGGAGCGTTCTTACGGGATTACGGAGTGGTCTTCCCTGTAGTTTACCCTGCCTGCTTACGATCACCTTTGAAGCGCCCCTTCACATAGTCCACTTCCAGTGCGATACTGGGGCTTTCTATGTGAAGAGGGTTCCTACTCGCAAAGTTGGGGTGAAGTTAGGAAGGAGCCGTAGCTTGGGAGCGAAGCTCCTTGAGGAAGTCCAGCTTCAAAGATGGACTTCGGAGATGATGCGAAAAACTGAGCTCAGACCCCCGTGTCGTCCCTTAAATAGTCTAAGGGACGATAGGAGAGTTTCGCCTGCCCCCATAATCTGGGATGTTCGGACGGGGTTACCCCCGTCACCCGTCGGAAGGGTCTCACTTGCACAATGTTTATCTCTACAACGCTGCAAGTCCTTTTTTCAACTGTACAATGACTTATCTTCCATCTGTGCAAACTCGGCAATCCACCAACTGTACAAGAGTCTCAAGTTTTCAATATTGAATCTCTACAACGATCTAGCCTTATGATCATCCCTACAACGTATTTATTCGGATTTGTATCAACTGCACAACGAGGCATTTGCAATATGCTTTAATTCTACAATGTATCAACTCTACAAGAACTTTGAGTACTCAACGTTCAACTGGGCAATATTGTCAACTCTACAACAGCTGGTATATCAGCTGTATCAATTGAAGAAGAGATATATATTAGCCTATTAACGCCCAAGCGACTATGTGTGAACACTTGAGATTTTCAAGTTAAAACTCCTTTTTCGTCCCTTAGGAAAGGTCAAAAGTCAAAGTTAATACCATAAATCGGCCATAATACCTTTTTCTCTCAAGTGTTCAAACATAGTCGCTTGGGCATTAATAGGCTAATATATATATTTTCTTCGATTGATACACCTGATATACCAGCTGTTGTAGAGTTGACAATAATGCCCAGTTGAACGTTGAGTACTCAAAGTTCTTGTAGAGTTGATACATTGTAGAATTAAAGCATATTGCAAATGCCTCGTTGTGCAGTTGATACAAATCCGAATAAATACGTTGTAGGGATGATCATAAGGCTAGATCGTTGTAGAGATTCAATATTGCAAACTTGAGACTCTTGTACAGTTGGTGGATTGCCGAGTTTGCACAGATAAGAGATAAGTCATTGTACAGTTGAAAAAAGGACTTGCAGCGTTGTAGAGATAAACATTGTGCAGGTGAGACCCTTCCCACCCGTCATGCTCGTGGTGGGATACCTTTTAGAGAAGGAAATGGAAACGTCCCTCCAAAGGGCCTTAACAATGAAAGATGGACCGGGGTAACGCGAGACTCGGGTGACAGGAGCGCACACGTTCGGGGAGGTTTGCCTTCGTCATTTGGGATGGTCTAGTTCTCGCGAGATGGTCAGTGAGGTAGGTCGGGCCACGTGCGGGCTGCGCTCGACATCCCACTATGTGGTCGGAGTAACGAGGAAAGCGCGGCTCACGCCTCGTGAGAGGGGCGGGCCAATTAGCGCGGGCCGCGGAGATTTTCGGCTGTTCATGCGAGGTAATGGCCCGACGAAATTCGGGTGTCGCGCTACCTCTTTTCGCTTCATGCGACTCAGGCAGCTTTGTCGCACTCGGCGTACCGTCGCAGTATGAAAAAAAGTTCTTTTTATACTAAAATAACGATGATTTTCTTAAAATTAGGTTAATATAGAATTAATAAATGAATCCACTTGATTACGTACAGCTTTAGTTCTCGTCATCGGAAGAATCACTTGATTCAGTCAGTGAATTCAACTGGAAAATAGCTTGAGCTTCCCTCACTGGTTCAAATACTCGGTGCAGTTGATAACTGTACTACTTCTGGCAGCGATGGTTTTATTTTATTGCAAGGTAATTTTCGCAAGGTAGAAATACAAGGGTCGGATATTAATAGAAGCCGTGAAAAAAGGTCTTCCATTGTTTTCACTCCGGAACATTTTCTCGCAAAATTTGTTCTGTACTTCTTAATGTACTTATTACTAGATTCTTGAGCGTCTTCAGGTATTTGTCCAATTGGTTATAGTGTAGAATTTATTATTTCCGCGCCATGAATTATAACCTTATGCACTGTAGTCGGCACATGATACCACGGATATAAGTGTACGAATTCATTAAGGCACAACACCACTGTGACCCCCTGTTTTTTTGCCATTTTTCAAGAATTTTTTTTGTGGGAAAAAAAGATATTCGAAATTTTTTTTAAATTTTGTTCGATGTTTATTGAAGATACATAAAAAAAAAATTTCAAATTTTTCACGCCCCATGGTGACGCTGGGGAAGCTCCCGCGTCAGGTACTGTTGCCTCTGCAGTGGTTCGCGGCACGCAGCAGAACTCTCTTTAAAGTCGATCTGAAAAAAAATACCGAGTGTTTTCGTTAATAATATGATATTTTGAAGAGAAGTACATAGGGATTTGAAAAAATATTGATTTTTAAAAAATAGGCACGCTTTTGAAATTAAAGGACGATTTTCGAGCAAAATTTCTCGTCGAAAATAGGCTATAACTTTTTTTATTATTGAGATATCGAAAAAATCCTACGTACTTCTTTAGATAATCTAGTTTTATTGATGTAGTCCAAATTTGAAGTCGATCGGATAAAAATTGCTCGAGTTCTACTGCGTGCCGCACTCAAAAAAGTGGTTTCGAGAAAAACGCGTTCAAAGTTTTAGGTTCGTTAATTTATGCGATAAATTGGAAAAAAATTTTTTACCTTTAATTAGCGATGCCGGCACCATATAGCTGGCCTTCAAGAAGCATATCATTGTCCCTAGCATCTTTTCTCGAACTTGTAGAGGCTCTTCTTGCCTCTTTTGCAGCGTCTGTGAGCGAGCGCTCCGCCAGCTCCATCCGCGCTGCGTCGGTTTCAACGCAAAAATTGAAACAATTTGGGCCGATAGTTATCCCCAACATCTCCAAAACTGTCACGAGGCTTCTCAGGCCATCATTGAATAATAATACCGCGATATCAGCTGCAATATCGACGATTTTTTTGCTCCCGACTGACACTTGGGGGCTATTGCCCAAACTGATTTGTTGTAGCTTTCGTTGTTGTTTTGCGTGAAGCCGCCCAAACAACGCTGCAGCAAATCGTCTCTGCTCAAATTTATATATCCCGGTATACCTGCCTACCCTGAGGCGCGCAGCTGCGCGGGACCCCGAGCGTCACGGAGCGCTACACCGCTCCACAAAATATTCAATATCTCCGAAAATAATTATTTTTTCGACCTGGGTCCAACGGCGTCTTAATCTTAAATGTATTTTAGATTTTTCTAGATGGTTTTCAAAAAAATCGATTTTTTGAAGCCGTCACAGTGGTGTTGTCCCTTAATTGCATGGCCACTCGAAAGTGCCTGCAATATAACATGAAAACGTTTGTGTTGATATGTACAATTCGCACCCATAGTGATAGGGTTGTTGATATTAACCACACCTGTAAGACATAGCAAGCCGCGAGAATCTGTTGATGCCTCAGTCACCTTTTTCTCGTGACAGTCAGTTGTGTATGAGCCTCTGCCGTGTCAAGTCGCATCCTCTGTATCCAAATACAATATTCAGCCTATTAATAAATATTGTTCTTCGGTTCGGATCTCTTAATCGATATCTTATTCGTCCTCTCGACGCGCATACTCTAACAGGTTATGGGCCCAGGTCTGACATAAATGACGAATATTGAACGGAGAAGATCATGAATAGAATGGCCGAATCAAATTTAACGAAAATGACGCGGATCGAACTTCTAACGAAACAAAACTACGATACGTGGGTGATCCATGTTGAAGCCCTCTTAGTGAAAAGCGATTATTGGCCATACGTGAACGGTGAGCTACCGGCGCCCATCGTCACCGGTGAAGGTGCAGCGCGAAATGTTTCGCTAGCGGCACTAAAGGATTGGACGGCTCAAGACAGAAAGGCCAAAAGCGACCTACTACTATGCATCAGCCGGAACGAGTTGAAGCATGTACGAAATTGCAACACATCAAGGGAGATATGGGAAAAACTAAGGTCAGTTTATGCGTCGCAAGGCCCCATGAGAAAGGCGACCCTACTAGAGCGATTATTGTCGAAAAGAATGCGTTCGGAAGACGACATTAGAGACTATCTATCCAGTTTCATGGATACAGTCGATAAACTGACCAATATGGAAATAGAAATAAATGGGGATCTACTCTCCATAATGCTCCTACACAGTCTGCCCAAAACATTCGAAAACTTCTGCTGTGCGATAAAGTCTCGCGACAATTTACCAAACATCGATATTCTAATGATCAAAATCATTGAGGAATACGAGAGCAAACATCTAAACGAGGACGAACCTGATCCAAACGCGTTGTTCTCGAGACATCAATCGCAGACATCAATAAAGGCCGGACAGCAAGGGAAACAAGGCTTCAAAAACCCTACCAACAGCGACCCTTACAGGTGTTTTTATTGCAAGAAGAAAGGACATAAGGCCACAGATTGCTTCAAGAAAAAAAGGGATTTTCAAAACGCAAAAATGGCCAGCGACGCATTCATCGCGGAAGACAAAACGAACGCAGACGGCACATTGAACAAGCGGAAGGCGCGTGTTGTTGCCAAGGGATTCACTCAACGTCCGGGAATTGACTTCTTCAACACGTATGCACCGGTCGCCAGATTGGGGTCTCTCCGAGTGCTGTTAGCACTGGCAGCACGACACGATTGGAAAATTACCCAACTCGACATCGAGACCGCGTATCTAAATGGAAAGGTCGATACCGAATTATACATGGAAATGCCCAGTCAACTACATGAGATGTTAGAAAGAATCGCTGCGGAAGAAAAGGATCCCAAAATCGCATCGCGTGCGGGTTCTCTGCTAAAGGAAATGGACGGTCCGAACAAGGTATGCAAGTTAAACAAGGCCTTATACGGTCTTCGACAAGCGGGACGACAATGGCACGCAGAGCTAGACAAGGCACTTCGCAGCATCGGATTAATCGCCACAAGTAGCGACCCATGCGTCTATACCGACAAGGAAAATCATACCTCGGTATTGGTTTATGTCGATGATATCTTAATTTTCTCTGATGATGAAAACGCAGATATCGAAATTAAGAAGAAACTGGCCACTTCATTCAAGGTCAAGGATTTCGGTTCCGCGGGTTACTGTCTCGGCATGGAAATCCGACGAAATCAAGGAAGTGTCCAGATTTCCCAACGAGGATATATCACCGAAGTTCTAAAACGCTTCGGGATGACCGAATGTAAGCCTGTGAGCACCCCTATAGCAACGAGTTCAAAATTAACAAAGGAGTGCCATGACGACAACTTCAAGAACGTTCCATATCAGGAGTTAATTGGATCATTGATGTATCTAGCTGTGGGAACACGACCAGATATCTCACACGCAGTCAGTATGCTCAGTCAATTCAATACGTGCTTCGGGGAACAACATTGGATAGGAGCTAAACGAGTACTCCGATACCTGCAAGGGACCAAAGATTACGAACTCGTTTATGAAAAGAATGACCAACCCTTACGAGGATTTGCCGACGCCGACTGGGGAAATTGCAGCGTCGACCGACGGTCTTATACCGGATATGTATTCACTCTCAGCGGGTCGGCGATAACGTGGGAGTCGCGGAAACAAAAAACAGTCGCCCTCTCTTCGACCGAGGCGGAATATATGTCCATCGGTGATGCAACGAAAGAGGCCATGTACCTGAGGGAATTCCTCACAGAACTAGGACACAAGGATCTCGCCAGAGTCAAAATTTATAATGATAATCGCAGCGCTGGTCAACTGGCAGAGAATTCAATGTACCATGCAAGGTCGAAACACATCGACATAAGATACCACTTCATCCGACAAGCAGTGAAGGATGAAGTCATCCAGCTCGAGTATCTGCCAACAGAAGACATGATTGCCGACGTCCTCACCAAGGGCCTGCCTGGGGAGAAATTTTCTATTTGCGCATTCGGACTAGGACTCCGCATCCCATGATACAATTGGGCGCGATTTGCGGGAGGGTGTTGATATGTACAATTCGCACCCATAGTGATAGGGTTGTTGATATTAACCACACCTGTAAGACATAGCAAGCCGCGAGAATCTGTTGATGCCTCAGTCACCTTTTTCTCGTGACAGTCAGTTGTGTATGAGCCTCTGCCGTGTCAAGTCGCATCCTCTGTATCCAAATACAATATTCAGCCTATTAATAAATATTGTTCTTCGGTTCGGATCTCTTAATCGATATCTTATTCGTCCTCTCGACGCGCATACTCTAACAGTTTGTTTAAATCTTCATTTACCCCTGTGATAGAAGCAGAAATGGGAGAGTCTTCAAAAAATCGTCGTGCGGTATTCCCATCATTCCAGCTACCAAACCCAGACTTCGGTTGATCGACTATCAGTCCCAATCGTAAACGGAAACCTTTTTGTATTCTTTCCTTACGGTTTTTTGAATTTTCTTTATCATTTGAATTAGGCGCATGCGACTTTTTGAAATCAAGTATGTACCCTAGATGCGAACAACACTCCAAGAACCGAATCCATGCATGCAAAGTTGGCAAGCCTCCTTTAAAAGCAAGCAAGTTAAAGTCCTTCAAAGTTGCTTTTCACAAATAGCAACATTGAGTAGATGCAGTATCCGTGATTGCATTGCAAACTTTACCGTCTACCATGGTGAAAGCAAGTTTGAAAGAAACGCTTATGGCGTTTGCGTTTATGACAGTGTTGTAATGGACAAGGTTGCAATGGACTGTTAGTCTGTTGCTGTTCAATAAATTCCATTTCGTTAACTGTAGCTTCAGTATTTTCGTGCAAAAATCGAATCCTGATTGGTCGATAAAAACGAAGAGATGATGGCCTTGGATTTTTCCATACAACAAGTGTATTTTGTGTTTCTTGGTCGGCTGACAAAAGCTGTAATGAAACGAGTGAAGTAACGAAAATGTTTGCATCAGACTTGCTATCATGATCATTGGTAAATTTTGGCTTGAATGTCCTTTAGCCAGAAGTGCCAGCGCAACCGCACTTACAAATTTAAGTCAAGTTATGAACCTTTTCGTAAAGCATACTGTTAATCACATCCGCTTGAGTCAACAAGATTCTTCCGATTGTGTGATCTAGCAAAGCCTGCAGTTTCACTTCGACACTACATTCCGTTATAGAAATATCTAATTTCGCTGGGTAACATTTAAGCTTTGCTTCATGTACTCTATTGTACGACGGAAATAAAGCGGAGCAATTTTCTCTGCTTGCATTACGAACTTTCTGGTACTGTGATTTTGATAAATTCGTTTCGACTAGAACGGACAGAGCAGCATCAAGAAAAGGAGGGGTCTCTGAAATCGAGCTGATAAATCCTCCATACTTTTTAGCTTTTGATAGGCTTCCCAGTATCAGATCTTGGACAACTTTTGCAGCATGTAATTTGCCAGATGCTCAAAGGGCATTTGAGTTGCCTAAGACAGTTATGCAGTACTTGTTCCTGCACGCAATTTTTCAGTCCTCCGTTTTGTACGCTCATTAACTTCGGAAAATTCTAAAGGACGCCGACCGATCTTGCTGGACTTCCTTGACGCTTCTGGAGTTTCTACCAAGGGAACGAACACACTCGGCCACTCGGAACAATTCTTTAGACATTTGAGACTTTTCACGTTATCCGATAGCGTGAAAGAACGTTGTAATTTTTCCGACATGTCCTTCGCAATTTCCATGCATGCTATAGCTGCACCATCATTCAGTTTATTTTTAATGAGAAGAAAAATATCCGTCCTGGATAAACCCTGCATTGCCGGATCATCGGCGGCAGATTCTGAAAAGTCAAAGCGTAATACATATAAATAGGCAATTACATATTCAACCTTACTCGCTATTATTTATTCCAAAATATTAATCATAACTAATCATTAATAATTTTTGAATTATTCATACAACGGAATCATGCATCGTAAAATGAATGGAATAAAAAAAAACGGAAATTGAAAACAAAATGTTTGGGCCTCATGAATGGGGCTTAGCGAAGAATGACTTAAGACAAAATATTTATTTTTTTGAATCGTGGAATAACAATCCGCTGTAATAAATGAGGATAATGAGGAAACAAAAATTAATTTGGGCCTCACGAGGCCCACCTGGGATACTGCTCTTACAATGTGAGTACAGCCCGGGATAGATCTTTAAAAACCATACAACTTTATCTGCATGTTTCAAATGTTCAATATTGAGAAAAATGCACTTTTCATTACAAAAACGTGCACCAATTGTGGTGGCGCATAAAAGCGCAGAATTTTATTATTGTTTCCATTAAACAATAGATTAGTATACATTTTAAAACAAGACCAGCCGTGGGACAACGGGGAGCAACTGAACTTTTCTCTGAGTTTTTACTATTTTCCATTTATTTTCAGATATATCATTGGTTTGTTGCTAGCACATACATAATTATTATAAATTTATAATTTCAGGATGATATTGTACTTTCCTTTTTCCATCCCAATCAATTGTTTATATTTTCAACGGAACTTTTTCTGGACTTAGCAACGTTCTATACACAACAACGTAAGTTTGGCTCGCAGCCCAAAGCGTCTGGCTCGGGCGAAGGTCACTTTCGAACTGGAATACAAAAGCAGCTATAAAGGATCGTCCCCTCCCCAGCGTGAAACTCGACCCTCGGACTATTACTCTACCTAACCCACCGCGTCAACACCCTGAAAACGAAACTTCACTTTTCGACTTTTGGCCAGAGATTTGGGATTCCGTCCCACTGTGCGTTCGCTAAGTCAATTGTATGTTGAACATAGCGAAGGAGTCGAGCCAAGAATACTGCTGTTCAGAGTTCCAACCATGGAATGGTTAACCGCTTAAACGGAGCCCAAGTCGTCGCACAGACGAGGGTGACCGTGGAGACCGATGCAGGGAGTCCAACTTTGATGTATACCGCCGCAGCCTTGGCGAGCTGCGATGCGTCTGAAAAATTGTGGAGTTCGACACCGCCGAAGCCGACAATCCCCACTATCGAGGAATGTTAATTGTCGCCAAGTTCGACAACTCCGCTCGGAATGTGCGCTACCGGAGAGTAAGCTCATGAGAGAGTGCTCGTCCCATCCGATTTTGTCGAGCCAGAGTTTCTGGAGCAGTATTTTTGCCCGAATAACCACCGGAGACAGGAATCCGAGAGGGTCGTATAGTTCTGCCACTTCCGAGAATATTGACCGCTTCGAAATGCTGGAACCAAGAGAGGGTGTTGCAGAAAATTTGAAGAGTTCCGTAAAAGGCTACCATGATAACCTGAGAATCTTTGTACTGCAGTCCTTGAAAAAGTAGGCCTCCGAGGAGGTTCCGTTCGCCGAGATGACAGACACGGAACCCTGATCATTGGATTGCCACTTTGCGAGTAGGAAGCCGTCTGCCGTGCAAATTCCGACGAGCTATCTGGAGATGCCCGCGAACTCGTTCAAAGTCCGAACCGCCGAAAATATCGTCCACGTACCGCCCTTTGGTAAGTAGAAGCACCACAAGGGGAAACCGTTCGCGTTCATCTTCCACTAGTTGAAGGAGAATCCGAACTGAGAGAAATGGGGCTGACCTTGTGCCGTAGGTATCTGTGGTGAGCCGGTATTGGACTGCGTTACCGTCCGACTCCATTGGACACTGGAGCATCCGTAACGACCCGTTCCATGTGATCGAGCATCTCATACTCCCGCATGAAGGCGGACTAGAGTTGATCTACTGTTGATCTCGAGGAAGTCTCCGTAGAATTCTTTCGAGACACCGTTGCGCCGTAGATCTCGAGTCGCCAAGTTGACTCGTCGAAGATTTCACCGGTAACCGGACGGTATACCACCTGGAGCTGCCCCGAGAGTGTGTAGTGGAAAAGTGAGCTTCACACGCCGTTTTGTCCAGAGTAAGATGCGAGTTCGTTGCGGTCTGAATCTCTTCCTGAGCTAATGTCATCATTTACCGTTACATGATGGGTTTGCGTTCTCTCTGGGGACGTTGCGGCGACCGGACCGAGGAATCCGAAGATCGTCCGCTGTGCAATAGGCTCAAAGTGCGAACCCTTCACGATTCCCGGTTCGATGAAGCGACCGTAGTCGTCCGCACTGATGATTAGGTCGATCGAGCTCGGAGAGAGAAAAAACGGATCCGCGTGCAACCCCGATAAATGACCGAATGAATGCCGCTCCGAGGTGAACGACGGGAGGGTCGTCGTGAACTGAGTCAATACGCGAGCCGTGATTAACAGGTCGTGCTTGGAGTAGAGCGATCGAAAGGGTAAGCGAAACTACACCCAGAATGGTGCCAGAAGTCGAGCATCCGACCCCCATGATGGGGATGGAAAATCGTTGTCGCGTGACCCGTTGCTGCCGTACAGGTGCTCTGAGTAGAACGTGAGCTCAGACCGCGGGTCAATGAGCATCCACACGGTACGAGAGGCGCCGAAGGGGGACGTAACCGCAGCCACACAAGTGGCGAGAAGCACCGCGGTCCGTGACTAGCAGAGTCATGCACCCCTTCGCGGAGACCAAGAAGCGTTGAGCGGCGTAAATACCTCTTAAGGCTCCGCCGACAGAGACCCCGCTAGAGAGTCTACATCCGATGTTGAAGGGACCGGTTGTGCCACCGGGCGAGCTATCGGAGGAGGCCTATCTTCCATGTGGAGAGACGTGTGGTGCTTGTTACCGCACTCCTGACACCGCTTCGGGCTATGAGAAACTCGCCGCCGAATGTTTGCCGAGACAATTATAACACACCCAATTTATCACAACTACTTGCCTTCGTTGAGCCGTGGACATCCGCCGATATTTTGGACATGCCGCGATATAATGGTCCTCCGCGTAATCCGCGCACGACTAGGTATATGCTGGGGTTGAGGCCGCTGTTGCCGCATGAGCTTTCACCGTAGCCGCCCGCCGAAGCGCCGATGAGGCCGACCGCCGCGAGGACACCGAAAAGTCCGCTGGTGCATGGCCAGAAGTCCGAGCTCGAGATTCTCGAGGGCCCGGGCCTGTCCGGTCAGGAAACTCTGAAGCTCCTCGTACGATGGAGCGACCGTTGAACAGCTGAGTTCTACCTCCGACGCCTAGCAGGTTTTGGCGTCGAGCTTCTAAACGAGATGGTAGATCAGAATCATGTCCCACTAATCTGTGGGTGCACCGAGAGACTGAAGCGCGTAAGGAGCCTCCATCATCGTGCCAAGTAGCGAATTAAGCTCTCGATCTGATCGAGCAGAGATATCCGCTTGACCAAACAGTTTATCGGATAAGACATGACCGCGCACTAACCGTCTGTCGACCGTCCTGGTCACCGGTCGGGCGAGGGAGGGGAGTGATTGAAAAATGGCGTGCACTGAGCTGCCTCCGATGCATCGATTCCGAGAGTGAGAGCGAGCGAGACCGAAGGTGAACGAGTCCACGTGATCCGAACAAAGGAAAAGCGCACGTGGGCACACCCTGCTTATGACGCACTTTCACTGTCGAGTACAACGAGTCCTGACCTGCGCAAAACGAGTCACTGTCCCGCTAATAAAGATGTGATGTCCGGTACAACCGTGGGTCCGTTTCCGCGAATACCCTGATGATGCCCTGCACAATCCGATTTTCCAAGAGCTCACTTATCGTTTCCGGCCCTACCATTGAGCCAGATCCGGCTCGATGGACCAAATAGTGTTTGTTGACGGCCAAGAAAAGGTTCTGGTCGTCGGTGGGGAGAGTAGAGAAGGCCACAGGGAAAATTTCCCAGGATCGAGGAAGGGGCGCCGAGACAGAATATTCAAGGTAGAAGCGGTTAATCGAAAACATACCTGGCTGTCAGTTTTATTATAGGTTGTCACATAAAAAAAGAAGAAAAAGAAACCCGTTCACGTGCGTTTAGATTTGAAAGTCCGAGATCTTTTTGCCGGCAAGCCACGTGGCCGACCGCGTGGCTTCACTCGATTCGCGATCGCTGAAGGCTAAGGATGTCATAGATTCCGATTATCCGAATGGATTAGCTAATGGGAGCTTTCCGAATATCACAATGGTTGAAATAAACGCCGAGACTGATTCGCGGTACACCCGAAAGACGATTCCGGACCGACGAGCAAAAAGAAACGAGAGCGTATGAACACGACCGATCATTTCGAGTTTTGTGCGAGCAATAATGATGGCCGCCTTTTCCGACAATCCCGCGTTCTTTTCAAATTGTTTCTGAAACAGGAAGTTTATTGATGTTTCTGTTCACTAGTCCCTTGCCCTTTCGCTGTTTCGTTATGCCTCCATGCGTGATCATAGCTTGATTAAGACCGATACAAATCACAAACTGTGGACATTTATAGGTGGACCAAAAACCAAAAAACGAAACTACCTGCGATGAATGTCGATGAGCTTGCTCATCCAGGTGCAAACGAGAGAGGGAAACGGCATGGAAAAAATTTTACAAAACAGTGTACGCGGCGATATCTGCGGGCCATCCAATTGTGGCAAGACTAATACACTTTTCGCCCTCATTACACACCCGAACGGCTTAAGATTCGAAAGCATCTATGTTTACTCAAAATCGTTCAATCAACCGAAATATGTGTTCTTCCAACGATTGCTCCAATGTGTGCGAGGTGTCGGTTATTTCCCCTTCAATGAGCATTATCAAAATATTGAGGAGTTATGTACACTTAAACTTTTCGAAAAATCGATCCCCCCCGCCCCCTCCCAATGTGCATATATTTAAGTACACGCACAGAAAATTTCTTGTCGATCCGGCGAATATTCTCGAAGTTAATAAAATATAAAATGCCCTATGTGCCTGGAGGCGGAGCATGGAGCTGACGTGTTGTTACCTGAATCTTTCGGCATCGTAAACGGTACATAATGAAGAGGGGCCTATAGTGACCCCTCTTCCCCTCTGTAGGAGGCACTATAGAGGGGACTCTATAAGGCCATTTGGAAACAGCGTTGCGATTGAAAAGGTATTCTGGAGTCGTTCAACGCAGTTATTCCGGAAGGATCTGTTTAGTTTACTCGCAGCTGCTGTACACTGCACAAAAGAGCGAAAATGAGTAAAAGCAGTTCAAGTTCGAATCAAAAAGGCTCTCACGATACTCCTATCCATAGATCCAGAAGCAAGCAGAGATTTTCGGGAAATCGATATAGGCATGAGCAGTCCACCGAGAGAGCTAAAACATTAGAGAATCAAGGTTCAGATATTAATTTGACAGTTTCCAGAGATGGCACATGGAAAAAACGCGGCCATACTTCACGTTTCGGTGTTACAACTCTTGCAGGTAAATTGAGCAAAAAAATCATCGATTCAATCGTAAAATCGACTTATTGTAAGAGTTGTGAAGTATGGGAAAAGAAAAAAGATACTTATCCTGACGAGCACGAAGAATGGCTTGAAGGGCACGATTGCGATGTGAATCATAATGGATCAGCTCGAAAAATGGAGTTTGATAGTGTGAAGGAAATGTTTAGTCGCCTCGATCGGTCAATACGGAGTAAAATATACGCGCTATATTGGCGACGGTGATTGTGCTACATACAAAGGTTCATTGAATTCAAACCCGTATGACGTGCATGTAGAAAAACTAGAATACTACTTATATGTGAAAAAAAAGAATGAGAACGCGATGCCGCAATCTCAAAAAAGAAACCAAAGGTTTAGGAGGAAGAAGTAAGAATACCGTGAAGCTAACTGATAAAGTTATTAATAAACTCCAGAAATACTATGGATTGGCAATTACCAGGCATCAAGATAATGTTGATGAAATGTATCAAGAAATTTGGGCTACCCTGCATCATTTGTCATCGACAGACGAAAATCTGAACCACGGACATTGCCCTGCAGGTTCCAATAGCTGGTGCTTATATTGCCGCGCGGAAGCTGGAGGAGCGGACGTATCAACGTTCAAGCATGAGTATTAGCCACTTGACAAGGGTGTTACGAAAGCTTTGGAACCTATTTATACTGACTTGAGTTCGAGGGAATTACTAGAGCGATGGAAAGGAGGGAACACGCAGAATAACAATGACAGTTATAACAGCTTGCTCTGGCACTTTGCTCCAAAGCACCTTCATAATGGATTCAAAGCGATCAAGCTCGCTAATTTCCTTGCAGTCTCAATATTTAACGATGGTTTTTATGCTATTCTAAAAATGCTGCAAGTAATGGACGTCATCATCGGTCCTATTGCAAGAGCATATGACATGGAGAGAGATGACAGCCGAATCAACCAGGCGGATTTACGTCATGAAGAATCTTCAAAAGAAGGACGAACAGCTCGCAAAAAGCTTCAGCCTCTCAGCAGGCATTCTTCGAGGAAGAGGGGGGTCCATTGTATGGGCCAGGTATAGTTGATTAGCAGTTTTTATGGTAAATATAATTTCATCTTGCAAACATCGATAGTTAAATCTTTCAACGCGTTTTTCTCGAAATTATATCTTTCAAATTTGCTGACATTGTAACTCAAAGAGCAATTATCCGATTGACTTGAAATTTGAACTGAGTACTCTTGAATATATTTACTCTGCAATGACGTGGGATATTTTGGATGAAAATTGTCGATCTGGCATTGAAAAAGGAACCATTTTATAGGCAAGAAAACAGACTTTTTTCATAACTACGCCATTTTGATAGATTTTGGTATTTTTCGAAAATCCTACGTCATTGTACAGGGAATACCTTCCAGTTTAACGACATTTTTTCTTTTTTCGGTTTCAGCTACTCAATCGGCCGGAATCATGTCAGCAGTGGAGGAACTTTTTTGGTGCCTCCGAAGGCAGCGCATAAGTCGCTTGGATCTCAATGTTTTTCTATGAAAATTATGTAATATAGGTCAAATATAGCCAAATATATTCTTAATTTTCCAAAACATTCAATTAAGTTCTTTTCTTCCAAAAGAATCTCGAAAATCACCTGAATTCTCAGAGTTCACACTGGTATAGCCCCTTTAACTCGTGAGCTCGTTTATACTTTCTCCTGTGATCTTTCCGTGAAAATGAAGTGTAGCAGAGAAATGAGGACATCTTCTAAAATGCAAACGTCGAGACCACAGAAGCGAAGAAATGTTTTTAATAAAAAAACAGCTGAAACGAGTGAAAGTAGTTTTGGTGCCTCCGCGAAAATATTCAAAATGCAAGAGGAAATCTTAGTGCCGCGTGATTCGTCTGTTGAGTATCGAATTTTGAAGTTTGTCGAATTTTGACAGTGTTTGCAACAATTTCTGAATACGTGAAGTGCAAAATCTGTGACGGAAATGTTAAGTTTCAAACAGCTTCTGAACGAGGACTTGGTTTTAAAATTGTTTTGTTGTGTGATAAGTGTGCAGTTCGTACCATAAATTCTAGTCCTTTTGTCGAGCATTCTTATGAGATGAATAGACGTTTTTTATTTGTCATGACAGTTCTCGGATTAGCTATTGTATTATCTGAATGCAATAGGGATTTCACTTGGGCCCAATGTACATTCACATGTCGAAAGAGAGGAGCGTGTGACGATATCCGAGCGCATGAGAGCACACGAGAGGGAAGAATAGTCCGCAGACAACAGCAACTGGAGTTATTAGAAGCTGCCGAAGGGGCGGAGGGTTTATTATATGGCCCTGGAATAGACGACTCGATGTAAGTTGGATTTTTTTTACTATATGTAAAGTGCTTTTGCAACTTTAAACGCGTTTTTTTCAAAACTATGTATTTAAAGTCGGTGAGCAAGATTTCTCGGAAACGGCTGAACCGATCATTCTCAAATTTTAACACAATCGTTTCAAGTATATTTTTTAGTAATTGATTCAAGGTTTTTTCTCACCAATAAATATTTCTCATTTTATAAACAATCAAAGGCCTAAATTTTTGTTAGGAATCTTTTTTTTTAAGAAGTCGCCATTTTGTCAAACATTATTATTTTGCTTGTTCCTTTGATTAATTGCAAGATAATCCATTATATTAAAGAAATATTTTTGGTTTTTTTATTTTAGATGATCCAGTCCAGAGATGTCGTGCTCACCGCAAGAAGCCTTTTTTTAGAGGTGTTCCCGGAGATCAGCTATAGCAGCTTCCAAAATAATTATTTCTACAAATAAAAAGAGTTAAAATACAGTTAAAAGTTACCATAATATGTGTACAATTTTTTTACGTTAATAGATTTAAAGGTCTTCTCAGGAAAAATTCTTGAAAAATTTATCTTTTCCATCGAAACATCGTCTTTATCGGGAAACACCGAGATGTTGATTGTTTTTATCTCTGTCAGACGTGTGCGCGAATTCCGAAACATCTTGTACGTGACAATACCAACCTAGCCATACTTTATCGACAACATAATATGAATCTTAAACATTTTTACGATGACCATGTAAAAACCGACATGACCTTTCCACAGTTTAAGGATTTATGCGCAAAATGCTGAAATGCGAGTAATTTTGGTTTTATTGTGATTGAAAAGGATAGCGAACTGAATCATTGTAGATATAGAAAAGAGTTTGACTGATTTATGAATACAGAAGCACTAATAACATAGAAACAGTCAGCGTTGTAACGGCAAGATGTCAGCATGGAGAGCGCAATGTTCAGCAAAAAAAAGAATGTGTTGCGACATTTCGCAAACGCCAGTGATGCTATTAGACGATAACATAGAATGTTGAAATTGGGTAAAATGACGACCGAGAAGGCAATGAGTAAACTTCTGGTAAACCCTTTGGAAAAACTAGTTGATCAGTCGGTAAATCAGGAATTGCTTATAAAAAAGGAAGAACCAGAAGAAGAATATGATTCTTACCCGAATGAGTCTGATCGTACTTTTGCAGCGGCTTATGATGACTCCATCGAAGAAAAAGAGGAAGAACTTGATAGAACTATTAAGGATGATTATTTTGTTGAATAGAGTGAACATTTGCACGCATCAACAATTTCTCAAAATGTTGCACTTCAGTGGAGGATAAACATATTTTGATACTTCGTGCGGGGTGCGAAAAATTCAAGATTATTATTGTGAAACTCATTTCTTCACCGATGAAACCGTTGCGAAGAACTCCCAAGATACGTTCACAACCATCGACCAAGGGATTACCACGTTATATGATTGCTGGAAGAAAAAGTAAAATGGATTACGTTTGCTGAGATGGTGCTAATGAATTAGTGGATCAATTAAGACTCCGTATCGTCTCTCGAGCAGCTGGCAACACGAGTCATACAAATAAAATAATTTCCCTTATTGAGGAGTTGCGTGAAGTTGGCGTTATTAATTAAGCGATATACACTGCGTAGGTTCATTAGAACCACGAGTGTTCATGTGTTCGGACGTCAATTATCGAGCAAAGGTGGGCTTTAGAGTGGCCCTCCAGGTAGGCGTGGTCTTCGGGGTGATGGATTTAAGGGGCTATACCAGTGTGAACGCTGAAAATTTGGGTGATTTTCGGGAATTTTTTGGAAGAAAAGTACTCAATTAAATGTTTCGGAAAATTAAGAATATATTTGGCTATATTTGACCTATATTACATTTTTTTTTCATAAAAGAATATTGAGATCCAAGGAACTCATGCGCTGCACTCATCTAACAAAATGGCGTAGTTATGAAAAAGTCTGTTTTCTTGCCTATAAAATGGTCGTTTTTTTCAATTCCAAATCGTCAATTTTCATTCAATCAAAAATATTCTACGCTATTATAGAGTAAATATATTCAAGAGTATTCAGTTCAAATTTCAAGTCAATCGGATAATTGCTCTTTGAGTTACAATGTCAGCAAATTTGAAAAATATATTTTCGAGGAAAACGCGTTAAAAGATTCAACTATCGATTTTATATCTACGTGCGGTTGCTGTTTAGAAGGCTGCCATTCGAGAAGTATTAGAGATACGGCCTTGACATTTTTACAGGATATTCTTGAAAGTATAAACTGTCGAAAAAGGCAAAAAAAAATTGATTTTGTGAAAGTGTCACATTGGTATAGCCCCTTAAATTGACAGCTATCAAGTTCAATATGATATGAGCAGTAAGAGAGTATGCAATTTCGGTGCTCTCATCCAACAAAATGATGCTGTTTCTCTGAGTGTTATACAAAACTTTGTGCAAGAAAAAGTCCATCTTGTATACACAGCCACATCTTCTCTGCGTGATAACGTGGATCATAATAAAATTGTGATCAACGGATTTGAGTCCAAGTTTAAAGAGAATTTAAAGAGGCAATGTAACGAGTTTGAGACGCTACAAGATCTAACGATTCGGAATTGTTAGCTCATTATACATTTGGACTACAGGCTGAAAACATTGGAGAAAGAAGCCAACCGCAACGAAAGCAACAACTTGATAATTCAGAGTTTTGTGTCGAGTATGAAGGATCAAGTAAAAACGATTATGGTAGACAGTCAACCTACGAACAATTTGAGATTGTGTAATTCAAGTAATCATACAATTGGATGAGCGATTGCGAACATTGGCAAAATTAAGAAAAAAAAATTGCACTGGTCGATGAGCTTCATCCGCTAGAAGAAATTATCCGCGTCGTCATGTGAATATTCGTGGTTTGGATGAGACCTGACAGGCAATATCATAGACATGTCAGCGTATGCACGATATCGATTACAATTATCGATAAATTTTCGAAATTCGTTTAGGCTGTACCAATAGAGAGTAAGAATAGAAAAGATGGTTGCCATGAAACCTATACTCGCAAAGGTCCGTGTACCGAAAAAATTACATGTTGATCGCGGCGAAGAATTGTTCAATAGTGAATTTAAGGCTCTCTCGCAGCGTCATAATATTAAACTATGCTCCACATTCAGTAATATGGAAGCGTCAATATGTGAACATTTCAATCTTACGCTAAACAGCAGTGGAAACAATTCACTTTGCGAGGTACATACAAGTGGACGGATACTATCCGATTTGATATTAAACTATAAAAATAGCAAGCAGCGTACCATCCAAATGAACCCGAAGGATGTTACAAGGAGGAACGAGAAGACAATTGTTCGCAATATCTATGGAAATGATCGCATAAATCGTACAAGAAAAATAAAATTGAAAGTCGGTGCTAAAGTGCGAATCAGTAAGTACAAGCATGTTTTCGAGAAAGGCTATACGACAAATTAGACAACGGAAATATTTGGTGTTGATCAAGTAGTGAATACTGATCTTGTTACGTAAAAGCTCGAAGATTATCAGAATCGATCGATTAAAGGTGGCTTTTATGAGGAGGAACTCTCTCCAGTAAAAAATTCGGATGTTTACCTTGGGGAAAAAATAGTACGAAAACGTGAAAATAAATTTCTTGCGAAGTGGTAAGGTTTCTCGCTTTTATTCGCCACTTTCACCGAAAGTTTTATCAGCGTACAATTTTGCTCGTAATCTGATGAATTCCTACATTATTTTACTATTCATTTCGTCTTTCATTAAGCCGATAACTTACTTATTCGGTAGTGGAATTCCGTACATGTTATTAGCCGGATAATCGGAAGTATCGAATCTATACAAATCACGTTTCAAATAATCATATATAACGGGAACGGTAAAGTGATACGAAAGGCTGTCAGTATCAGTGTACATGAGCTTTGCTTGACTTCCTTGGTTGGTTCTATAAAATGATAGTGGATGTCGAAAATTTATATTTTTGTTAGATCGAGAATAGAAAATTCAGCGTACATAGGTTTATTACAGCGTGCTTTGCCACGATTCATTTCAATAATTACTATATCAGCATCGATTACGGTGCAGATAGTTTGACTTGATTCGGCTTTCCACATTTTCCATCGTTTTTCCAAACACCGAATTATTCATTAGTTTAAAACATTTTTTTTCTAATTCATTGTTGGATTTTTATCTTAATTCGGTGTTCAGATCGATGTAGGTATGTTTTAAGCCATGGGGTTTGTTTAAAGTTTAAGATTGTACATATTTTCTTTAACGTCATTCCTAGATTCAAATATTGTTTCAGATTTGTATAATGATTAATGTATTTATTTTTTGAGGTAAGTATCGTCATTAATTTTGTAATTCCACTGCCAAGTGGTATATAATGCTCGGGGCAAAGGGGAAGATTTTTATGCAATTCGAAAAGTTCCTTAGAATACTTCAAATCGACTTCAAGGATGCATCCTGTAAGATAATCGTCAGGCACTGTACGGACATCTATAGGCTCACATTCCCACTCGAACGAGCTAACTAGCAGATATTGGCTCATAACTGCACCGTATTTGTTTGGGCATGGGAAAAATTCATACGGAAGGAAAGTGGGTGCCGCATGAGTTGACTGAGAGACAAATGGAAAATCGAAGAGCCACTTCCGAAATGTTTCTTTTGCGGCAGTACAGAGAGAGTTTCCTGCATCGAATTGTTACTGGCGATGAAAAATAGATATATTTCGAGAATCCCAAACGCAGAAAATCGTAGCTTTCACTTGGCAAAGCGTCAGCATCGCCGGCACGACCAAATCGCTTCGGGAAAAAGAAAATGCTCTGCGTTTGGTGGGACCAGAAAGGAATCGTGTACTATGAGCTGCTGAAACCGGGCGAAACTGTCAATGGGCATCGCTACCGACAACAACTAGTCAATTTGAACCACCCATTGCTCGAAAAACGGCCAGAATGGGACACGAGACACGAACGTGTGATATTGCAGCACGACAACGCTCCGTGCCATCGCAGTTCCATCGTCCAGGACACCATAAAAACACTGAAATGGCACCCGCCGTATTCGCCAGACCTGGCCCCTTCAGACTATCACTTGTTCCGGTCGATGGCGCATGGCTTGGGTTGGCTACACTCGGCCAATTACGATGCAGTACAAAATTGGTTGGACAAATGGTTTCAGTCCAAAGACGCGTCTTTTTATCGTCGCGGTATTTACGTATTGCCAGAGAGATGGCAAAAATGTGTAAATAGCGATGGACAATACTTCAAATGAACTATTTTTTGTATTTGTCTTGAAATTTTCGATTTTTTATTGATCAGAAAAACCCGAAAACTTAGTTGCACACCCAGATATAGGAAGTCGGACATTTTTTTGTCGCGCGCCCCTCTCCGGCTCTGTCATTCGCGTGCCCACCGCTGATTGTTCAAAACTGTCACTACCAGGATGGCGGCATCAAACTGCGCTCTACATTACTGACCATTTCCTTCACTCAGAGCCCGCAATGCACTCCACATTACCGACCCCCCCTTCATTGCCGACCGAGCCCGTAATGCCTTCTACGTCAGTGACCCCTTCATTACCGACAGAACACCACTCTAAACTTGGCGACCCTCCACTTTTTTAAATTTCCCGCCACTGCGTATGCGCAGTACTGAAACGGCTAACTTCAGAGTGGTTCAAAACCAGCAGTGTGTATCTACTTACGTTGCAGCTGAATGGATTACCTGGTTGAAAACAAATGCCTGATTGCCTGGTTGCCTGGTTGAAAAGGTTGTTTTCTTCTGTTCTATTCCCGTGCACTGTGTTTTTTTGACGAAAGCATATATAGCTGGAGAAAAGAATGCAAGTTTGAATAAATTGTGAATGGCCGAATAGTTAAGGTTGATGCTCGCAATTTCTATGCTTATACATCGTCTCCTATTTCGCTAACAATAAATATGGGAATGGTACCTTATATATTGCACGCAACACAATTTCGAGTTGACAAAGCCGATACAAATAATTATCTATCCCTTAAAATTTAAGATCATGACGGAATGAGAGATATTTATTGCTGCTGTTGTGCAGATACATAATAATCGCAGACAAAACGTACAATGTAGCGAAATAATGAAAGGTTTATTGGTTTGTCGATGTAGACAATTATTTTTTTTACATTTTTTTATACTACACATTTTCATGGAGTACATTTTGGCACATACACAACAGAATCTAATAAACAATCGCATATGATAGAATATCCGAGTCATGTTCTTCGCATGGAAAAGTGGAATTATAAGTCGCTAACACGTCTTCGAGAGCTAGATCAAACACGGCAAAGTTTGAGGCATGCTTCGCAAAAACCGATTCAACGTGTCATATAAGATGAAAGAATTTTAAATTAGCATAGATCAACACGCTACGAAATTTTATCAAAACAGCATCCCTCGATACTGGCGACACAAAAACGGCATCTATACACGAATCACCCCCACCATCGAAATTCTACCGAGCTGCAAGACCCGTAGGCGAGACCATGAAACCGAGTACCAAACGCTACCGGATGTTTTCCTATCGATCGTGACTGATTAGAACGAAACGGCATAAAAATAAAAATTTAATTTGCATTACTAAGTAGTTTTTCCGCTGAGCTTCCTGGCGACCAGCCGCAGCTTTCCATTAGTCACACGCATGTATTCTGCAAACTTAATGGAGGGCTGTGATTTGCCGGCGCTACCGCTGATTTATTTCTAATGAGTCTTAATCGATAGAAAAACATCCGGTGGCGTTTCATATTCTATTCAGGACGTTTGGTAGTCGAACAATCAATTACGCCGACACAAAATACGTGCGTATCAGGAATGAAGAATTGTGATTGTCGCCGGAAGCCGCAGCGTCAGAACAATTAATAAACGTATTGTCAACCTCTGTGAACTTGTCACCAGAGTATCTCCGATTTCAATTTTTTAAAGTGAGTTCTGAAAGTTTTGGTTCATAAGTGATTGTACCAAACTTAATTTTGTTTGTAGTAACTCGGAAAAAATATTGAGACTACAAAAAAACGGCATCCCCCAGAACGAAAATAACGAGATTTCAGAAGTTTTTTTAGAATCGTTTGTAGTTGATTGTACTAAACTTATATTCATTTGTAGATGCAGTGTGTTTGTTATTTTCCAAAAATACAATCATCGAAAAATGAAACGACCGGCAACCACTTTTGGAGTTAGTTCTAAATGGTAATTAGCACATGTTTATCATAAAAAAATTAGGCAAATCGACGACATTACTGATATGGAATATTTGCAATGACCGTAAAAGCAGAAAAACGATCTATCCTGTCGTACGATAGAGTAGATCGTTAGTAGTAGTAAGCTGGGTAACTCACAAACGATGCCCGCGCTCCTAAAGCGTTTGTAATTGTTTGTCGTTTCGTTTTTAACGTTTGTAGTTGCAGAACAATTAACCGCAAACGAGAAAATCACCCGAAAACTATTTTCCTATGACTTCAGAAGGGAATGTTCGTTTGTAGTAGGAAACTAGGTAACTACAAACGATGCCTGCAGGTCTAAACCGTTTCTAGTTTTTTATAGTTCAGTATTTATCTTGTCTAGTTGTAGAGAAATTGACTACATCAAATAAATCACCTGAAAACAATTGACAGCAATTTCAGAAGGAAATCTTTGTTTCTTTTAATAAACTACAAATGCTGTTCAAATTTTTAATACGTTTGTAGTTGTCCGTAGTTCCACATTTATCGTTTGTAGTTAGCTAGGTAACGACAAAATACGCCCGCGCTTATAAAACGGTTGAAGTTGTTTGTAATTCCGTATTCATCGTTTATACACTAGTCTAAACAAGTAAAGGAGGAGAAAGCTTCTTGCATTTTTAAAAATGTTTTTTGGAGCGCTGTATCTGTGTGAAAAATGTTGTACGGCTTTTCAGTAAATCTACCACTACACTACAAGCGTTGATGGAAAGACTAGGGTTGCCAGGTTTTTTTTCAGCATAATATATCCTCATTAGCCCTGTAAATTTGCGAATTGATCTGTCGCACTGTTTTCCGGACCGATTGATCAAAGTTTACAAAACAATTGAAGGAACACGTATATTGTTCCTAAACATCGTATAATCATCGTCAAAATGAAAAGACCAACTTTTTTCACGACTTTGCACTAGTTGCTTGTTAAATTTACGTCTATGTGTCTGTCTGTCTACGTGTGTGAGAGAGTATGTGTGCGAGCGCGCGCGCGCGTGTGTGGGTGTGACTTTTAAAAAAGAAATGAGACCCCGCGGCTTATCAATTCCGCAGTATTTAACGACTCCAAACTCATTCCTTAAATTGTGTGTGTGTTTTTTTTTTCAAAGAGGTTTAGTGGAAAAATGCCTCCGCACCGTAGCAAATAATTGCCATGAGTCGGGCTTGCACCGACTAAAATCCCCCGTTCCTCTGCGGCCTTACAAATTCCCCCGCGGGACGACCGCTAGGTATTACATCGCGGGAGAGGCCTTAGCAGTAGCTCTTCCTGCAGTGTTGTCAGACGACCTTACATCCCCCGTTCCACTCGAGATGGTATGAGTGGTTTAGGGGTTCGTCTCGCTGATTCCATCTATGACTGCCTGGTCTTCCGGCGTCGTCTTCTTCCTTGCGCGTTCTGCACGTCGCAACTCCTTTATTACTGCGGCAGCATAAGCCGAAACCGCTGTCCAAGTGTCTGCTGACTTCAGCATCAAATCCACCAGGTTGTCCGGGGTGTTGCGTATCTCCCCGGAACATGCACTGGAACAATGCATGTTCAGCGTTCTCCTTGACTGCTACACATGCTGGGCAGTCCGGAAAATCTTCATAATTAAACTTATAGAGATAAGCCCGGAAACAGCCGTGTCCTGAGATCACTTGAGTGAGAGAATAGTTGAGTTCCCCGTGTGGACGGTTCACCCATATCTCGACCTTCGGGATTAGTCGGTGTGTCCACCTTCCCTTGGTAGAGGCATCCCACATCGTCTGCCACTGGTTGAAACTGGTTGCTCTCGCTTCTGTCCTTGCATAACTGGGGTTTCTAGCTCCCTTCTGCTGGTACATCGATCTACGCTCCTCGGCGAGCACCTCAATGGGCAGCATTCCCGCGATAACGTTGATAGCGTCCTCGGAGACAGTGCGAAATGCACAGGCTACCCTCAAGGCGCTGACGCGATACGTTGCTGCAGCCTTCCTGCGGTCCTCCTGGATTTTCAGTGCATCAGCCCAAATGGGTATGCCATAGGTGAGCACTGAGGTCATCACTGATGACAGCAGTTTCCTCCTCTTCTGTCTGGGGCCACCGACATTAGGCATGAGTTGCGCCAGTGTGGTAGCCACCCCAGCGGCCTTTCTGCTGATCTGCTTGGTTTGCTCTTTAAAGTTCAGCCTTGCGTCGACAATTACACCCAGGTACTGAATAAACGGTTGGGATGTGATGTCGGCGTTTCCAACCCTGAACGTCACCGTTTCCATCACCTTCCTGCTGGATACAAGGAGTACTTCTGTTTTGTGGGCTACAAGCTGCAGTCCAACAGAAGACATCCATTTCTTTATCTTGGCGAAAGCTTCGCCGAAGAGTGCGGTGATTTGCTCCAGGAATGTGACGATGACAATCAGCGCCACGGCATCTGCGAACGCTACGATGGACACTCCTTTCGGCAATTATAATAGCAGCAGATCATTGTACATGATGATCCACAGAAGCGGTCCAAGCACAGAGCCCTGAGGAATTCCTCCACTCACCCTATACGCCTTCGATCCATCCTCTGTGTCGACTCTTGCGCCTGCTTCACCACTGTGTTAATGGCATCCAGAGTAGACCGCTCCTTTCTGAAGCCAAACTGGCCCTCCGCCAGTAGAAGGTCCACGACCTTCTCAATTCTGTTATGGATGATGCGCTCGAAGATCTTTCCGGCGGTATCCAGCATACAGAGCGGACGATAGGATGAAGGTTCGTCCGGTGGCTTCTTCCCTTGCGGGAGGAGCCTAGCTTCTGCCACTTCCACTTGTCCGGAAAGATTCCTTCCTTGACACACGCATTGTACATGCCCAGGAATATTGCCGGTTCCAATTTGATCGCTGCCTTGAGTGCGATGTTGGGTATCCCATCCATGCCGGGGGCTTTATTGTTGCCCACCCTGGCAATCGCCGTAAGAAGCTCTTCTTCAGTAATGGCTGGGATGTCCTCATCGACGTCCTCCTCGAGCTGGTAGTTCTCCTCGGGTTGCTCAGGGAACAGATGTGTAACAATCTTTTCCAGCAGGGCTGCGTCCAGAGGCGATGGCATTGGCTGGCTTCTCAGCCGAGTCATTACTACTTTGTACGGCCTGCCCCACGGAGCATCTTCTACCTCGCTGAGCAGTTCGCCTCAGCTTTCAGCTTTACTCTGCTTGATGGCCTTTTTAAGCTTCAAGCGCGCCTTCCTGTGCTGTTTTTCCAAATCGGCGAAGGAACGTTTGAGTCGAGCTCATTGTACTAAGCAGCGAGTTCGATGACACTCCCTTCGGAGGCCGGCAATTTGTTCGCTCCACCAGTGTACCGCCGGTCGGAAGTCGACATCACGTTACCGTGGCATTGTGGCATCGCATGCTTCGGTGACCCTCTGCATGACCACCTCGACCTTCTCGGTTGCCCTTTTGGCTGCGAGGGGGCTGGTGCCAAAAGTTTCACGAAACAAGTCCGCGTCAAACATTTTCGCTTTCCAGCCCTTCCCGTTTGTCTTCGGTACCTTCGCTGTTTTGCTGAAGTCTCTGCGAATCTCCCAGAGAATCGCTTGATGATCACTGTGAGTGTAGATATCACTGACTACCTAGTGGCACTGGTTTTTTCTGGCCAGGCTACTACTCACAAAAGTGAGGCCCACTATAGAGGAGGCTTCACCTTTAACAAAAGTAGGCTTTGTACCTACATTAAGTAGTACTACATCCAATAAGGACATAGCCTGAAGCAGGGCTTGGCGCTTCCTGTTCGTCACTTTACTACCCCATTCCACAGCCCACGCGTTGTAATCTCCGGCTGTGGCTACCGGGAAGCGTTGTTTAGCGTCTGCGACTAAGATGTCGAGAAAATTCTCAAACTCATCAGTCGTCAGGCTAGGCGGTGCGTAACAACTGTAGAAATGCACTCCTTTGGCTTTTATTCTCACAAAACCAGTTTCCATCCGACTCGCAAGATCCTGAAATGGAAGCTGTCCGCAGGACCAAATGGAGGTCTTCCCACTTGCGTTAGATTCCCAGGGTTGCGTATCTAGATGTCTACATGGTTCCGAGAGTATCGTCAAGACAGGCTTCAGCTCGCGCACAGTCTGCATGAGCAGGTGCTGTGCGGCTTCACAATGGTTGAGGTTGAGCTGGAGTACTCTCATTTGCATCGTTTTAGGAGTGCCTGGATAGCCTGGAGAGCCCGCGTATACGCTGGACATCGGCTGCTACCCGCGATGTGGGCTGTGGGTGCCCCATCTCCCGCTTCTGCACATATGGCACACGTTGCGCTTGCTGTGCATTCGGCAACTTTGTGGCCAGTGTTACCGCACTTGATGCAGTCTTTAGCCCGGTCGACGCTGCTCTTGCAGTTCCATGATAAGTGTCCAAATTTCCAGCACTTGAAACACTTTAGTAGTCTCACCACCTCTCGGATTCTGCAATTACACCAGCCGACTCGGATGATTGCTGTTTCCAGAAGTTTCCGGGCAGCAGGCACCATGAGTCGTATTACCGCAGTCTGAGTCCTGCCATATGCTTTACGCAGAGACTTAAGAGAGTGTTCTGTGGCTGGATATTCCGGTCCCAAGACTCTCTGCAGGGCCGCCGATATCTCCTCCTTCGTCGCGTCCTCTTCCAGGTCCTTGATCTCCAGATCAACTTCCTGGACTTTACTCTGCACCGTTGCTGATTTGCCAAGAACACCTTCGAATTTGTTTCGCAATTCCGGTGCTTTGGCTGAGCTCTCCTTATTCAGAATGATCACCAGATTTTCCCGCGTACCTTTTGGACGCATTCACCTGCATCCTTGAGCGCCGGATCCTTCTTTATACGACTCAAAATCTCCGCATAGCTCAAGTCACCCTTTTTGTGGATGACGAGAGCGTTGGGCAGAGTCGGCCGTTCGCGAGGTTTCTGCGGCTTCTTCTGAGGCTGCTTCTGGAATATCTTGTGCGATCTTTTCTTCTTTCTTGCAGTCTGCCACTTCTGCTTTGATCTCTCGCCTCCCTTGTCCTCGGATCGACCAGCCACTGGCTCCTCTAGCTGCTGCTTTTTCTTCGGCTCCTTTCCCTCGGTCGACGTCGGTCTAACCGGCTTTCTCCTCTTCGCCTTTCTTACTTGCGTCGAGGTACCTTCCACGTCCATGCCTTCATGGTTTCTCTCCTTGTTAGGGAGAGTCGATTTCGCTTGGCTTATGGTCGGCGTGGTTTCCGTACCTCCAGTCGACGTTGCCGCCTGTGGCTTTGCACTCGACGTTACCAGGTCCTCTATACCTTTCCAAGTACTGGTAAGCATAGGAACCCACCGCTGGATCTCTTTGTGGAGGATTTTGTTCTGCTGAATAAAAGAGGCTCGGCTCTCCAGCGTCTTTCCGTGCCTCTCCACCAACTTCATGATCTCCTTTTGGTTTCCACTTTTCTCTTCCCTTTCTTCACTTAGAACATTGTGCGCCATGCTGGCCAAGTGGCCTACCTCCATGGTACTGCGGTCGTTCGATGACGACGCCCGGGAGCCCGCTTGGACACTCCCTGGAGGCGCCGGTACTGGGGTTCCGTGCCCCTGCACCCTAATCGGTATATACTTTATTGGACTTCCCATCATCACTTGGTGTCGAGGTTTGTTCCCCGTGTCTGTTTGGTCCACGGGAGGTATTTTAATTGCCTCCTGCCCTGTATATCAATATAGATATCTCCATATCCATATCTATATCCAGATAGATATCTCCATATATATATCTATATCTATATAGATATTTCTACATCCGTGTCTATATTTATATACAGGGGCCTCCCCCTATCCGCCACCTGGGGAACCGCCACGTAGCGGTTTCAGACTCCCCATGTGTGTGTGTGTATGTGTATTCAATACCGTGTGTTGCCGCCTCTACTTCGAATCGTATCAGTACATTTCCCCGAAAACACTTCCCCGAATGACACTTCCCCGAATCGACATTTTCCCGGATGACACTTCCCCGAACGGCACTTCCCCGAATCGATACTTCTCCGAACCGCACTTCCCCGAAAAACAGTTCGCCGAATCGCCACTTCCCCGAAAAACATTTCTTATACAGGGTGATTCATAATAGGTGACGCACCCGGCACTGGCGGGTTCAGGGAGGTAGCCCGAGTGTAATTGTCAAGGCTTTTTTGTTTCCTTCGAATAGCTTTTGAATGGGAAGCAATAGAATTTGGGCGTTCGAAGGATTGTTGTAGGGCTACGGTCCGCCATGATCGACGACGCCACTCGGCCCTCGAATCCGAGCGTGGGGCACGTAGCAGACGACAAGCAAGGCAGATAGGCATTTGTCTCGCTTGCGCGGGCGATATGACGTTTCGCGTATCGTCTGCTAATGCTTTCCGTCACTCTTGGGTGCACAAGTTCAAAGCGTGTTTGAAGCCGCGCGAAGAACAAGCGAATGAGGGCGAATTGCCTTTTCGGGTATCCTCACCTAATAGTCGTCGCTCTTTCATCCTTGGTTATTATCTTACTGCGTCATTCAATATAATTCTTTAGTTCCTCATTTCTCCTCGATTATACTTATCATCTGTCTCATCCTCCGTACTTTTGCGAATTCTTTCGCTTGTCCGTCCATCTTCTCTCATCGACTGTTACCAGGAAAATGACTTCAAGAATCCGCCATCGATTTTGTTGAAACTTGTTTGCATGGTAGAACATTTGAAACTATCGGGTCCGTATTTTTTATTTTATCAACGGAAAAACGGTTTTATGGGGTGAACCAACCCATCAGAGTGAAGCATGCCGAGGACTGATTTGTTTTTAGAATAACTAAAAATTAACAAAATCATCAAGTACACAATAGTCCTCAAATTTCTAAAGACCGAGCGATTTTTTTTTGCGCAATGAAAAAGCAAAAACAAAAGGTGTAATTTTATTGCCAAACTCTCAATAATTTGTCGCTAAATTTTCGAAGATTGGATGCTTTCCGGATTCCATTTCTCATTCGACCACTCCGTCTAGTATAATGCTCGGACTTTTCTCCTAAAATCAATAACGATAAAAGACGAAATCAATCCGTTAAAAAAAATGAGATCTTGATCTCGCGCGTGAAGTATGATTTTTCCCTTTTCGATACAGATGGATTCCGGAAATCCAAACGGGTGGCGGTGTTTTGTGGTACCTCTTAAGAATATGAGAATACTTGCGTCGTCTAAAACGTCGAAATTTGCGCGACTTTTTAAAAGAACTTATTCATTTTATTTGTGGTCACAGCGAGCGGACAATTCGGGCAGTACTACGAGCTGAGAGTGCGAGGCATTATTTGAGAGATGAATTTAATACAATTGTTTGGGTTCGATGTTCCCGCGCGAGTATCAACGTTGTTTGATCGTCCTTGGCAGCGCAGGCGTTGCTTCCATCATCGAAATAGCAAACGATTCCCGAGAAGGGCCTATCGGCTCGCACCAAGCGATCAAAGATGAAAGCGATGGTCGAAATGGTGTCTGGAGCTTCAATAGAACAACCCTGAAACCTTTTACTCCAGATCGTTCTCGATTTCTTCTTATTTCGATCCGAGCGAGGGGACAAGTCGTGCGGTGTTGCAAGTCTCAACTACGACAACAGGAACGTTAGTTACGTGGAAAAGTTGCAATCAACGTTGCCCTGGCCATTTTCTCGCGACTTTGAATGTTGTTCGACCATACTCGTCATACGAGTCGCCGATTTCATCTTCGATAAAGCAAACGATTGCGAATAAGGGGAAGGTGCATCGTCCGAACGCGGCTCGAGCGACCACCGGCTCGCACGAAACGCCAAAGATGAAATCGACATTGCCCTCGACGTTACCGCACAACTTTGAACATCGTTCGACGATCCCCGTCATGGCAGACATCGATCATATCTTCGATAAAGCAAAGCATTGCTCATCAGGGCATGGTGCGTCGTCAAAGTGCTGCTCTGAATGGTTTTTGGGGCATCAATCGGACATTCCTGAATTGATTGACTAAAATTCGTTCTTGAGAAGCAGCCAGAAGTTATAGGGACACGCTATTTTTTTTGTAAAAGGTGTACAAATCAACAATTAAGTGTTGTTCTATCTCACTCTCTACTGGTGTATTGAGTCTAATAATTTGGTTTAACTAGAAGAGACTTATACTTAGTACACATAAAAACGCGTGTGAGAAGGAGCCAGAAGCTCCGTAGGCGCGGAATAATTTTCGTGATCGAAAGTGTACCATATTACAATAGGCAGTCTCACCTCTAATCCCTCGACAATTTATTGTTGTCCAATATTGTTTTCTGAAGTCCTGGAAAGTTCTTCTCTACATAGAGACGCAGGTGAGAAGTAGCCAAAAGCTTCAGACACACGAAACCAATTTTTATTCAAGCCCCACCTCACAACAATCGAGCAGTGGTGTATTTCCTCCCTTGACGACGCCTCCTTGTCCAGCACTTCTCTGCAGTATTCGAGAGTTGCAGTGCACATAAATATAAGACAAAGGAGTAGCCATGAGCTTGAGTGGCGCGAAATAATTTTTGTCATTGAAGTTGTACCGTAGAACAATCGAGCAGTGTCACCTGTCACCCCTTCATGACCTATTGCTGTCTAATATTTTTGTTACGGTACCAGAAAGTTCTCGTACATATGAAAACATACGTGAGAAGTGACTAGAAGAATCAGACACAGGGAATAATTTTTGATAAATTAAACCTGTACCATGCAACAATCGAGAAATCTCACCGCTCATGCCTGGACAATTTATTGTTGTCCAGTATTTTTTCTGAACGCCTGCAGTGTTCTAGTACGCATACAAAAAGATGTACAAAGTGGCCAGCATATTCAGGCACACGCAATTTTTGTTTGCTACAAGGTTTACATTACACCATTTGATTTTTGACTCATCTCCTTCTCTGGCGATTTAATGAGATATATTTTTTTTCATCTACTCGAAAATTTTAGAACACGAAAGAAAAAATCTCGAAAGGAGCCAGAAACTTCGGACGCACGAACTAATTTTTTTGATCCCAAGTGTATCACACGACGGTTCAGCAGTCTGACCTCTCATCCCTTGTACAATGATTGTTGTCTAATGATTTATTCAGCATACTGGAGAGTTTCAGGACACATAGAGACAAATGGAAGAATTAGCCAGAAGCGTCAGAAATACGGAATGATTTTTATCTGGAAAGTATTCCATACGACAGTCGAGCAGTGTGATTTCTCGACCCTTGTTGATTCATTGTTGTCCAATATATGTTTTTAAAATACTAGCGAGTTCTTCTACACATAGAGACGTTCGTGAGAAGTAGCCAAAAGCTTCAGATAAACGAAACAATTTTTTCATTCAAGCCCCACCACACAACAATCGAGCAGTGGTACCATTCCTCCCTTGATGAATTCTCGTTATGTAGCACTTCTATACAGTACTAGACTATTATAGTACACACCAAAAGATGACGGAGAAGTAGCCATAAGCTTGAGAGTTGCGAAATAACATTTTTTCATTGAAGTTGTGAGGTGGAACAATCGAGCAGTGTCACCTAGTATCCCTTGATGACCAATTGATGTCTAATATTTTTTTACGGTACCCCAAAGTTATCGTACATATAAAAACATATGTGAGAAGAAACCAGAAACTTCAGAGACGGAAAATCGATTTTTGTTATTAAACCTGTAGCGTACAACATTCGATTCTTGTTCGATCTCCTTCTCTGCAGAATTAATGAGACTAATGTTTTTTTTTCAACTGCTAGAGACTTTTAGAATACGGAAGGACACATGTCAGACGGAGCCAGAATCTTCGGACGCACGAAATCATTTGTTTGATCGGAAGTGCATCACACGACGGTACAGCAGTCTGATCTCTCATCGCTGGTTAACTGAATGTTCTCTAATGATTTATTCAGCATACTAGAGGGTTTCAGTACACATGAAGGCACATGGAAGGAGTAGCCAGGAACTTCAGAAATCGAGAATGATTTTTGTTTTTTTTTGGAAAATATTTCACACAACAGCCGAGAAGGGTGTTTTGGCATCCCGTACCGATTTATTGTTGTCAAATATTTGTTTTTGGAATACTGGTGAGTTCTCCTACATATAAAGACGTATTTGAGAAGTAACCAAAAGCTTCAGACACGCGATGTTTTTTTCTCTTTCAAGCCCCACCTCACAACAATCAAGCAGTGGTACCTATCCTCTCTTGATGGCTTTTCGTTGTCTAGCACTTCTTTACAGTTATAGTACACACAAAAAGATGATAGAGAAGTAGCCACAAGCTTGAGAGGCGCGAAATAATTTTTTATATCAACGTTGAACGATACAACAATCGAGCAGTGTCACCTGTGATCCCTTGACGACCTATTGTTCTCCAATATTTTTTTTACGGTACCGCAAAGTTCTCGTATATATAAAAACATATGTGAGACGTAACTAGAAGGTTCAGACACGGGAACTCATTTTTTTTATTAAGCCTGTACCATGCAACATTCGAGAAGTCTCGCCTCTCATGTCTGGGCAATTTACTGTTGTCCAGTATCTTTTCTCAATTTCCGGAGAGTTCCAGTACGCATACAAACAGATGTATAAAGTCGGCAAAATATTCAGGGAGACGCAATTTTTTTTGCTACGAGGTGTACAATACAACATTTGATTTGCGATCTATCTCCTTCTTCGCCGATTAATTGAGAAGAATATTTTTTCCAACTACTAGCGACTAGTACAGGAAGTAACTAATGCCAGACGGAGCCAGGAACTTCGAACGCACCGAATGATATTTTTGATCGAAAGTGCACCATACGACGTTACAGCAGCCTGACCTCTCATCCATTGATGACTGGTTTTGTTCTAATCATTTATTTAGAATACTAGAGAGTTTCAGTATACATGAGGATACATGGAACAAGGAGCCGAAAGCTTCAGAAATCGAGAATGACTTTTTTCTGGAAAGAATTCCATACAACAGTCGACCAGTGTGATTTCTTACTCCTTGCCGATTCGATGTTGTCCAGAATATGTTTTTGAAATACTTGTATGTGAGGTATTTGAAATATTTGTATGTGAGGAGTAGCCAAAAGCATCAGACACAGGAAACATTTTTATTATTCAAGCCCCACCACACAACAATCGAGCAGTGGTACCTTTTCTCCCTTGACTGCTTTTCATTGTCTGGCACGTCTGTACAGTATCAGAGAGTTACAGTACACACAGAAATATGGCTGAGAAGTAGCCATACGCTTGAGAGGCGCGAAATATTTTTTTTCATGAAAATTGTACAGAAGAACAGTCTATGGAGCATTCTCCAGAATCAGTGTTCTATGCAGCATTTTCCAGAGAAAAATCATTCTCCGTTTTTGAAACTTCTGGCGACTCCTTCCATGTATCTGTATGTGTAGTAAAACTCTCGAGTATGCTAAATAAATCATTAGAAAACGATCAGTCATCAAGGGATGAGAGGTCAGGCTGCTCCAACGTCGTATGGTACACTTTCGATCGAAGATATTATTTCGTGCGTCCGAAGTTTCTGGCTCTTTCTGACATTAGTTTCTCGTGTACTATGAGTCGCTGGTGGTTGAAAAAAAAATATTCATCTCTATAAATCAACAGAGAAGGAGATAGACAAAAAATCAAATCTTCTAATGTCCACCTCGTAGCTAAAAAAAATTGCGTGTGCCCGAATATTCTGGCCATTTTTTACATCTTTTTGTATACGTACTAGAACACTCAAGGAATTTAGAAAAAATACTGGACAACAATAAATGGCCCAGGCATGACAGGTGGGACTTCTCGATTGTTGCATGGTACAGATTTAATAAAAAAATCTGATTTCCCGTGTCAGAAGCTTCTAGTTACGTCTCACACATGCTTTTATATGTACGAGAAAATTCTCGAACTGTAAAGAAAATATTGGACAACAATAACTCATCAAGAGGTGACAGGTGACACGGCTCGAGTGTTTAACCATACGACTTCTATGAAGAAAAACTATATGTCGCTCCTCTCAAGCTTATGGCAACATCTCAGCCATCTTTCTGTGTGTACCGTAACTCTCTAGTACTGTGCTAGACAACGAGACGTCATCAAAGGAGGAAAGGTACCACTGCTCGATTGTTTTGTGGTGGGGCTTGAATGAAAAAATTGTTTCGTTTGTCTGAACCTTTTGGCTACTTCTCCAATACGTCTTTATATATAGGAGAACTCGCCAGCATTTCTAAAACAAATATTGGACAACAATGAATCGGCAAGAGATGAGAAATCACACTGCTCGAGTGTTGCATGGGATACTTTGCAGAAAAAAAATCGTTATCTATTTCTCAAGCTCCTGGCTACTTCATCCATATGTCTCCATGTGTACTGAGACTCTCTAGTACGCTAAACAAATGATTAGACATCAATCAGTCAACAAGGGATGAGAGGTCAGGCTGGTGTCCCGCCGTGTGATACACTTCCGATCAAAAAAATTATTTCGTGCGTCCGAAGTTTTTGGCTCCTTCTGACAACTGTTCTTTCCCATTCTAAATTTCTCTAGTAGGTGAAAGAAAAATATCAGTCTCAGTAAATCGGCAGAGAGGGAGATAGAACAAGAATCGAAGGTTTACGGTACAGGTTTGGTGAAAAAAAAATGGATTTCCCGTATCTGAAGCTTCTAGTTGCTTCTCTCATTTGTTTTTATACGTGTCAGACCTTCCTCGTACTGTAAAAAAATGTTAGACAACAATAGGTCATCAAGGGACGACAGGTGATACTGCTCGAATGTTCTACCGTACAACTTCGATGAAAAAAATTCTTTCGCGCCTCTCAAGCTCATGGCTACTTCTGAACGATCTCTCTGTGTGTACTGTAACTCTCCAGTACTGTAATGAGGTGCTAGACAACGAGAAGTGATCAAGGGAAGGAAGGTACCACTGCTCGATTGTTGTGCGGTGGAGCTTGAATAAAAAAAATTGTTTCGTGTGTCTGAAGCTTGTGGCTACTTCTCCAATGCGTCTTTATGTGTAGGAGAACTCGCCAGCATTTCTAAAACAAATATTGGACAACAATGAATCGGCAAGAGATGTGAAATCAGACCGCTCGACTGTTGCATGGGATACTTTGCAGAAAAAAAATCGTTCTCTATTTCTCAAGCTTCTGTCTACTTCATCCATATGTCTCCATGTGTACTGAGACTCTCTAGTACGCTAAACAAATGTTTAGACAACAATCAGTCAACAAGGGATGAGAGGTCAGACTGGTGTCCCGCCGTGTGACACGCTTCCGATAAAAAAATTATTTCGTGCGTCCGAAGTCTTTGGCTCCTTCTGACATCTGTTCTTTACTGTTCTAAATTTCTCTAGTAGTTGAAAAAAAATATCAGTCTCAATAAATCGGCAGAGGGAGATAGAACAAGAATCGAAGGTTTACGGTACAGGTTTTGTAAAAAAAGAAATCGATTTCCCGTGTCTGAAGCTTCTAGTTGCTTCTCTCATATGTTTTTATACGTGTGAGACCTTCCTCGTACTGTAAAAAAAATATTAGACAACAATAGGTAATCAAGGGACGACAGGTGATACTGCTCGAATGTTCTACCGTACAACTTCGATGAAAAAAATTCTTTCGTGCCTCTCAAGCTCATGGCTACTTCTGAACGATCTTTCTGTGTGTACTGTAACCCTCCAGTACTGTAATGAGGAGGGTCACGAGAAGTGATCAAGGAAAGGAAGGTACCACTGCTCGATTATTGTGCGGTTGAGCTTGAATAAAAAATAATTGTTTCGTGTGCCTGAAGCTTTTGGCTACTTCTCCAATACGTCTTTATGTGTAGGAGAACTCGCCAGTATTTCAAAAACAAATATTGGACAACAATAAAGCGGCGAGGGATGAGAAATTACCCTGCTCGACTGTTCTATGCAACACTTTTCAGAAAAAAATCAATCTCGATTTCTGAAGCTCCTGGCTACTTCTATATTGAATCTTTATGTGTACCGAATCTCTCCAGTATGCCAAATAAATCATTAGAACAAAACCAGTCATCAATGGATGAGAGGTCAGGCTGCTGGAACGTCGTTCGGTACACTTTCGATCAAAAATATTATTTCGTGCGTCCGAAGTTTCTGCATCCATCTGACATTGGCTCTTTCGTGTACCAACAGTCGCTAGTCGGGGAAATAAAAAATGTTACTCTCCATAAATTGCAGAGAAGGAGATAGATCGAAAATCAAATGTTGTATTGTACACTTCGTAGCAAAATAAAAAAATCCGTTTGCCCGAATATTCATGCCACTTTCTACATCCGTTTGTATGCGTACTAGAACTTTCCAGGAATTCAGAAAAAATACTGGACAACAATAAATGGTACAGGCATGAGAGGTGGGACTTCTCGACTGTTGCATGGTGCGGATTCAATAAAATAAAATATGATTTCCCGTATCTGAAGTTTCTAGTTACTTCTCACGTATGTTTTTATAAATACGAAAACTTTCTCATACTGTAAAAAAAATATTAGACGACAATAAGTCATCAAGGGGTGACCGGTGGAACTACTCGATTGTCCTACCGTACAACATGAATGAAAAAAATTATTTCGCGCCTCTCAAGCTTATGGCTAGTTCACTGTCATCTTTCTGTGTGTATTGTATGTAACTTTCTAGTACTCTAGATATGTGCTAGACAACGAGAAGTCGTCAATGGCGGATCGGTACCGCTGCTCGGTTGATGTGTGATACGGCTTGAATTTAAAAAAAATTCGTTTGTCTGAAGCGTTTAGCTTCTTCTCACATACGTCTTTATGTTTAGGAGAACTCGCCAGTATTTCAAAAACAAATATCGGACAACAATGAATCGGCAAGGGATGAGCAATCACACTTCTCGACTGTTGTATGGGATACTTTTCAGAAAAAAATCGTTCTCTATTTCTGAAGCTTCTGGCTACTTCTTCCATATGTCCCCATGTGCACTGAAACTCTCCAGTGCGTTAAATAAATGATTAGACAACAATCTGTCAACAAGGGATGAGAGGTCAGACTGGTGTACCGTCGTGTGATACACGTTCGATCAAAAAAATGATTTCGTGCGTCCGAAGTTTTTGGCTCCTTCTGACGTCGGTTCTTTCGTGTTCGAAAAGTCTCTAGTAGTAGAAAAAAAAATATTTGTCTCAATAAATCGACAGAGAGGGAGAGAGAACAAGATTCGAATGTTGTATGGAACAGGTTTAATAAAAAAAAATCGATTCCCCGTGTCTAAAACTGCTAGTTACTTCTCACATATGTTTTTATTCGTACGATACCTTCCTCGTACTGTAAAAAAGATATTAGACAACAATAAGACATCAAACGATAACAGGTGACACTGCTCGATCGTTCCACCGTACAACATCCATGAAAAAAAAAAAATTCGCGCCTCTCAAGCTTATGGCTACTTCTTAGCTATCTTTCTGTGTGTTCTGTAACTGTCCAGTACTGTAAAGCGAGAAGCGATCATGGGAATGAAGGTACCACTGACCAATTGTTATGTGGTGGAACTTGAATGAAATAAATTGTTTCCTGTGTCTAAAGCTTTTGGCTACTTCTCATATACGTCGTTACGTGTAGAACTCGCTAGTCTTTCAAAAACGAATATTGGACAACAATGAAGCGGCGAATGATGAGATGTTACACTCCTCGACTGTTCTATAGAACACTTTCTAGAAAAAAAAATCATTCGCTATTTCTGAAGCATCTGGCTACTTCTTCCATGTGTCTTTATGTGTACACTTTCGATGAAAAATATTATTTCGTGCGTCCGAAGTTTCTGGGTCCGTCTGACATTAGTACTTTTGTGTACTAAAATTCGCTAGTAGTTTAAATAAAATATTAGTTTCAATAAATCGGCAGAGAAGGAGATAGACGAAAAATCAAATGTTGTATTGTACAACTCGTAGCAAAAAAAAATTCGTGTGCCTGAATATTCTTCCGACTTTTTAGATCTATTTGTCTGCGTACTAGAACTCTCCAGAAATTCAGAATAATTACTGGACAGCAATTAATTGTCCAGGCATGAGAGGTGAGACTTCTCGATTGTTGCATGGTACAGGTCTCATAAAAAAACTATTTCCCATGTCTGAAGTTTCTACTTACTTCTCACATCTGTTTTTATATCTACGAGGACTTCTTGGTACCGTAAAAAAAGATTAGACAACAATAGGTCATCAAGGGATGACAGGTGACACTGCTCGATTGTTCTACAGTACGACTTCCATGAAAAAAAAATATTTCGCGCCTCTCAGCTCATGGCCACTTCTCACCCATCTTTCTGTGTGTACTGTTACTCTCCAGTACTGTAAAGAAGTGCTCGACAACGAGAAGTGATCAAGGCAGGCAAGGTACCACTGCTCGTTTGTTGTGTGCTGGAGCTTGGATAAAAAAATGGTTTCTTGTTTCTGAAGCTTTTGGCTATTTCTCACATACGTCTTTACGTGTAAAAGAACTAGCCCGTATTTCAAAAACGAATATTGGACAACAATGAATCAGCAAGGGATGAGAAATCACACTGCGCGACTGTTGTACGGAACACTTTCCGGAAAAAAATCATTCTCGATTTCTGAAGCTTCTGGATACTTCTTCCATGTGTCTCGATGTGTACTGAAACTCTCTAGTAAGCCAAATAAATCATTACACGACAACCAGTCATCAAGGGATGAGAGGTCATGCCGCGGTAACGTCGCATGGTACACTTTCGATCAAAGATATTATTTCCTGCGTCCGAAGTTTCTGGCTCTTTCTGGCATTAGTTTTTTCGTGCACTACACGTCGCTAGTAGTTGCGAAAAAAATATTAGTCTCCAACAATCGGCAGAGAAGGAGATAGATAAAAAATAAAATGTTGTACACCTGGTAGCAAAAAAATTGCTTGTGCCCGAATATTCTGGCCACTTTTTACATCTGTTTGTATGCGTACCAGTATTCTCGAGGAATTCAGAGAAAATACTGGACAGCAACAAATGGTCCAGGCTTGAGAGGTGGGACTTATCGATTGTTGCATGGTACAGATTTAATAAAAAAATATGATTTCCTGTGTCTGAAGCTTCTAGTTACTTCTCACATATGTTTTTAAATACATGACAACTTTCTCGTACTGTAAAAAAAACTATTAGACAATAATAAGTCATCAAGTGGTAACAGGTGACACTGCTCGACTGTTCTACCGTACAATTTTCATGGAAAAAATTATTTCGCGCCTCTCAAGCTTATGGCTACTTCTCTGTCATCTTTCGGTGTGTACTGTGACTCTCCCGTACTATAGAGAAGTGCTAGACAACAAGAAGTCATCAAGGGAGGAAAGGTACCCCGGCTCGATTGTTGTGTGGTGGGGCTTGAATAATTTTTTTTTCGTGTGTCTGAAGCCTTCGGCTATTTCTCACATACGTCTTTATGTGTAGCAGAATTCGAAAGTATTTCAAAAACAAATATAGCACAACAATGAATGGGCAAGGGATCAGACGTCATACTGCTCGACTGTTGTATGCAATACTTTCCAGGAAAAATCATTCTGTCTTTCTAAATCTTCTGGCTACTTCTTCCATGTGTCTCCATGTGTACTGAAACTCTCTATTACGCTTTATAAATCATTAGACAACAATCGGTCAACAAGGGATGAGCGGTTAGAATGCTGTACCGTCGTGTGATTCACTTGCGTTCAAAAAAATTATTTCGTGCGTCCGAAGTTTTTGGCTCCTTCTGACATCTTTCCTTTCGTGTTCTCAAAGTCTTTAGTAGTTGAAAAAAAATATTAGTCTCAATAAATCGGCAGAGAGGGAGATAGAACACGAATCGATTGTTGTATGATACAGGTTTAATTAAAAAAAAAATACGATTTACCGTGTCTGAAGTTTCTACTTACTTCTCACATATGTTTTTGTATGTACGAGACCTTCCTCGTACGGCAAAAAAATTATTAGACAACAATAAGTCATCAAGGGATGACAGGTGACAATGACCGAATTTTCTTCCGCACAACATTCATGAAAAAAATATTTCGCCCCTCTCCAGCCTATGGCTCCTTCTCAGCCATCTTTTTGTGTGTACTGTAACTGTCCAATACTGTAAAGAAGTGCTGGACAACGTGATCAAGGGAAGGAAGCTACCACTGCTCGATTTTTTTGTGTTGGAGCATGAATAAAAAAAAATTTCGTGTGTCTGAAGCTTTTGGCTACTTCTCATAAACGTCTTTACGTGTAGGAGACAGTGCAGCGCGGTCGTTCCTCGAGTGACGCGCTAGGCGAAAGGGCCCTGGCTTCTCTCACATACGACTCCACTGAGTAAAACCCATACGACTCGCCCGAGTAAAACACAGGCAACTCGCCTATCACAAGTGGTCGGGTGAACGGCCATAGGGTCCTCGATTCTCCAGCCCTTAAAATACATTCGATGATCACAGCGGTCAGGTGAACGACCATACGGTCCTTGATTCTCCTAGCACGGGTGAACGGCCGTAGGGTCCTCGATTCTCCGATCATTGATCATATACCTCTTACCAATAAGGGACAGCAACGGCTGACGAATCCTCGGTAAACGTCATCAAACGCAAATTCGAAAACAATACGAACAATCAAACGAAGGTTCAATACGAAATAACGCGCGAGATCGCAATGGCACAAGCCAAACAGGCTTTACACCTTCTTATATACGCAAATTCACAATCGTCGAATCGTCGTGGGTTTTTATGCCGCAAGGCTTTCACCACAAGAGCCAATAAACGTAGAAAATTCCATGGCTCAAACGCGAGAGTATTTTTTTTTTTTCATTTTTTTACAAAACCTCAACCTCCATCCTTTATTCAAATAATATATATCCAAAACGACGAGGCAACTTCGCAACGAAGGAGCTTCGACAATACGACTACACTGTATTTTGGACTGTGTGTTCCAGTAAAAGATACAGTACAGCGGTTCGAGTCCAAAGAGGACAGTATAGGAACTGTAGTTATTTACTTTGAGCACTGTGTTCAAGTAAATGTCGCTGTGCAATCGCTCGAGTCCAATGCGAACTGTGTAGCCCCTGTATATTGTGCTATTCCTTTTTTTTCCGTGTGGTCCCGGGCTCTTCGGTCGGCCTGCATGCGGCCCTCGTTATATATAGACACAAGTTTTGCATACGTTCGGTATAAAAAGGTTAGAAAGATCTTATATCACGAGTAAATGTGATAAACCACAAAAACTTACCGTTTTCTTTCTCACAGCAAATGCTCAAAGTGTCCTCCGTTCACCTCGACGCAGCCACGGGCTCGCCGGAGAAGACTCTGCGCACAACGCCCGAGCATTTCCGGTGTAACCGTAACAACTGCCCCCTCGGACCGATGCTCGAGGTCGGCGCGATCCTGTAAGGGCTCCCGATACACGTGCGACTTTATGTGGCCCCAGAAAAAAAAAGTCGAGAGGATTCAGGTCCGGGGATCGTGCCGGCCAATCGCGCATTCCCCCTCGGCCTAAGTATCGGTTGCCGAATACTGCGGACACCGACTCCTGCGCAATTCGACTCGTATGAGCCGGTGCTCCATCGTGCTGGAAAATAACCCGCCTCATTTCCTCTGCGCCTATTCCTGCACGCCTGCACATACGGCGCAGATGCGTGGAAATAAAATTGGCGTACTCCGCGGCCGTCAACTTTCTCGCAAACTCAAACGGTTCAATCTGAAAGGAAACAAATAATCTAACGTTATCCGTGATATCGATTTTTATGGGGGTTACATTCCATTCGATAGTACGAAAGAAGCAGAGTTTTAAAAAATTCATATCTTCTCAATATTATCGGTTCAACATGCTTGTCGGAAAATGTTGCTTCATATTTTTGGAATTCAATCTACAAAGCCGGGTAACTCTCCAATATTTTAATTTTCCATTCTATCGATAATCATTCTGGCGTGTCATATAACACGTAAAGGAATAAAAAGCTTACCAGCCGATTTCCCATTATTCCAGCCCGCATATTGAGCGGCGGAAAGCGGTGCTGGTTGCGCGTTGCAATTATGCGGTGCGGATTTGCATCTTTTGGCGCCCACCAATGGAAGTTTTTTGTATTCCATACACCGTTTTTCCCAAACGAGCTTTCATCAGTAAAGAGGATTCCGTCCAGAAAATGCTCGTCCTCCTCTTGGTGGCGAATGAGCCAGCGACAAAAATCACTCCTCCTTGCGTAATCGCCTGCAATCAATCCTTGCACTCGAGTGTAGTGGTACGGGTGCAACCCTTCCGCCTTTAGCGTCCGCTGCACAGCCGAAGCGCTGACCTGGAGGGATCGAGCAACGGCGCGCGTACTTGTTGTCGGATCTTCCTCGACAGCCCGCAAAATCTGTTCCTCTCGACGGGGGGTCCGCGCCGTCCGTGGCCGTCCCGCGTTGACGTGGCTGGGCATGACGTTTCCAGTGTCACGCATGCGATTAAACGCCGTCGAAATTATTTTATCGGTCGGGTGCCGTCTCCCAAGGTGTTGCTCGGCATAGAGCCTAGCCGCTGCACGAGCGCTAAAGTTACACTGCCCATAACACCCGATCATGTCCGCGTACTCTTGCGCCGCGTACTCGGCCGGTTGTGTAGGTATTGCGCTCTGAATTCGGTTCTTTTATTTTGTTCACTATTTATTTCAAGTAATAAATATTCACGTAAATTCACTATGATTTACTACAATAAATGTATCCACACACTATTCACCGTCTCGCGTGAGCAACTACTGAAAACCGTAACCTTGTTTGTCGACGTCCAATTGTTTTTCGAGCGTTTTGCATAGATTAGACGCACCATTCGTTTTTCGAGCCTCTTTTTTTGTGTGGCGCTTGCCTCAGCTCGTCAGTGCGTCTAATCTGTGCAAAGCGCTCGAAAAACAATTGAACGTCGACAAACAAGGTTACGGTTTTCAGTAGTTGCTCACGCGAGACGGTGAATAGTGTGTGGATACATTTATTGTAGTAAATCATAGTGAATTAACGTGAATATTTATTACTTGAAATAAATAGTGAACAAAATAAAAGAACCGAATTCAGAGCGCAATACGTACACAACGACATGGCCGAGTACACGGCGCAAGAGTACGCGGACATGATCGGGTGTTATGGGCAGTGTAACTTTAGCGCTCGTGCAGCGGCTAGGCTCTATGCCGAGCAACACCATGGGAGACGGCACCCGACCGATAAAATAATTTCGGCGGCGTTTAATCGCATGCGTGACACTGGAAACGTCATGCCCAGCCACGTCAACGCGGGACGGCCACGGACAGCGCGGACCCCCCGTCGAGAGGAACAGATTTTGCGGGCTGCCGAGGAAGATCCGACAACAAGTACGCGCGCCGTTGCTCGATCACTCCAGGTCAGCGCTTCGGCTGTGCAGCGGACGCTAAAGGCGGAGGGGTTGCACCCGTACCACTACACTCGAGTGCAAGGATTGATTGCAGGCGATTACGAAAGGAGGAGTGATTTTTGTCGCTGGCTCATTCGCCACCAAGAGGAGGACGAGCATTTTCTGGACGGAATCCTCTTTACCGATGAAAGCTCGTTCGGGAAAAACGGTGCATGGAATACAAAAAAACTTCCATTGGTGGGCGCCAAAAGAAGCAAATCCGCACCGCATAATTGCAACGCGCAACCAGCACCGCTTTCCGCCGCTCAATATGCGGGCTGGAATAATGGGAAATCGGCTGGTAAGCTTTTTATTCCTTTACGTGTTATATGACACGCCAGAATGATTATCGATAAAATGGAAAATTTAAATATTGGAGAGTTACCCGGCTTCGTAGATTCAATTCCAAAAATATGAAGCAACATTTTCCGACAAGCATGTTGAACCGATAATATTGAGAAGATATGAATTTTTTAAAACTCTGCTTCTTTCGTACTATCGAATGGAATGTAACCCCCACAAAAATCGATATCACGGATAACGTTAGATTATTTGTTTCCTTTCAGATTGAACCGTTTGAGTTTGCGGGAAATTTGACGGGCGTGGAGTATGCCAATTTTATTTCCACGCATCTGCGCCGTATATGCAGGCGTGCAGGAATAGGCGCAGAGGAAATGAGGCGGGTTATTTTCCAGCACGATGGAGCACCGGCTCATACGAGTCGAATTGCGCAGGAGTCGGTGTCCGCAGTATTCGGCAACCGATACTTAGGCCGAGGGGGAATGCGCGATTGGCCGGCACGATCCCCGGACCTGAATCCTCTCGACTTTTTTTTCTGGGGCCACATAAAGTCGCACGTGTATCGCACGGCGCACCCTTACAGGATCGCGCCGACCTCGAGCATCGGTCCGAGGGGGCAGTTGTTACGGTTACACCGGAAATGCTCGGGCGTTGTGCGCAGAGTCTTCTCCGGCGAGCCCGTTGCTGCGTCGAGGTGAACGGAGGACACTTTGAGCATTTGCTGTGAGAAAGAAAACGGTAAGTTTTTGTGGTTTATCTCATTTACTCGTGATATAAGATCTTTCTAACCTTTTTATACCGAACGTATGCAAAACTTGTGTCTATATTGAGACGTTTCGCGTTTTATCGCGATTGCTTTTGTTCGTGTTTCCTCGTTTACCGAGGAAAACGACGGAGCACGGCGAATATTCCGCCGTAAGATTTTAATAGGGGATTCCCGTAGCCTCCTGAAGGACGATGTACACGACGTGTGCCGGGATTGATGATAAGGATTTTGAAGGTTTTTAGGAGATGCCTCAGTGGTTTTGAGGGTCTCAGGGACACCTGTCAGAATCCGTCATCATCGGCAGTTGATGTTTCGGATTTTCGGATGATATGATTGAGAAGGAGAACAAATCTTTGTTAATGTGTTATTTTTGGATTTTGAAAAGGTTAATTTCGAGTAACAGCGTTTACCGGGATGAGGAGCGTTTTGCGAGAAGCGCAGTCGTGTTAGTGAGACGAAGACAGGGAGATTCTGTGAGGTGTCGCGCGCACGTGTTTCTCGTGCGTGCTCTCTCGCTCTCGTTCGTTCGCTCTCTCGCTCGCGCTCGCACAAACCGCGAGCGTCGCCGTGCACGCTTTGCGCCGGATTCGGGGTCGCTTCTGTAACAGAATGCGATAGCCCTTGAATTGCGGATATCGGTGATATAGTGGCGTTACAATTGGTTGGCACTAGTTGCAGAGTGCAACAAAGCTCACGGTTGCCAACCCGTGTAGTTTACGCGCTAGTTTTCTAGCGTACAATAATGTGCTGGCTCGAGGTGGAATTAATCCCCCCGAGTGCACATAGCGGGGCCGTCCGGAAGGGACGGCTGGCCTCCTTGGTGCCAAGCAAGGAGGACGAAAAACCGGAGAAGCCGGTTGTGAATGGGCCTCGGTGTACAGCAAGGCGCGTCCGGCACCTTCCTGGCTGTACACTTCGAGTAGATCGCGTGAGTTGAGTGGAATAATGATCCAATTGTCGAAGGGACAACGGATCGATGTTAAGTAAGAGTTCCCTGTCTAGCAATCACCACGAAGGCACTATTCTCGAGGTAGGACTTCCAGCGCAATGCTGGGGCTTCCCAAGAGAATAGTGTATCTATCCCGAAGCTGAGGTCGTTCTAGGATGAGGGCCAGGGCAGCGGCAGCAAGGCCTCCATCCTTTGATCCGCGTTGACGGATACAGGTGACTCCACGTAGAATGTTGAGAGAATTTGCGAAGAGTGTCGCTCTGGCTCGTGCTCGCCCTTAAATAGCCTGAGGGCCGCGAGGAGAAATTCCATTTCTCCCGCGACGTTTGAGATCTAGGTGGGAAATCACTCCGCCGAGGAACACTCCGATGGTGGGGTTGGTTGCTTTCGTTAGTTTGAGGACCTTGTCTCATTGTACTCATCTCGAGGGACAAAGTATACCCGATATCACTCTCTCGGATATTAGGCGAGCATGCGGTGTGAAGAGGCGTCATGAAGAGAATTGGTCATGTTCTTGATATCGTGGGCATGGTCCCGGAGTACGGGGGCGAGCAATTCGGCGGAAGGTGGTAATTTCCGCGAGTCCGCGGAAGTCTCGTTCCTCGCAGTGGGCGGGGCCCCTTGCGAGGCGTCGCGGCTCGCTCCGATTTCTTGACGTGAGAGACACGCCTTGCCGGCGGCATGGCCGGTTGCTCAGAACGCTGGCCAGAAATACGCAGGTGTCTCGGGAATGTTCAGACGCTATCGTATTTTGTGTGACGGTGGCTTACCTCTATAGCCGAACCGTTACATGGCCCCTCCAAGGTCGGTGTACCCTTCTTGAGGGGGCGACGACCTTAACGCCTATTCCCGGTGGAGAGACGACCCCGTGCACTCTTTCGAGTGCACGCCTCCTCGATGGCGGGGTCGTCGGCAGGGCGTTTGATGTCCGGCCTGGTTGCCGTGCGTCGCCGTCCCCAAAGGATGCGCATTCCCTCGGCGGTGCGTACCGCTCGCGGACCCTCGCGAGCCGGTACCTTCCATACTGGAGTGGGCGGTGGCGCCGGAGGTGTGGGGACCATGAATTTTTTCTTTATTTTGGAGGTTCCGGGCTCGAACCGGCTCGGCGTCCCTTCGGGTATCCCCATCACCTCTCGCTGTCGCGCTTCGTCCTCCTCCAAGTATTGGAAGTACCACGGCTCCGTCTGTGCCTGGCGGCTCTTCCCGGTTAGAGGGCGATGCGCGTTCCGCTTCCCCGTCTCCGCGGGTGTGTAGGGTCGCGGGGTAATCTCGTGGCCCTCCCAATCACTGCGCGTCTGTGTAGCCTTGTCCATGATCTATCGTGAACTGAGGTAGGCTTGGTCGTGCTCGCGCTTATCTTCTTTCCGATCGGTATCCTAGGAGAGGGGGTATTCCGTGTGTCGCCGATAGGGGCGCAAATCGCTGTGGTGAAAGAGTCCTCGCTCCTTGTCGCTTCCTGCGTGTTTTAGGATGTACGACGACTGGTGAATTTTCCGCGAAATAACGTAGGGCCCTTCGTAGATCGGTAGGAATTTCGCGATCAGGCACACTGCTGGTCGTGAGACGTTGAGGGCTCGTGCAAGTACCTCGTCTCCTACTTGATATTCCGTCGTCCGATGCAGTTGGTTGGTCTTATCCGCTTGCTTCTTTCGTACTTTCCGCATCCGTTCAGACGCCGTCAGTATGAGGTTTTCGTGTGGCATCGGCGTCTTTTGATGCTTGCGCAGGACCTTCTGCCAGGGGCGATTTACCTCCGTTCCGAAGTGCAACTCCCACGGCGTGAACCCTGTGGATTCGTGATGCGTCATATTGATGCACTCCTCGACGACGGGTAGCCATTTGACCCATTCGTTGTGTTTCCCTCTGAGTAAGGTACGGAAAAATCGGGACAGTTCACGATTCGTTCTTTCGACCGGATTGGCTTGTGGATGACGTATGGAGGTCCATATCCTCCTTATCCCATTCCCGCGCAGGTAGGCTTCCCATTTCTTCGATGTGAATTGGGTCCCTTGGTCGCTTAGGATGGCCTCGGGTTTCCCAAACTTCAGGAAGTAATCGTCCGCCAGCACGTTCCACGTGGCATCGGTGGTGGCCTTACGCAAACCATACAGGCGCGTGATTTTGGAGAATACGTCGATGACTGCCAAGATGTACATCAGGCCGTATCGTCCTTTTGGAAGCGGACCGTAGTAGTCCAAAGAAACCAGTTCATGGGGTCTGGAGGGCAAGATATTTTGCTGATCCGCGAAGCTTCCTACGGTGTAGATTTTATTACGCTGACAGCTGTCACAGCTAGCCAGGATTTGACGGATTATGTGATGGAATCGCGGGAAATAGAAGTCTTCTTTTAGCATCAGGTGGCACTTCTTTGCCCCCGCGTGGCCGTAGGTGGTGTGGCAGTTCAATATGAGCTCACGTACTCCCGCAGCAGGCACCCAAACCCTTTCGGTCCCTTTCGCTGTCTTGAAGAGGAGACCGTCCCGGAGGATGAGTTTAGGGTTTTGCTCGGCCTGCTCTATGAGTTTGACGCACGCCGGATCGCCCCTTTGCAAATCCTTGATGCGGGCTACGGTCGTCGTTAGGGCCTCCACCTGATCTTCGTCCAGCGCGGCTATCCGGACATGTTCCTTTGCGTGCTCTGTGTCAGGGCGACTCAGGAGGTCCGCGACAAGGTTTTTTTTTCCTTCGCAGAATTCTATCGTGGGGTTGTAGTCCTGGATAGCAAGGACCCATCGGGTAAGCCGTGCGTGAGACAGTCGGCATTCTTTGAGAAAGGTTAGGGCTACGTGGTCCGTCACGACTATCACCGGGGACCCCAGTAGGTACGTCCGGAATTTGGTGAGAGCCCACACGATTGCCAGCAGTTCGCGCTCCGTGACGGTGTAGCGTATTTCTGCTCCCTTTAGGGTGCGGCTTGCGAAGTGTAGGACCATGTTTTCCTCATTGTCAGATTTTTGGTAAAGTACGGCTCCGAGCGCAAGGTCACTGGCGTCCGTCTGTAGGTAGAACGGACGGTTTTTTAAGGGGTACGCCAGTATTACGCTCGCACAAAATTTTGTCTTGATATTTGCTAGGGCATTATCCTCCTTCTCCCCCCATTGCCATTTTACCCCTTTACGTAGCAGGTGGAGGAGGGGCGCCGTTGCTTCGCTGTGTTCCTTGGTGAATTTACTATAGTAGTTGATAAGCCCAAGGAAACCCCTGAGTTGTTTGAGATTTCTCGGAGCAGGGAAGGCTCGTATGGCTTCGACCTTGTCCGGGTCCGGTCTTATCCCGTCTCTGGACAGGATGTGCCCCAGAAATTTCGTTTCCTGCTTGCAGAAATAGGATTTTTCGAGGCTGAGGGTTAGTCCATGTTCCAAGAATCGTTGGAAGAGCTCCTCGAGGCATTCGAGGTGTTCCTTAAATGTCTCGGAGGTGCAAAGTATGTCGTCTACGAAGTTGGTCACGTCGTGCAGCCCCTGAAGGACCTTTTCCAGTCCTCTCACCAGACTAGCCGTGCTGGTGGCGAGACCAAAGGGCGTCACGCGGAATTCATATCCTTTTCCGCGGTGGGAGAAGGCGGTGTATTTTCTGGAGTCGGGATGTAGAGGAACCTGCCAGAAACTGGCACGCATGTCTAGGGTCGTCAAAAATGAGACTCGGCGGCATTCCTGAAATAGTTCTTCCGCGGTCTCCATGCGCTCGGGATCCGGTTCCAGGATCTGGTTGATCCGCCTCGCGTCCAGGCACAGCCTGACCCCTCCATCCTTTTTCCGGGATATTAGGAGAGGGCTACTGTAGGGACTTCTTGAGCGCTGGATAATTTTTTGGTCCATGAGTAGCCGTATTTCCTCGTCTACGGCTTTGCGGTAGGCGAGGGGTACGGGATAGCTCATGGCTTTGAACGGTTCATGCTCCTTCACTCTGAGCACGTGTTCGTAGGTCAGGAGCAAACCTGGTCTTTTATCAAAGACCCGCCTGTATTTTGCGAGAAGGAGCCTAAGGTCTTCCTTTTCGTTAGTACCGAGGCCGGTCGTTTCCGATACCTTCAGGTCGATTTCACGGTCCGTGATTTCCTCGGTGGTGAGGATGGATCCGTGATCGGGTAGGTGCGTAGCTAGGTTGGTGGATTGCATTGCTATTGAATGGCCGTGCCCATCCTCCTCTCTGCTGTTGAGCGTCAAATTATATTGCCCCAAATCGATCACCGAGCGTGTCCTGATGAGGAAGTCAATTCCTAGGATACACAGACTCGTGAGATTGGGGACAATGAGCAAGGTGTGGCGTACCTTTATCGAGAGGATCTCTATTTCGGCGAATATTTGTTGGGTTACCGGAGTCGGACGTCCTCGCGTCGCTCCGGTGACGGTGGTTCTTGTAAGTGGGAGCAGAGGGCAGGATTGAAGCGCATGATGGTTATTAAAAAGGTCCGATGCGATAGCCGTTGCTTGGCTACCCGTGTCCACGAGGGCCTGCACCGGGATTCCGGCGATCAGGATCGCGACCTTGGGGCATTCTCTGGCCCATCTTCGATCCTCCGTATCCTCTGCCAAGAGGTCGCCCCTAACGTCTGTACCCACGCCCAGCGTCACCTCCTTCATTGCGAAGTGGGAGGAGGTGACGTCTGGTCGTTTCCCTGGTCCGGAGGGTCCGATTGATCGGAGATTGTCTCCTCAGGGGCCTCATCGATCTCTAGGCTTCGCATCACCTTGCGATTGTCACGTGTATTGTCCGGAAGTTTCCCTTTATCGGGCGGGCCTCGTGGGTACCCGAATCGAGGCAGTTTGTTGTTTCCCAGCTGGGGTTCATGGCGCGGGGGTTCTTTGGAAAAACCCGCGTAAGGTGGTCGAGGTGGACGGGCCGACCCTTCTCTCTCTTTATTTCCTGGTCCTTCCTCATCGAGGGATGACAGGAGATCGAGGAGATTAGGTATGGAATCTATGCCTTTGGCTCTGACAATCATTCGCACCTCCTCCGGGAAGTGTCGTCTCAGTTTGTGAATGATTTCCTTGTCAGAGAGGGGTGGCTGAAGATCTTTTGCCAGCCCGATCAAGGAGAGCGCATACCCGAAGCGGGATTCCTTCTCAAGGGGGTCGAACCACCCGTATTCTAGTTTATTCTTGGCTCTGTACTGCCGATCCTCGCTCCAGAATCGTTCGACGAACATTCGTTCAAACGACTCCCATGAGTGGATGTCGTTCCTCGTGATCTTCCACCACCGGAGGGCAAGATCCGAGAAGCATTGCGACAGGATGATTTTGTAGTCGTATCGCATCCCGAATACGCGATGGTATTCGCGTACGTCGATTAGAAATTGCCAGGGAAGCTCGTGATCATGCCCTCCGAAGGTGGGGGCGATGATTTTCATAACTCCCCCACTGTTGCAGGGGTGAGTTTCTTGACACGGAGCTCCTGGTGGTGATGGTTGGTGTGGCGTGGGGGTGTCCTTGATGGGATTCCCATGTCGGTGCATGATTTCTTGAGTATACGCTTCTGGTAGACCCAAGTTGCCTAGATTTAGTCGTTTCCCCTCGGGGACGTGACGTGATTCCCCCTGCGGGGCATCGTGTCCTCCGGGGGCAGGTGCGCAATGGCGCGTCGACGACAGCGGTTCGTTACCCCATGGTTCCATAGGGGAGTTCGCATCGGGTGGCCTCTGCAGTAGACTCCTGACTTGAACATTTACCGCGTCTTCGAGGGATTCTAATTTTTTCGCGAAGTTGTCGTTAATGGAGATGAGAGTCGCGGTTAGCGCCTTTGCATCCTCATCAACGCGCCGCTGTAAATTCGCCATGATTTCTTTAATAGTTGACATTGATAGCAACTCCTCCTCGGGAAGAGAACGAGTGCTATCGTCTAAATTGTGCGGGTCAGGATTATTGGGGTTCCACGCGGGAAGACCCCTCATCGTTTTCCCGCTTGCGTCGTCCCTGCGACGGGCCCCCCTCTCACTTCCCCGCGGCTCACTCCTTGGATTCATGACGAGGGAGTCGGTTTCGGCGGGGAGGCCGGGCGCGAGGGCCGAGTCTGTGGTGGCTCGGGGCGGGAGGTTGAGTGGCCGCCCCTCCTGAGGAGGATTCCCCTTCCGGGCCTCGCTCATTTTGCTCGCTACGCCTCGGTGCGTATAGGGGAGAGGTATTCCTCGCGCACCGAGAGATATGTCCTATATTAATTTCGGCACACGTAATATTTCTATTTCGTGGCGAATTTCTTTGTTCACGTCGCCCGTTGGCCTTCGAGCGAATTCTTCTCTCTCGGCCTAGCGGGTTCTGTTTTGTTTTCGCTTCTGTCTCTCTCTCGACCTTGCGATTCGCGGGGACCGCGAAACCCGAGTCGCTCCTCTTTTTCTTGTGTTTTTGCACGAGAATTCGAGTCGCGCGCGAGCGTCGCTAATCCCTCACGAGAGAGAAAAAAAAATTTTCTTTTGCTCTCGCTCGCTGCTTGAGAGCGCGGTGGCCTTGCCGAAGCGTGGCCTACTCGCACTCGGTATTTCTTTTGCTTGGAGAGAGCGAGACAGACGAAATATTTGATTTTGGCCACGAGAAATATTGGCGACTCTTGAGAGAGAGAGCGAGCATGCACAGTGTGCGTATGCTCGTTCCTCGTTATTTATGTGATTTGCCTAGACGAAAGGTCGACGTTTAAGCTTGAGATTATTTTTCGGCTCGCACGAGAGAGAACGAGCATGCACGGTGTGCGAGTGCTCGTTTTCTTTTTCCCTTTCGTTCTATTTTATTATGTATGACCTGAAATTGGTGTTTTACTCAGCGTGAGCTGGCTATACGATCTAGTGGTGATTGCAGCGCCTAACTAATTATTCTTAATAATTACGAAAGCGTGTATTTGATATTTCTTGTAATTTTGTACATTATCAGGATATTACCTAAGGCTTTCGGGCCCCACGTTGGGCGCCAATGAGACGTTTCGCGTTTTATCGCGATTGCTTTTGTTCGTGTTTCCTCGTTTACCGAGGAAAACGACGTAGCACGGCGAATATTCCGCCGTAAGATTTTAATAGGGGATTCCCGTAGCCTCCTGAAGGACGATGTACACGACGTGTGCCGGGATTGATGATAAGGATTTTGAAGGTTTTTAGGAGATGCCTCAGTGGTTTTGAGGGTCTCAGGGACACCTGTCAGAATCCGTCATCATCGGCAGTTGATGTTTCGGATTTTCGGATGATATGATTGAGAAGGAGAACAAATCTTTGTTAATGTGTTATTTTTGGATTTTGAAAAGGTTAATTTCGAGTAACAGCGTTTACCGGGATGAGGAGCGTTTTGCGAGAAGCGCAGTCGTGTTAGTGAGACGAAGACAGGGAGATTCTGTGAGGTGTCGCGCGCACGTGTTTCTCGTGCGTGCTCTCTCGCTCTCGTTCGTTCGCTCTCTCGCTCGCGCTCGCACAAACCGCGAGCGTCGCCGTGCACGCTTTGCGCCGGATTCGGGGTCGCTTCTGTAACAGAATGCGATAGCCCTTGAATTGCGGATATCGGTGATATAGTGGCGTTACAATTGGTTGGCACTAGTTGCAGAGTGCAACAAAGCTCACGGTTGCCAACCCGTGTAGCTTACGCGCTAGTTTTCTAGCGTACAATAATGTGCTGGCTCGAGGTGGAATTAATCCCCCCGAGTGCACATAGCGGGGCCGTCCGGAAGGGACGGCTGGCCTCCTTGGTGCCAAGCAAGGAGGACGAAAAACCGGAGAAGCCGGTTGTGAATGGGCCTCGGTGTACAGCAAGGCGCGTCCGGCACCTTCCTGGCTGTACACTTCGAGTAGATCGCGTGAGTTGAGTGGAATAATGATCCAATTGTCGAAGGGACAACGGATCGATGTTAAGTAAGAGTTCCCTGTCTAGCAATCACCACGAAGACACTATTCTCGAGGTAGGACTTCCAGCGCAATGCTGGGGCTTCCCAAGAGAATAGTGTATCTATCCCGAAGCTGAGGTCGTTCTAGGATGAGGGCCAGGGCAGCGGCAGCAAGGCCTCCATCCTTTGATCCGCGTTGACGGATACAGGTGACTCCACGTAGAATGTTGAGAGAATTTGCGAAGAGTGTCGCTCTGGCTCGTGCTCGCCCTTAAATAGCCTGAGGGCCGCGAGGAGAAATTCCATTTCTCCCGCGACGTTTGAGATCTAGGTGGGAAATCACTCCGCCGAGGAACACTCCGATGGTGGGGTTGGTTGCTTTCGTTAGTTTGAGGACCTTGTCTCATTGTACTCATCTCGAGGGACAAAGTATACCCGATATCACTCTCTCGGATATTAGGCGAGCATGCGGTGTGAAGAGGCGTCATGAAGAGAATTGGTCATGTTCTTGATATTGTGGGCATGGTCCCGGAGTACGGGGGCGAGCAATTCGGCGGAAGGTGGTAATTTCCGCGAGTCCGCGGAAGTCTCGTTCCTCGCAGTGGGCGGGGCCCCTTGCGAGGCGTCGCGGCTCGCTCCGATTTCTTGACGTGAGAGACACGCCTTGCCGGCGGCATGGCCGGTTGCTCAGAACGCTGGCCAGAAATACGCAGGTGTCTCGGGAATGTTCAGACGCTATCGTATTTTGTGTGACGGTGGCTTACCTCTATAGCCGAACCGTTACAATATATAACGAGGGCCGCATGCAGGCCGACCGAAGAGCCCGGGACCACACGGAAAAAAAAGGAATAGCACAATATACAGGGGCTACACAGTTCGCATTGGACTCGAGCGATTGCACAGCGACATTTACTTGAACACAGTGCTCAAAGTAAATAACTACAGTTCCTATACTGTCCTCTTTGGACTCGAACCGCTGTACTGTATCTTTTACTGGAACACACAGTCCAAAATACAGTGTAGTCGTATTGTCGAAGCTCCTTCGTTGCGAAGTTGCCTCGTCGTTTTGGATATATATTATTTGAATAAAGGATGGAGGTTGAGGTTTTGTAAAAAAATGGAAAAAAAAAAAAAACTCTCGCGTTTGAGCCATGGAATTTTCTACGTTTATTGGCTCTTGTGGTGAAAGCCTTGCGGCATAAAAACCCACGACGATTCGACGATTGTGAATTTGCGTATATAAGAAGGTGTAAAGCCCGTTTGGCTTGTGCCATTGCGATCTCGCGCGTTATTTCGTATTGAACCTTCGTTTGATTGTTCGTATTGTTTTCGAATTTGCGTTTGATGACGTTTACCGAGGATTCGTCAGCCGTTGCTGTCCCTTATTGGTAAGAGGTATATGATTAATGATCGGAGAATCGAAGACCGTACGGCCGTTCGCCCGTGCTAGGAGAATCAAGGACCGTATGGCCGTTCACCCGACCGCTGTGATCATCGAATGTATTTTAAGGGCTGGAGAATCGAGGACCCTATGCCCGTTCACCCGACCACTTGTGATAGGCGAGTTGCCTGTGTTTTACTCGGGCGAGTCGTATGGGTTTTACTCAGTGGAGTCGTATGTGAGAGAAGCCAGGGCCCTTTCGCCTAGCGCGTCACTCGAGGAACGACCGCGCTGCACTGTCTCCTACACGTAAAGACGTTTATGAGAAGTAGCCAAAAGCTTCAGACACACGAAATTTTTTTTTATTCATGCTCCAACACAAAAAATCGAGCAGTGGTAGCTTCCTTCCCTTGATCACGTTGTCCGGCACTTCTTTACAGTATTGGACAGTTACAGTACACACAAAAAGATGGCTGAGAAGGAGCCATAGGCTGGAGACGGGCGAAATATTTTTTTCATGAATGTTGTGCGGAAGAAAATTCGGTCATTGTCACCTGTCATCCCTTGATGACTTATTGTTGTCTAATAATTTTTTTGCAGTACGAGGAAGGTCTCGTACATACAAAAACATATGTGAGAAGTAAGTAGAAGCTTGAGACACGGTAAATCGTATTTTTTAAAAATTAAACCTGTATCATACAACAATCGATTCGTGTTCTATCTCTCTCTCTGCCGATTTATTGAGACTAATATTTTTTTACAACTACTAAAGACTGAGAACACGAAAGGAAAGATGTCAGAAGGAGCCAAAAACTTCGGACGCACGAAATAATTTTTTTGATCGCAAGTGAATCACACGACGGTACAGCATTCTGACCGCTCATCCCTTGTTGACTGATTGTTGTCTAATGATTTATAAAGCGTACTAGAGAGTTTCAGTACACATGGAGACACATGGAAGAAATAGCCAGAAGATTTAGAACGACAGAATGATTTTTCCTGGAAAGTATTGCATACAACAGTCGAGCAGTATGACTTCTGATCCCTTGCCCATTCGATGTTGTGCAATATTTGTTTTTGAAATACTGTCGAATTCTGCTACACATAAAGACGTATGTGAGAAATAGCCGAAGGCTTCAGACACACGAAAAAAAAATATATTCAAGCCCCACCACACAACAATCGAGCGGGGGTACCTTTCCTCCCGTGATGACTTCTCGTTGTCTAGCACTTCTCTACAGTACTGGAGAGTCACAGTACATACCGAAAGATGACAGAGAAGTAGCCATAAGTTTGAGAGGCGCGAAATAATTTTTTCCATTAAAATTGTACGGTAGAACAGTCGAGCAGTGTCACCTGTTACCACTTGATAACTTATTATTGTCTAATGGTTTTTTTACAGTACGACAAAGTTCTCATGCATATAAAAACATATGTGAGAAGTAACTAGAAGCTTCAGACACGGGAAATCATTTTTTTTAAATTAAATTTGTACCATGCAACAATCGATAAGTCCCACCTCTCAAGCCTGGACCATTTGTTGCTGTCCAGTATTTTCTCTGAATGCCTCGAGAATACTGGTACGCATACAAACAGATGTAAAAAGTGGCCAGAATATTCGGGCACCAGCAATTTTTTTTGCTACCAGGTGTACAACATTTTATTTTTTATCTATCTCCTTCTCTGCCGATTGTTGGAGACTAATACTTTTTTTTCCAACTACTAGCGACTTGTAGTGCACGAAAAAACTAATGTCAGAAAGAGCCAGAAACTTCGGACGCAGGAAATAATATCTTTGATCGAAAGTGTACAATGCGACGTGACCGCGGCATGACCTCTCATCCCTTGATGACTGGTTGTCGTGTGATGATTTATTTGGCTTACTAGAGAGTTTCAGTACACATCGAGACACATGGAAGAAGTATCCAGAAGCTTCAGAAATCGAGAATGATTTTTTTCCGGAAAGTGTTCCGTACAACAGTCGAGCAGTGTGGTTTCTCATCCCTCACTGATTCATTGTTGTCCAATATTCGTTTTTGAAATACCGGCTAGTTCTTTTACACGCAAAGACGTTTGTGAGAAATAGCCAAAAGCTTCAGAAACAAGAAACCATTTTTTTATCCAAGCTCCACCACACAACAAACGAGCAGTGGTACCTTGCCTGCCTTGATCACTTCTCGTTGTCGAGCACTTCTTTACAGTACTGGAGAGTAACAGTACACACAGAAAGATGGGTGAGACGTGGCCATGAGCTTAAGAGGCGCGAAATAATTTTTTTCATGGAAGTCGTACTGTAAAACAATCGAGCAGTGTCACCTGTCATCCCTTGATGACCTATTGTTGTCTAATCTTTTTTTTACGGTACCAAGAAGTTCTCGTAGATATAAAAATATATATGAGAAGTAAGTAGAAACTTCAGACACGGGAAATAGTTTTTTATGAGACCTGTACCATGCAACAATCGAGAAGTCTCACCTCTCATGCCTGGACAATTAATTGCTGTCCAGTATTTATTCTGAACTTCTGGAGAGTTCTAGTACGCAGACAAATAGATCTAAAAAGTCGGAAGAATATTCAGGCACACGATTTTTTTTTGCTACGAGGTGTACAATACAACATTTGATTTTTCATCTATCTCCTTCTCTACCGATTTATTGAAACTAATATTTTATTTAAACTACTAGCGAATTTTAGAACACAAAAGTACTAATGTCAGACGGACCCAGAAACGTCGGACGCACGAAATAATATTTTTCATCGAAAGTGTACCATACGACGTTGCAGCAGCCCGACCTCTCATCCATTGATGACTGGTTTTGTTCTAATGATTTATTTAGCGTACTAGAGAGTTTCAGTACACATAAAGACACATGGAAGAAGTAGTCAGAAGCTTCAGAAATAGCGAATGATTTTTTTTCTAGAAAGTGTTCTATAGAACAGTCGAGGAGTGTGACATCTCATCATTCGCCGCTTCATTGTTGTCCAATATTCGTTTTTGAAAGACTAGCGAGTTCTACACGTAACGACGTATATGAGAAGTAGCCAAAAGCTTTACACACACGAAACAATTTATTTCATTCAAGTTCCACCACATAACAATCGGTCAGCGGTACCTTCACTCCCATGATCACTTCTCGCTTTACAGTACTGGACAGTTACAGAACACACAGAAAGATAGCTAAGAAGTCGCCATAAGCTTGAGAGGCGCGAATTTTTTTTTTTTCATGGATGTTGTACGGTGGAACGATCGAGCAGTGTCACCTGTTATCGTTTGATGTCTTATTGTTGTCTAATATCTTTTTTACAGTACGAGGAAGGTATCGTACGAATAAAAACATATGTGAGAAGTAACTAGAAGTTTCAGACACGGGGAATCGATTTTTTTTTATTAAACCTGTACCATACAACATTCGATTCTTGTTCTATCTCCCTCTCTGTCGATTTATTGAGACAAATATTTTTTTTTCAACTACTAGAGACTTTTCGAACACGAAAGAACTGACGTCAGAAGGAGCCAAAAACTTCGGACGCACGAAATCATTTTTTTGATCGAACGTGTATCACACGATGGTACACCAGTCTGACCTTTCATCCCTTGTTGACAGATTGTTGTCTAATCATTTATTTAACGTACTGGAGAGTTTCAGTGCACATGGGGACATATGGAAGAAGTAGCCAGAAGCATCAGAAATAGAGAACGATTTTTTTCTGAAAAGTATCCCATACAACAGTCGAGAAGTGTGAGTTCTCATCCCTTGCCGATTCATTGTTATCCGATATTTGTTTTTGAAATACTGGCGAGTTCTCCTAAACATAAAGACGTATGTGAGAAGAAGCCAAACGCTTCAGACAAACGAATTTTTTTTAAATTCCAGCCGTACCGCACATCAACCGAGCAGCGGTACCGTTCCCCCCTTGACGACTTCTCGTTGTCTAGCACATATCTAGAGTACTAGAAAGTTACATACAATACACACAGAAAGATGACAGTGAACTAGCCATAAGCTTGAGAGGCGCGAAATAATTTTTTTTCATTGAGGTTGTACGGTAGGACAATCGAGTAGTTCCACCTGTCACCCCTTGATGACTTATTGTCGTCTAATATTTTTTTTACAGTACGAGAAAGTTCTCGTATATATAAAAACATACGTGAGAAGTTACTTCTAGAAACTTCAGATACGGGAAATCATATTTTATTTAATTAAATCTGCACCATGCAACACTCGAGAAGTCCCACCTCTCATGCCTGTACCATTTATTGTTGTCCAGTATTTTTTCTGAATTCGTGGAACGTTCTAGTACGCATACAAACGGATGTAAAAAGTGACATGAATATTCGGGCACGCGGAATTTTTTTTTTGCTACGAAGTGTACAATACAACATTTGATTTTCGATCTATCTCCTTCTCTGCAATTTATGGAGAGTAACATTTTTTATTTCCCCGACTAGCGACTGGTGGTACACGAAAGAACCAATGTCAGATGGATGCAGAAACTTCGGACGCACGAAATAATATTTTTGATCGAAAGTGTACCGAACGACGTTCCAGCAGCCTGACCTCTCATCCATTGATGACTGGTTTTGTTCTAATTATTTATTTGGCATACTGGAGAGATTCGGTACACATAAAGACTGAATATAGAAGTAGCGAGGAGCTTCAGAAATCGAGATTGATTTTTTTCTGGAAAGTGGTGCATAGAACAGTCGAGCAGGGTAATTTCTCATTCCTCGCCGCTTTATTGTTGTCCAATATTTGTTTTTGAAATACTGGCGAGTTCTCCTACACATAAAGACGTATTGGAGAAGTAGCCAAAAGATTCAGGCACACGAAACAATTTTTTTTATTCAAGCTCAACCGCACAACAATCGAGCAGTGGTACCTTCCTTCCCTTGATCACTTCTCGTGACCCTCCTCATTACAGTACTGGAGGGTTACAGTACACACAGAACGATCGTTCAGAAGTAGCCATGAGCTTGAGAGGCACGAAATAATTTTGTTCATCGAAGTTCTACGGTAGAACATTCGAGCAGTAGCACCTGTCGTCCCTTGATTACCTATTGTTGTCTAATATTTTTTTTACAGTACGAGGAAGGTCTCACACATATAGAAAACATATGTGAGAAGCAACTAGAAGCTTCAGACACGGGAAATCGATTCTTTTTTACCAAACCTGTACCGTAAACATCCGATTCGTATTCTATCTCCCTCTCTGCCGATTAATTGAGACTGATATTTTTTTTCAACTACTAGAGAAATTTGGAACAGGAAAGAACAGATGTCAGAAGGAGCCAAGGACTTCGGACGCACGAAATAATTTTTTTGATCGGAAGTGTAACAAACGGCGGGACATTTTTCGCGGAATCGATTTTTTTTTACAAAACCTGTACCGTAAACCTTCGATTCTTGTTCTATCTCCCTCTGCCGATTTATTGAGACTGATATTTTTTTTCAACTACTAGAGAAATTTAGAACAGGAAAGAACAGATGTCAGAAGGAGCCAAAAACTTCCGACGCACGAAATAATTTTTTTGATCGGAAGTGTAACAAACGGCGGGACACCAGTCTGACCTCTCATCCCTTGTTGACTGATTGTTGTCTTATCATTTGTTTAGCGTACTAGAGAGTCTCAGTACACATGGAGACATATGGATGAAGTAGCCAGAAGCTTGAGAAATAGAGAACGATTTTTTTTCTACAAAGTATCCCATGCAACAGTCGAGCGATGTGATTTCTCATCTCTTGCCGATCCATTGTTGTCCAATATTTGTTTTAGAAATGCTGGCGAGTTCTCCTACATATAAAGACGTATTGGAGAAGTAGCCAAAAGCTTCAGACACACGGAACAATTTTTTTCATTCAAGCTCCACCACACAACAATCGAGCAGTGGTACCTTCCTTTCCTTGATCACTTCTCGTTGTCTAGCGCCTTTTCACAGCACTGGGGAGTTACAGTACACACAGAAAGATCGTTAAGAAGTAGCCACGAGCTTGAGAGGCGCGACAGATTATTTTTTAATGGAAATTGTACGGTCGAACATTCGAGCAGTATTTCCTGTCATCCCTTGATGACCTATTGTTGTCTAATATTTTTTGTACGGTACGAGGAAGGTCTCACACATATAGAAAACATATGTGAGAAGCAACTAAAAGCTTCAGGCACGGGAAATCGATTCTTTTTTACCAAACCTGTACCCTAAATTATTGAAACTGATATTTTTTTTCAACTACTAGAGAAATTTAGAACAAGAAAGAACAGATGTCAGAAGGAGCCAAAGACTTCGGACGGACGGAATAATTTTTTTTATCGGAAGTGTATCACACGGCGGGACGCCAGTCTGACCTCGCATCCCGTGTTGACTGATTGTTGTCTAATCATTTGTTTAGCGTAGTAGACAGTCTCAGTACACATGGAGACATATGGATGATGTAGCCAGAAGCTTGAGAAATAGAGAACGATTCTTTTTCTACAAAGTATCCCATGCAACAGTCGAGCGATCTGATTTCTCATCTCTTGCCGATTCATTGTTGTCCAATATTTGTTTTAGAAATGCTGGCGAGTTCTCCTATACATAAAGACGCATTGGAGAAGTAGCCAAAAGCGTCAGACACACGAAGCAATTTTTTTTATTCAAGCTCCACCGCACAACAATCGAGCAGTGGTACCTTCTTTCCCTTGATCACTTCTCGTTGTCTAGCACCTCATTACAGTACTGGAGAGTTACAGTACACACAGAAAGATCGTTCAGAAGTAGCCATGAGCTTGAGAGGCGCGGAAGAATTTTTTTCATCGAAGTTGTACGGTAGAACATTCGAGCAGTATCACCTGTCGTCCCTTGATGACCTATTGTTGTCTAATATTTTTTTTACAGTACGAGGAAGGTCTCACACATATAGAAAACATATATGAGAAGCAACTAGAAGCTTCAGGCACGGGAAATCGATTCTTTTTTACCAAACCTGTACCGTAAACATTCGATTCGTGTTCTATCTCCCTCTCTGCAGATTTATTGAGACTGATATTTTTTTTCAACTACTATAGAAATTTAGAACAGGAAAGAACAGATGTCAGAAGGAGCCAAAGACTTCGGACGAAATAATTTTTTTTGTCGGAAGTGTATCACACTTGGGGACACCAGTCTGACCTCATCCCGTGGTGACTGATTGTTGTCTAATCATTTGTTTAGCGTACTAGAGAGTCTCAGTACACATGGAGACCTATGGATGAAGTAGCCAGAAGCTTGAGAAATAGAGAACGATTTTTTTTCTGCAAAGTATCCCATGCAACAGTCGAGCCATCTGATTTCTCATCTCTTGCCGATTCATTGTTGTCCAATATTTGTTTTAGAAATGCTGGCGAGTTCTCCTACACATAAAGACGCATTGGAGAAGTAGCCAAAAGCTTCAGACAGACGAAACAATTTTTTTTATTCAAGCTCCACCGCACATCAATCGAGCAGTGGTACCTTTCCTCCTTTGATGACTTCTCGTTGTCTAGCACGTCTTTACAGTACTAGAGCGTTACCGTACACACAGAAAGATGGCTGAGATGTTGCCATAAGCTTGAGAGGAGCGAAATATTGTTTTTCTTCATAGAAGTCGTATGGTTAAACAATCGAGCAGTGTCACCTGTCTGCTCTTGATGACTTATTGTTGTCCAATATTTTCTTTACAGTTCGAGTAGGTTCTCGTACATATAAGAACATATGTGAGACGTAACGAGAAGCTTCTGACACGGGAAATCAGATTTTTTAAATTAAATCCGTACCATGCAACAATCAAGAAGTCCCACCGCTCATGCCTGGGCCATTTATTGTTGTCCAGTATTTTTTCTAAATTCCTCGAGAGTTCTAATACGCATACAAACAGATGTAAAAAATGGCCAGAATATTCGGGCGCACGCAATTTTTTTTTTGCTACGAAGTGTACATACAAGTGTACAAACAAGATTTGATTTTTTATGTATCTCCTTCTCTGCCGATCCATAAAGACTAATATTTTTTTTTTATCTACTAGCCACTTTCAATGCACGACAGAACCAACGTCGGACGCACGAAATAATATTTTGATCGAACGTATACCATACGACGCACAGTAGGAGAAAAGCCCAAAAACCTGGCCAAAACCCCAAAAAAAAAATTTTCGAAATAGGGTCAGTTGAGTAGTCATTCAGGTAGAGGACTAGTAACTGCATTCTATTGTGGAAGGGAAAGCCCTTTAAGTGTATACCTGCGCCGCAGCGTCAGTTGGCAGTTAGTGTTCGTGAAGAGTGTACGTGTCACGCGCTGAACAGACGAAAATAACGCTGACTTCAAAAACCCATAACTTTAAAGTGACGGGTTTAATTTCAATTCTGCAACATGGATACGACTTCTGGAGGTATGTAGAACATGTTTTTACATCGGTTGAATCTAAAGTTTATGTATAAATGATTGAAATGTAGTATAGCCTTCGGCATAAATAAAATTGAATAATTTTGAAAACTTATATTTTCAACGGTCCGAAAAGTTATATATTTTGTCACATTTTGCAAAGCTCCTAGTCTCGGCCTTTAGTTTAATGTATAAGCTTTCGAAATTTACAAGAGTTACCTGCGGAAAACGTGCGTCTTGTCCGTTATGATTTTTTTCGCATCGTGCGGTAGCCGAGCGTGCACGCGGCACTATTGAGCAGCCTCTGCGCCTCTACCTGAGAATGGGTGAAGTAGCATCATAACGGACAAGACGGCTGTTATACGCTTGAAATAAATTATTTTAATATATATGTATGTGTATATATATATATATAAATTTTCTGTGATTTAATTATGATATATACGTATGCATATATATATATATACATATTAAAATCAACCACATAAAAATTTCTTAAATATGAATGAAATGTTATAACATTCAAATAAAATATTTGAATATATATATATATATATAGAGACGAATTTTGCGCCGAGATTGAAGCCGTGCCGGGAGTTGTAATAGATACAAACTCGGATAATGATTCTGACTCCGACTCCGACTCCGATTACGATTTTGATTAAGAATAAAATTTTCTATTTTTGAAACGTTCCGTATGTATTTTGGAAATAAAAATAATAATTGCGTAGAATACACTGTTCACGTTTATTTTATTATGATGATTTTTTTAAATATATTAATTTATCTATTTAGCAGGATACTCGGCCATTTTGTTTATAACAATTTGCTGTAAGCTCTTTGTTGCAAGTTATAAACAATAGATATCGGATTGGTAATCAGCGACCTTGAAAACCCGTATATACCAATTTTTGTCAACATCTGGTAACTTATTAACGTTCATGTCGGCCATATTGGATCGGCCATTTTTTTTACGATAATTTGGCTTGCGGATTCGTAATCAGCGACCTTGAAAACCCGTAAATACCAATTTTTGTCGACATCTGGCAACTTTTTAACATTCATGTCAGCCATATTGGATCGGCCATTTTGTTTACGATAATTTGGCTTTCAGATTCGTAATCAGCGACCTTGAAAACCCCTGTAAGCCAATTTTCATTCCCGTCAAAGGTCATTTGAGGTTTTGGCCAGGTTTTTGGGCTTTTCTCCTACTGTGCGACGTTACAGCAGCCTGACCAGTCATCCATTTATTACTGGTTTTGTTCTAATGGTTTATTTGGCATCCTAGACAGCTTCAGTACACATAATGACACATGGACGAAGTAGCCAGAACCTTCAGAAATCACGAATGATTTTTTTCTGTATAGTGTTCCATAGAACAGTCGAGCAGTGTCATTTCTCATCCCTCGTCGCTTCATTGTTTGCCAATATTGGTTTTTGAATTACTGGCGAGTTCTCCTGCACATGAAGGCGTATATGAGGTGTAGTCAAAAGCTTCAGATACATGAAACGTTATTTTTAATTCAAGCTCCACCTCACGATAATCGAGCAGTGGTACCTTTCCTCCCTTGATCATTTCTCGTTGCCTAGCACTTCTTTACAGTACTGGAGTGTTACAGTGTACACAGAAAGATGGCTGAGAAGTAGCCATAAGTTTGAGAGGCGCGAAATACTTTTTTTCGTGGAAGTTGTACGGTCGAATAATCGAGCAGTGTCACCCGTCATCCCTTGACGACTTATTGTTGTCTAATATTTTTTTTACCGTACGAGGAAGATCTCGTACATATAAATATATACGTGAGAATTAACTGGAAGCTTCAGACACGGGAAATCGTTTTTTTTTTATTACACCTGCACCATACAACATTCTATTTTTGTTCTATCTTCCTCTCAGCCGATTTATTGGGACTATTTTTTTTCGACTACTAGAGACTTTCAAAACACGAAAGAACCGATGTCAGATCGAGCCAAAGCTTTAGTTGCACGAAATAATTTTTTTGATCGGAAGGGTATCACACGACGGTACAGCAGTCTGACCTCTCATCCCTTGTTGACTAATTGTTGTCTAATGATTTATTTAGCGTACTAGAGAGTTCCAGTACACATGGCGAGACATGGAAGAAATAACCAGAAGCTTCAGAAATAGAGAATCATTGTTTTCTGAAAAGTATTCCATACAACAGTCCGAGCAGGGTAATTTCTCATCCCTTGCCGATTCATTGCTGTCCAATATTTGTTTTTGAAATACTGGCAAGTTCTCTTACACATAAAGACGTATGTGAGAAGTAGCCAAAAGCTTCAGACACACGAAACAATTTTTTTTATTCAAGCTCCACGACACAACAATCGAGCAGTGGTACCTTCCTTCCCTCGATCACTTCTCGTTGTCCAGCACCTCTTGACAGTACTGGAGAGTTCCGGTACACACAGAAAGATCGTTCAGAAATAGCCATAAGCTTGAGAGGTGCGGAAGAATTTTTTTCATGGAAGTTGTACGGTACGACAATCGAGCAATGTCACCTGTCATCCTTTGATGACCTATTGTTGTGTATTTTTTTTACATTACCATACAACGTTCGATTCTTGTTCTATCTCCCTTTCTGCCGATTTATTGAGACTGATATTTTTTCAACTACTAGAGAATTTTAGAACAAGAAAGAACAGATGTCAGAAGGAGCCAAAAACTTCGGACGCACGATGTAATTTTTTTGATCGGAAATGTATGACACGGCGGGACACCACTCTGACCTCTCATCCTTTGTTGACTGATTGCTGTCTAATCATTTATTTAGCGTACTAGAGAGTTTCAGTGAACACAGTAGATATATGGAAAACGTAGCCAGAAACTTCAGGCATAGAGAATGATTTTTTTCTGCAAAGTATCCCATACAACAGTCGAGCAGTGTGATTTCTCAGCCCTTGCCGATTCATTGTTGTCCAATATCTGTTCTTGAAATGCTGTCACATTCTCCTATATATAAAGACGTATGTGAGAAGTAGCCAAAAGCTTCAGACTCACGAAATTATTTATTTCTTCAAACCCACCACACAACAATCGAGCAGAGGTATCTTACCTCCCTCCATGATTTCTCATTGTCTACAACGTCTCTACAGTACTTGAGACTTACAGTACCCACAGATTGATGACAGTGAACTAGCCATAAGCTTGAGAGGCGCGAAATATGTGTTTTTCAATAAAGTTGTACGGTAGAACAATCGAATCTGCCATCCCTTGATGACCTATTGTTGTCTAATGTTTTTTTTACCGTACCGCAAACTTCTCGTACATATAAAAACATATTGAGACGGAAGTAGAAGCTTGAGACACGGGAAATCCTTTTTTTTTAAATTAAACCTGTACCATGCAACTATCGAGAAGTCTCGCCTCTCATGCCCGGACAATTCATTGTTGTCCAGTATTTTTTATGAATTCCTGGAGAGTTGTTGTACTCATACAAATATACCTAAATAGTCGGCAGAATATTCAGGCACCCGCTTTGTTTGCTACAAGGTGTGCAATAGAACATTTGATTTTTGATCTATCTCCTTCTCTGCCGATTTATTGAGACTAATATTTTTTTCAACTACTAAAGACTTTTGGTACACGAGAGAACTAATGTCAGACGGAGCCAGAAACTTCGGACGCACGAAAAAATATTTTTGTTCGAAACTGTATCATTCGACGTTACAGCAGCCTGACCTCTTATCCATTAATTCTCGGTTCTGTTCTGATGATTTATATAGCATACTGGAGAGTTTCAGTGCACATAAAGACACATGAAAGACGTAGCCAGAAGCTTCAGAAATCCAGAATGATTTTTTTCTGGAAAGTTTTCCATAGAACAGTCGGGCAGTGTGATTTCTCATCCCTTGCCGATTCATTGTTGTCCAATATTTGTTTTTGAACAACTGGCTAGTTCTCCTATACATAAAGACGTATGTGAGAAGTAGCCAAAACCTTCGGACACACAAAACAATCTTTTTTATTCAAGCCCCACAGCACAACAATCGAGCAGTGGTACCTTTCCTCCTTTGATGACTTCTCGTTGTCTAGCACGTCTTTACAGTACTAGAGAGTTACCGTACACACAGAAAGATGGCTGAGATGTTGCCATAAGCTTGACAGGAGCGAAATATTGTTTTTCTTCATAGAAGTCGTATGGTTCAACAATCGAGCAGTGTCACCTGTCACCTCTTGATGACTTATTGTTGTCCAATATTTTCTTTACAGTTCGAGAAGGTTCTCGTACATATAAAATCATATGTGAGACGTAACTAGAAGCTTCTGACACGGGAAATCAGATTTTTTTATTAAATCTGTACCATGCAACAATCGAGAAGTCCCACCTCTCATGCCTGGGCCATTTATTGTTGCCCAGTATTTTTTTTTAATTCCTCGAGAGTTCTAGTACGCATACAAACAGATGTAAAAAATGGCAAGAATATTCGGGCACACGCAATTTTTTTTAGCTACGAGGTGGACATTAGAACATTTGATTTTTTGTCTATCTCCTTCTCTGTCGATTTATACAGACGAATAATTTTTTTTTCAACCACCAGTGACTCATAGTACACGAGAAACTAATGTCAGAAAGAGCCAGAAACTTCGGACGCACGATATAATATTTTCGATCGAAAGTGTACCATACGACGTTGCAACAGCCTGACCTCTCATCCCTTGAAGACTGATCGTTTTCTAATGATTTATTTAGCATACTCGAGAGTTTTACTACACATACAGATACATGGAAGAAGTCGCCAGAAGCTTCAAAAACGGAGAAAGATTTTTTTCTGGAAAATGCTCCATAGAACACTGCTAGACTGTTCTTCCGTACAACTTTCATGAAAAAAAATATTTCGCGCCTCTCAAGCGTATGGCTACTTCTCAGCCATATTTCTGTGTGTATGACCTGACCTCTCATCCCTTGAAGACTGATCGTTTTCTAGTGATTTATTTAGCATACTCGAGAGTTTTACTACACATACAGATACATGGAAGAAGTCGCCAGAAGCTTTAAAAACGGAGAATGATTTTTTTCTGGAAAATGCTCCATAGAACACTGCTAGACTGTTCTTCCGTACAACTTTCATGAAAAAAAAAATATTTCGCGCCTCTCAAGCGTATGGCTACTTCTCAGCCATATTTCTGTGTGTATTGTAACTCTCTGATAATGAGAAGCAGTCAAGGGAGAAAAGGTACCACTGCTCGATTGTTGTGTGGTGGGGCTTGAATAAAAAAAAATGTTTCCTGTGTCTGGTGCTTTTGGCTACTCCTCACATACAAATATTTCAAATACCTCACATACAAGTATTTCAAAAACATATTCTGGACAACATCGAATCTGCAAGGAGTAAGAAATCACACTGGTCGACTGTTGTATGGAATACTTTCCAGAAAAAAGTCATTCTCGATTTCTGAAGCTTCCGGCTCCTCGTTCCATGTGTCCTCATGTGTACTGAAACTCTCTAGTATTCTGAATAAATGATTAGAACAAAACCAGTCATCAATGGATGAGAGGTCAGGCTGCTGTAACGTCGTATGGTGCACTTTCGATCAAAAATATCATTCGGTGCGTCCGAAGTTCCTGGCTCCGTCTGACATTAGTTACTTCGTGTACTAGTCGCTAGTAGTTGGAAAAAATATTCGTCTCAATTAATCGGCAAAGAAGGAGATAGATCGCAAATCAAATGTTGTATTGTACACCTCGTAGCAAAAAAAAATTGCGTCTTCCTGAATATTTTGCCGACTTTATACATCTGTTTGTATGCGTACTGGAACTCTCCGGACATTGAGAAAAAATACTGGACAACAGTAAATTGCCCAGGCATGAGAGGCGAGACTTCTCGAATGTTGCATGGTACAGGCTTAGTAAAAAAATTGATCTCCCGTGTCTGAAGCTTCTAGTTACGTCTCCCATATGTTTTTATATGTACGAGAACGTTGCGGTACCGTAAAAAAAATATTGGAGAACAATAGGTCGTCAAGGGATCACAGGTCACACGGCTCGATTGTTGTATCGTTCAACGTTGATATAAAAAATTATTTCGCGCCTCTCAAGCTTGTGGCCACTTCTCTATCATCTTCTTGTATATACTATAACTGTAAAGAAGTGCTAGACAACGAAAAGCCATCAAGAGAGGATAGGTACCACTGCTTGATTGTTGTGAGGTGGGGCTTGAAAGAAAAAAGAAATCGTGTGTCTGAAGCTTTTGGCTACTTCTCACATACGTCTTTATATGAAGGAGAACTCACGAGTATTCCAAAAACAAATATTTGACAACAATAAATCGGCAAGGAATGCCAAAACACACTGCTCGGCTGTTGTGTGAAATATTTTCCAAAAAAAAACCAAAAATCATTCTCGATTTCTGAAGTTCCTGGCTACTCCTTCCGTGTGCCCTCATGTGTACTGAAACCCTCTAGTATGCTGAATAAATCATTAGACAACAATCAGTTAACCAGCGATGAGAGGTCAGACTGCTGTACCGTCGTGTGATGCACTTCCGATCAAACAAATGATTTCGTGCGTCCGAAGATTCTGGCTCCGTCTGACACGTGTCCTTCCGTATTCTAAAAGTCTCTAGCAGTTGAAAAAAAACATTAGTCTCATTAATTCGGTAGAGAAGGAGATCGAACAAGAATCGAATGTTGTACGCTACAGGTTTAATAACAAAAATCGATTTTCCGTCTTTGAAGTTTCTGGTTTCTTCTCACATATGTTTTTATATGTACGATAACTTTGGGGTACCGTAAAAAAAATAATAGACATCAATTGGTCACCAAGGGATACTAGGTGACACTGCTCGATAGTTCCACCTCACAACTTCAATGAAAAAATGTTATTTCGCAACTCTCAAGCTTATGGCTACTTCTCCGTCATCTTTTGGTGTGTACTATAATTATCTAGTACTGTATAGAAGTGCTACATAACGAGAATTCATCAAGGGAGGAATGGTACCACTGCTCGATTGTTGTGTGGTGGGGCTTAGATGAAAAAATTGTTTCGTTTGTCTGAAGCTTTTGGCTACTTCTCACGAACGTCTCTATGTGTAGAAGAACTCGCTAGGATTTTAAACACATATATTGGACAACAATGAATCGTCAAGGGTCGAGAAATCACACTGCTCGACTGTCGTATCGAATACTTTCCAGAAAAAAATCATTCCGTATTTCTGACGCTTCTGGCTAATTCTTCCATTTGTCTCCATGTGTCCTGAAACTCTCCAGTATGCTGAATAAATCATTAGACAACAATCATTATACAAGGGATGAGAGGTCAGACTGCTGAACCGTCGTGTGATACACTTTGGATCAAAAAAATTAGTTCGTGCGTCCGAAGTTTCTGGCTCCTCCCGACATCTGTTCCAGAGATTAGTAGGGAGATGCACAACGCTCCCCTTTTCGGCGTGCCTTGTAAATGGCGTTAAATCGCGGCGAAGAGTTCGGGAGTATGATTTCGTGATCATCGCCTCTGTCGAGGTTGCAGATTCCCTTGTAGCCTCGCGAGTCCGTGATCACCGCTCATGTCGGTTTATGCCGAAAGTGCGGGTTAAAAAAATTAACGCCGAACCGCGTTGAAAATAAAACGCCGAAACGACCGTGGAAGGTTCAAAAAGAAATCTTGAGCCTTTGCCGCGATCGTTTCGACATTTTTTTTCAACAGTAAACATTATGGATAAGGGTGTATCATAAATATTTCTCTATCTGCAATGAGCGTCTTGGCTGAGTTGGCAGCGTGACGGATTAACGATGCTTACGGTCCGGGTTCAATCCCCGGTGAACCAACTTTTCTTTTTCTTTTTATATTCAGAAAATTTCGAACTTACTCTCGCTTTAGCTATTCTCGCCTCTTCAGGCATTATTTATGATATTTAATTCGTATATGCTTAATAAAAAAAAACAAGACATTGCTACCGGGGAAGTGCAGCCGGATCGCGCGTACAAGTTACCCCCTCTCTAGTTTCTTACGCGCCCATCACGAAATCATAGTAGCGCGTGTAGTCCAAGAGCCCCAACCAAAAAAGTAGGTTTGGCTAAAAACGTTCGGGAACAGGTATTTTTTTGGAATATGTTCAGGGGTGCCCCCTGAATGTAAATCCAAGTGGGCGTCGTGGCCTAAGGTTCACTTCAGCCGCCATCTTGAAAAACACGTTTTATTAAATATCTCGCGAACCGCGCATCGTACGACAAAAATTGTAGAGATCATTATTGTAGATAATAATATTTGCCATCTTTTTTATTTGAAACTTTTTTTTGTATAACGCATAGATTTTTAATTATAGCGCTCCAAACTTTTTTCAATATGGTTTTTGCTAAATATTTAGTTAATGGTCAATGATAAATTAAAAATGGTGGCAACTAATTTGTAGAGCATGAAATTTCCTATAAATTTCATTGGAAACTTTTCCCGTAGTATTTATAGTTTAGGAGCTATTACGCTGTAAATGAGATTATAACGAAATATAATGCTGTATATTCAATTATGCGCCTATGAGTGTAGTATATATTTCGGGTCGTTCGAAATTTCCCCACGACACGACAATATTTTCTTTCGCAAGCCTGGAAAAGGACGCACTCCGGAGACATTATACGGCCCCAATTGTCTCGATAGCCGTTACAGTAAGAGTGTTAGGGACAACATTTTGTTCCTCCACGCTTTCAGTGGCTGCGACACGACAGCAGCTGCATATAAAGTAGGGAAATCCAAAGTTCTCACAACGTTACAAAAGAACGATTCTCTATTGAAAGCCGTGGAGTTGTTCACCGAAAATAACGTTGATCCGAACATAATTGCTCACGCCGGAGAACGTTTTTTTATTGCGCTGTACGGAGGTGACGAATCGGAAGTCTCTATTAACTCGCTTCGCTACAAATGCTTCTGGAAATTGGCGAGTAAGACGAGGTTGAATTTATCACTTCTACCTCCAACACGAGATACGGCACGCTACCATTTTTTCAGAGTGTACCACCAGGTTCAAACTTGGCTTGGATTTTATCACGACGCTGAAAAATGGGGTTGGAAGCGAACTGCACAAGGACTTGAACCAATTCGAACTGCTATGGGTCCCGCACCGTCGAGTTTGTTGCAAATAATATCGTGCAAATGCACCAAAAATTGCGGAGCTGCCTGCGGATGCCGAAAAGCTGGTCTGAAATGTTCAATTATTTGCTCCAATTGCAGTGGCCAAACATGCGACAACGTGCCAGACATACTAGATGCCATCGAAAACGAAAACGAAGACCCAATCTTCGATTCGTCTCCTTCGGATATGGCGGAGGCAGAAGGGACAGATTCACAAGGCGATGAGTGTCTTCCGTCAACATCGAAAAAAATAAGACTCGCCCCGTAAAATAATGCGCCACTTTTTATATAACAAATGTCTGAGTCCGTTTTTTTGAAGTAGCATTCGTAAAATTATTTTTATTTCAGTGATTTCGACAACAATTTTCAAAAGAGAAAATAAAGTGCTGACGAATATACACAGTATTTTACAAAATTTGCAACAATTAAAACGGTTTAGCGATTTTCCGAAAAACTAAGATTCACGTTGAACTCAAAAAAATAAAAAATTCAAATTGAATACCAACCTTCATATTCTTCGATTAAAAAAGAAATCATTATTAATATTACAACACATTACAATATACAATATAAAATAATACTGTACAATATAAAATAGCATTATACAAGCATAACGTTAATTAATAATAATATTAATAATAACAATAACAATTCTTACGACGTAGCGTTATGAACTATTGTTTTTTGCCACATGGACATTCTTGTATGATGATACCGTTTTAAATAACAATAAAGATCGATAAATTATTAGTTGTTCTCCACACTATTTATAATTTTAATTCATTCGCTACACAGCTGCATTGACATTTTTTTGAACACTTTATGCCATTTTATGCGTTATGAAATTTTTTTCGTATACAACGAGCAATATTGCCACTGATAATGTACGAGGTGCAAGTTTTACCAAGCTGCAGCGCCTAAACTATAAATACTATGGGAAAAGTTTCAAATGAAATTTATAGGAAATGTCATGCTCTACAATTCAGTTACCACCATTTTTAATTTATCATTGACCATTAACTAAATATTTAGGAAAAACCATATTGAAAAAAGTTTGGAACGCTATAATTAAAAATATATGCGTTATACAAAAAAAAGTTTCAAATAAAAAAGATGGCAAATATTATTATCTACAATAATGATCTCTACAATTTTTGTCGTACCATGCGCGGTTCGCGAGATATTTAATAAAACGTGTTTTTCAAGATAGCGGCTGAAGTGAACCTTAAGCCACGACGCCCACTTGGATTTACATTCAGGGGACACCCCTGAACATATTCCAAAAAAAATACCTGTTCCCGAACGTTTTAAACCAAAAAGAACCCGGCGCTTGGCCTAGTGTGCGTGAGCGAGCGACGCAGGGAGGCTAGAGTGGGAGGAGTCCGATCTCTTATGGAGAGACTTGAAAAAAGTGGCTACAAAAATGCGGTCCTACCGGGATGGCGCCACTATCTCTAAAATCTCGAGACACGAGCTGGGTGTGACAGAGACGGAACAAGTAAATAATGAGAAGTGAGCTGCAGTGCAGCCAGATCGCGCGCAAAAGTTACCCCCTCTCTAGTCTCTTGCGCGCCCATCACACAATCATAGTAGCGCGTGTCCGTGAGCGAGCGACGCTCGGACGTCTTCGGAAAGAGCCGAGCGCCATCGAAGTTTCCCGACCGCGCCTTCGGCAGCTACACCAATACATGGACGCTGAGCACGTTCATGTGCGGCCAAGCCGAAACGAAGGCTTCGAGGGAAAAAGCAATCTGAGCACGACTCGCGCGTGACGTCACCCGACGGCACGAGCGAGGCTTTTAGATGATTTCAATGCTTATCCCGTCCTTACGCCAAATCAATTATAATTCATAAAAGTAAGCGGAAATATATTTATATTCGTATTATTATATTAATTCTCATAGCTCTCATATGAAAAACACCAAAAAAAAACTTCAAAACCTTAGATTTCAACGAACCAAGAACATACATCTTCACATTTTCAATCATGACGAATTTTTAAGAAAAATATCATCACAAACACATCTGAACCAAAACAATATACATCACCTAAATTATCAAAACATAAATCAAACAACACAAAATCACAACATCTTATACTCAACTATTACTAATAGACAACAGGACATAAATAATAATCTTTCCACTGATCCGCTGAATAATATAAATTCGACAATCACATTAAATAAAACGAAAGAATGGCTTATAAATCTCTCCAACATTGATATTCCGCTACACATTTCCACATTCTTGTCTCTAGGTGAAAAGTTTTGTTTTCCTTACCTCAAACTCTCAAACATAAAAACTCATATCCACAAATCGATCTCCGAACTTGAGTCCAAATTAGATTTTTTACTCGACAAACCTAGACAAATCGAAATTAGAACCAGATTCACTAAAATCTTAAACAAAATAAATATTCCAACATCATTTTCTAACACTAATCAAATTATAAAACACACGTCCTCATTCTTGAAAAACAACCGTCAACTTTTAGTTACACGAGCTGGCAAAGGAAATTCAACAGTCATTCTTAACAAATCAGATTACATTACAAAAACTCATAATTTACTCGCAGATTCCTCAACTTACAAATTAACAAATAGAAATCCCATCAACACTCTACAAAAAGGAATTAACAATATTCTCTCCAGATGGAAAACCCTAAAATTCATTGACGAAACAAAATACAAATACTCAAAAGCTGAAAATTGCAACCTATCTCGTCTTTATTGTCTGCCAAAAATTCATAAAAATAATTATCCACTTCGTCCAATAGTATCATCAATAAATAGTCCAACACATAAACTAGCTGAATTTATACAATCTAAACTTTCTAAATTAATCAATACGACTAATTCACACGTCAAAGATAGTTTCCACCTAAAACATTCACATTCCAACATCTCAATTCCACTCAACTACAAATTGGTCTCGTTTGATGTTGTTTCTCTCTATACCAACATCCCATTACAACTTGTTATTCAAAGCCTTCAAAGAAGATCAAATCTATTTTCAAAAACATTTCCTTTAAACGAAATAATTAAAGCCATAGAATACATCATGTTCTCAACTTTCTTTACATTTCAAAATAAAATTTGCCAACAAATCTCAGGGTTACCAATGGGCTCACCTCTGGCTCCAATATTATCTAACATCTTCATAATTGATCTTCAAACAAATTGTCTGGAAAATCGCTTGTAGAATATGTGCACTTTTTAGTACTGACGATTCGCGGCCGGATGGATGATTGATTGTTTTTGGGGATAATGCTTTATCGCTTGATGAAAGTATGAGAATTAATGAGTCAAATATGTGTGCGGCCGTGTTGATGACAAGTTGCTAGTTGAAGATTCGGCTTCAGTCCGGCCAATAGAGGTTTTCCAAGGTCAGCGATGGAAATAAATGATGCTTTCTTACGTTTCGACCCTTTGGTTCGGGTCCTCTCCAGAAATTATATTTTTCTCTATACATTTTAATACACAAATTTTACAAATCAAGTTTGAAGGAATTAAATGCACGAATGTTTTATATTATGATTGTGTTATAAAATTGTTGCGTCGTTTTGTATAACTGTTATGTTAATTCTGTTTTGGTTATAACTATATTGATTTGATACGCATAAGTTCTTGTATTGCGTTAATTCTTCTTACTCATCGGTGTTTGAAATGAGTGATGTCTGAGAGTGTGGTTTATTATACTATGGAGTTATAAAGAAATGAAATATGAGAAATGACTAACCTCGATGTTGTTGATGTTTCTAGCTTTTGCTCATATTTGGAAGGTTATTTCAAAAGACAGTATTTATGGAAGTAAATACTGTTTTGCTGGAGTATACTCAATAGATGGAAGAATTTATCGTTTTTTAGCGATTTTTATCATCTGTAAGGGATTAATAATTATAAGAAAGTTTTGTGTTTTATTTGTGAAAATTTAATGTACGTGATTGATTTAAAAGAAATTTTACTAAAGTATCAAATGACTGTGATGATTACCTATTGAGTTTAAGATTTTAAAAATTTTCTTCCAAAATAAACAAAAACTCGAAATTTACATTTCTCAGTTACATATTGAGTTGTGTGATCACGGAGAGTTCGAGAGAAACTGACTGGTGTCTTAATTGCGTGAAGCTTATTAGAGTCTTTATTTTGCGAATCGGGGGAGAAAGATCCTTTAGGCAGTGACGTGTCAAGAGAAATGAAATTGGTGTGTCATGTTAAGAGTATTTACAATTAAATTATAGTGTCAATAATTTAAAAATTGTTATGTCAAGTAAAGTATTGTAAAATATTTTAATAGTTATATAATAGAGTTATAGATCGAGCTTAGTTTTTGTATGTCAGTTCTAAAATTTATGGCGTTGGAGTGTGCCTTAATTTGGATCATTTCTAAGATTAGTCTTTTTTTAGCCAGTTTCATTGTTTAAAATTTTTATATTGTCGAATTGAAAGTCATGTTTTTGTTCTATTGCATGCTGTGCTAAGGCTGTGTGTTTTGTGGTAGTATGTTTTAGGCTATTTTTATGTTCTTTTATTCTGGTTTCAAGGTATCTTTTGGTTTGGCCGATGTATGTGGCATTGCAATCCTTACAATCGATTTTGTAAACTATGTTGGATTTTTGGGTGTTATTTATTTTGTCTTTGGTGGAGCCAGTAATCGATGAAATGTTGTGTTTATCGTTTGTGACTAATGTTATGTTGTATTGTTGGAAAAGACGCATTGGTTGATGATGGATGTTTTTTGTGTAAGGAACATTTATTAGTCTGGAAGGATCAAAATTGTTGTTATTCTTTTTTTGAATGTTGATTGTGGAAAGCCGATGTTTTATTACTTTTTCTATGAAAGAGATCGGATAGCAATTTTGTGTCATCGTGTTACTAATAAGTTTGAGGTTTTCTTTGTGAAATGAAGGATGAGATAACTTAATTGCTCTGTCAACTAGCATGTAAATTATGGCTTTTTTGGGAAAGTGGGTGGTGTGAAAAGAAATTTAGGAATCTGCCTGACCAGGTTGGTTTCCTATACCAATTTGTGATAATTGAATTTTTTTATGGATTAAAAGTATATCAAGAAACGGGATTTTTTATCTACTTCATTTTCTGATGTAAATTGTAATTTTGAGTTATATGAGTTAAAAATCTTTTTGGTGGATTCAATTTTGTCTGTGGGTAGAGCAATAATAATATCATCAACATATCTTTTATATAGGGGTAACGAAAATTTTAATTTTTCCAGACAATTTGTTTGAAGATCAATCATGAAGATGTTAGATAATATTGGAGCCAGAGGTGAGCCCATTGGTAACCCTGAGATTTGTTGGTAAATTTTATTTTGAAATGTAAAGAAAGTTGAGAACATGATGTATTCTATGGCTTTAATTATTTCGTTTAAAGGAAATGTTTTTGAAAATAGATTTGATCTTCTTTGAAGGCTTTGAATAACAAGTTGTAATGGGATGTTGGTATAGAGAGAAACAACATCAAACGAGACCAATTTGTAGTTGAGTGGAATTGAGATGTTAGAATGTGAATGTTTTAGGTGGAAACTATCTTTGACGTGTGAATTAGTCGTATTGATTAATTTAGAAAGTTTAGATTGTATAAATTCAGCTAGTTTATGTGTTGGACTATTTATTGATGATACTATTGGACGAAGTGGATAATTATTTTTATGAATTTTTGGTAGACAATAAAGACGAGATAGGTTGCAATTTTCAGCTTTTGAGTATTTGTATTTTGTTTCGTCAATGAATTTTAGGGTTTTCCATCTGGAGAGAATATTGTTAATGCCTTTTTGTAGAGTGTTGATGGGATTTCTATTTGTTAATTTGTAAGTTGAGGAATCTGCGAGTAAATTATGAGTTTTTGTAATGTAATCTGATTTGGTAAGCATGACTGTTGAATTTCCTTTGTCAGCTCGTGTAACTAAAAGTTGAGGGTTGTTTTTTAAGAATGAGGACGTGTGTTTTATAATTTGATTAGTGTTAGAAAATGATGTTGAAATATTTATTTTGTTTAAGATTTTAGTGAATCTGGTTCTAATTTCGATTTGTCTAGGTTTGTTGAGTAAAAAATCTAATTTGGACTCAAGTTCGGAGATCGATTTGTGGATATGAGTTTTTATGTTTGAGAGTTTGAGGTAAGGAAAACAAAACTTTTCACCTAGAGACAAGAATGTGGAAATGTGTAGCGGAATATCAATGTTGAAGAGATCTATAAGCCATTCTTTCGTTTTATTTAATGTGATTGTCGAATTTATATTATTCAGAGGATCAGTGGAAAGATTATTATTTATGTCCTGTTGTCTATTAGTAAGAGTTGAGTATAAGATGTTGTGATTTTGTGTTGTTTGATTTATGTTTTGATAATTTAGGTGATGTATATTGTTTTGGTTCAGATGTGTTTGTGATGATATTGTTCTTAAAAATTCGTCATGATTGAAAATGTGAAGATGTATGTTCTTGTTTCGTTGAAATCTAAGGTTTTGAAGTTTTTTTTTTGGTGTTTTTCATATGAGAGTTTTCATATGAGAGCTATGAGAATTAATATAATAATACGAATATAAATATATTTCCGCTTACTTTTATGAATTATAATTGATTTGGCGTAAGGACGGGTGTGAGTAAAGCGTAAACAATATTTTAGAAGATAAATAAGTTGTAATTTAGATTTATTATTATATTTAAATTAACGTATAAACTAAAAAAATAAGCGATCAGAGTGTGCGATACATTTTTTTGTATACATTAATAACGCAGAGAATCAAGAGCTAAATAAGCATTGAAATCATCTAAAAGCCTCGCTCGTGCCGTCGGGTGACGTCACGCGCGAGTCGTGCTCAGATTGCTTTGTCCCTCGAAGCCTTCGTTTCGGCTTGGCCGCACATGAACGTGCTCAGCGTCCATGTATTGGTGTAGCTGCCGAAGGCGCGGTCGGGAAACTTCGATAGCGCTCGGCTCTTTCCGAAGACGTCCGAGCGTCGCTCGCTCACGGACACGCGCTACTATGATTGTGTGATGGGCGCGCAAGAGACTAGAGAGGGGGTAACTTTTGCGCGCGATCTGGCTGCACTGTCTGGCTGCACTGTTTCCTGCTCGAGATTTTGGAGATAGTGGCGCCATCCCGGTAGGACCACATTTTTGTAGCCACTTTGAAATGCACAGATCGGCCTCCTCCCACTCTAGCCTCCATGGAGCGACGCTTGACATCTTCGGAAAGAGCCGAGCACGGTCGAAGTTTCCCGACCACGCCTTCGGCAGCTACACCAATACATGGACGCTGATCACGTTCATGTGCGGCCAAGCCGAACCGAAGGCTTCGAGGGAAAAAGCAACCTTAGCACGACTCGCGCGTGACGTCACCCGACGTCACGCGCGAGGCTTTTAGATGATTTCAATGCTTATTTAGCACTTGATTCTCTGCGTTATTAATGTATACAAAAAAAAATGTATCGCGCACTCTGATCGCTTATTTTTTTAGTTTATACGTTAATTTAAATATAATAATAAATCTAAATTACAACTTATTTATCTTATATAAAACTGTTTACGCTTTACTCACACCCGTCCTTATGCCAAATAAATTATAATTCATAAAAGTAAGCGGAAATATATTTATATTCGTATTATTATATTAATTCTCATACTTTCATCAAGCGATGAAGCATTATCCCCAAAAACAAGCCAATCACCCATCCGGCCGCGAATCGTAAGTACCAGAAAGTGCACACAGTAGCGTTCCTGGCTTCGGTCCGCAGGGGCCCGTGGTGCAAATGTTTCTCCAAATTTTTCATAATTTTTCATATTTTAGTCATATTTGAGATTTTCGGAGAAAAAATGGTTTAAAACAGATTTAAGTTCTGGTCTATTTCCCAAAAACACATTTTTTTTCACTGAAAATTCATGATTTCTCATTTTTTTTCCGGAAATTTCTCTTTTTCCTATGGCCTGAGTGAACGGCTGCGGAGATATTCGGAGAAAAGTTATAGATGAAAAAATATGAGATTTTCGTAAAAAAAACTTATTACATTTGTTTATCCCTCATAATTCTGAGAAATAATGAATTTCCAAACTGTTTGCAAACATTATTTTCCTTAAGGGGTAACACCACTGTAACGGCCTGCCACGAAGCGTTTTAGACAAATAATACTTGGAGTAATTATTAAGCATATATTGAAGTATATTGCAAAAAAAATGTACGGAAAAATATTACAAAATGGCGACACTGCAGCAAATTTTTCCGAGGCATGTTGAACTTAAGGTGCCCTGCGGCACGCAGTATAACTTGTGACAATTTTAATCTGGACAAAATATTTTTTTTTATTAAATCTAGATGAGTGTAGCTAGTGAACTACATAGGGGATTTTGGAAATATTGATTTTTGAGTAATTGCCGAGTATTTGACTAAAAATGTTCATTTAGACTTAATAAAACAAAATTGTTTTTTTTTTAATTAAAATTGGCACAGTTGAACTGCGTGCCGCAGAGGTTCGACATGCTTCGGAAGAATTGCTGCAGTGTCGCCATTTTTTAATATTTTCGGATAAAAATTGCTAGCAATTATGACGGGTATCGCGTGTTAACGTAGACGGAGGAGGGGGGACATGGAAAAATTACTGAAGGGTCGACACTAGAAAAATTCAAATATAATTTATTGTACGGAAATAAGAAATTAAAGCTCGATATAATAAAAAGGTTTCGCAATAATAATAATAATTTTGACTCTAATTATTTTACGGGTTACCGGACACGCGAAGTCCCAACTCTATTTTCTCTACCCGTTTAAATATTCTCTACTATATGAATTTCGCAATGATATATTGGGCGCCAGCCTTTCTCGGGCAACGCGCTTAACGCGTACGCAAAGTTCTTAAACTCGAAAGAAAAAGAAAAGGTAAACTAGAAAAAACCAAAACACACGCGGTCTTCGGCCGACAAGCGAGAGACTCTATACAAATTAAAATGGGGACGTCTCAGGGTATCTGGGGACGGACGGGGTTCTCGAACACAATGGCCACTTCTTGGACCACGACTATTATATTTTATCTCACAAAACTCAAATTAATAATACGCAAGAACAAAAATCTCGAAATACTAATTGCGCGATTTTATCGCGCCGCGATTTATTCTCACGGCAATATCACTCGACTCGGCCGACGGTCGTGTTACACGAGGCGGCCGCGGCTACGCGCGCGCGAGGGGAATTTTCACGAGGGACGACGATGATCCGCCACGAACACCTTGTTACACGTGTCTCGCGCTAATTATAACGCAATTTCTCGGCTAATGACTCGAATCGCACGCACTGATTTTATAATCCTTAATCTACTTTACACTTTGTTCAAGCGACGCGCACGCAAACGGGACGACGATCAGGGATGACGGGGGAGGGGTGAAGGGAACGAATATTAACGGTCGCCCGTGCGACCAAATTTCCCGAACTGACGTTAGCGGCGCACGCTGGCCGCTCTTGCGAAAGACAAAAAGGAAGGACTTACGTTTTCGCTGGGAAGATCCTTCCAAAAGAGCTCGACTTGATTCAAAGGCTTTTCTATCTCTCTCTCTCTCTTTCTCCTTTCGCTCGGTTTTTTCGCTTGCCGTTTTACTTCTTCGCTTGACCACGCTCCGGGACTAAGTGCCGGTCCACGCCGGCCGGCTTCCTCGTCTCGCCCAATCCCGTTATAGTCGACGGACCTCCTATCGATTTTCGTCTCGATCGTCGTGGCTCGCCCTTTCGGTCGATCGCCCTGATGAATCCTTTTCCTCCCGAGTCGCGGAGCGCCACAGTCGGTACGGCGCTCGCCAGCCATACCGCGCGAGAGCTGCAGTCTCTCCTGACGCGCGGTAGGCCGGAGACTCGGGAGATGGCAGCGGGATGCCCTCGGACGGCCAGTCCACCGTCCGCGTCGTCGGGAGATGGCGTTGCTGGATCTCGAAGTCGACGGCCGGGCCGACGAGGCTCCAGTCGACAGTCCGCGTGGTCGTGCTGCGATCGCGATAAGGGGTGCGGGAAGGACGGGAGGGATAGTGTCGCGGCTTCGATATAATAAAAGTACCTTAAAAATACCTTAACAGTAACATGTGAGTTTTTTCGATCAAGGTGCGTGGCGGAGACCGAGCCCGAGCGTGGTCACGCGGGCTTTTCCATTATTTCCCTTGTGACGCAACGTCACAACTCCCCCCTGCTTAAACTGGAGTACTCCCCTCTTTTCCTGCAAGAGCGGTTATTCAGTTTTACTTTCTTTACTTCAGGGGAGGAGGTCGGAATGGGTATTTTAAGGAAAGGTGTACTTGAGTACTAGACTGGCGGCATTTACTCATGGTATCCGCTGGCTGGAGTTTCCCGTAATAGTGAAGTGATAAATCTCCTATAATTAAATCACAGACTGGTTACCTTAATTTATTACGTCTTTGCGATGACTTTGCCCTACTGGTAGTCGTTCGTCGCATACTCAGGTACTGTCGTCAGTCGTTCTGTAGCTTCACCATCGGATGAGTATCTCGATGCTCGCTGGGACTTCCGGCGAGGCTTCTTGGCCTTTCACCGTAGCTAATCTCTAGATGACCACGTCGTCTCGCTGGTCGCTGGATTCTTCTTTGTCGCGGCTTCCTTGGCCGTTCGTGAAGCTGTTCCAGGGCGAGGCCCTAGGATGTAGGATATCGTGTTTGGGACAGCAGTGGGTGGGGGTAGGATTTGGGGCATCAGGGTAGGATTTTGAGTGTGGGACATCGGTAGGGGAAGGGGGAATTTGGGGCATCAGGATAGGAGTTCGGTGTGGGACATCGGTAGGGGAAGGGGGAATTTGGGGCATCAGGATAGGACATCAGGATAGGAGTTGGGTGTGGGACATCGGTAGGGGAAGGGGGAATTTGGGGCATCAGGATAAGGACATCAGGAGGGGATTGTGGATAGGGGATTCAGTGAGGGGGATGAGGTCGCTTCGCCAGAGCTCGGGGGCACTCCGCGGCTCGATGGCCGGTTTGGCCGCACGCCCAGCATCGGGAAATCCCGATGCGACCGGGCGGCGGCGCGGGGATAGGGACGGTAGGGGAATTAGGGATCGTGCTAGGGGGGGAAATGCGAAGGGACATAAGGGCGGGGATGGGGGTGAGGATCGGACGGGAGAGGGGCGGAGGAAAGGGACGGGCGGGTGCGCGGGTTTAGGGGCGGGGTGGGTACTGGGACGGGGAGTCCTCTCGGCCCGGGCCGAGAGGCTAGTGGCGGTCCCTGCGACGACGGTTGCGGCGGCGAGAGCCCGCTCCCGCTGTTGCCGTCGACGCAAGGTGGCCTTGGAGGGGCCGGTCCGGGGGAGGGGAGGTTGCGGCGCCATGGCCGCCATCCCCAGGATTGGGATTGACCGGGGAGCGGGTATTGGGACAGGCTTTGGGGGTCGGGGAGGGGAAGGCGTCGAGGGGGGACTGGGGGGCAGGGGTGTGGAAGCGGGACTGGGGGGAAGGGGCGGGTACTCGCGCTCCGACAAGCTCGGGACCCTCCTCGGGGCTCCGCGCGGCTTCTTGCCGCTTAGACCCCGGCTCGGGCGCCCGGCCCTCGGGAACTGGAGCAACAAGCCCCCGGCGGCTACGACCGGGGGTGTCTCGTCCTCCTCCTTCGAAAAGGTAAACCAGGTGGTTCGATAGTCCTCGCGCCATCCCTCCACCACATGGCAGGATGGGCGAGGGTATCCCGCCTCGTTCTCCCCCAGCAAAAATTGCGGGGGGACCACCAGCTCTCCTAGCGGCCGTCTGTACGGCGGCCTAGCGCCTACGACCTTCCTCGGCATCTTCTCTTGAAGCAAGCTGCAAATAAGGCACACACAAAGCATTGGTTAGCACATAAAGCAAAGCAAGCATTACTAAGCGTGAGTCCGTCCCTGATCGTACTGTTATTGTCGTTCCAAACGGGAGATCAGGTCGAAAAGGTGGGCGTCGGAGAGCTCCACCTGCTTCGAGCGTTGGGAACGTAGCCCGCTACGGCGACGCCGTTTTGGGCTTGGGGCTACTTTTGCTGGTGATCGCGGCCTGCTCGGGCCGGCGATCGCTGGGTCAGGAACTGCGTCTTCTTCTGAGGTTGGGACTTCTTGTGGGTCCCGGAAGGGCTTCAGATCCTTAATGTGAACCCGAGGGTTGCGACGATTCGTCGGATCCTCGAGTTCATATACTACAGGGGAGTGCACCGCCAGGATACGAAAGGGGCCGCTATACCGCGGCGCCAGTTTGGCGGCTAAGTTCTGCGCTCCTGACGACAGAACTCGGTTCTTCCGCAGAACTACATCTCCCACCTGATACCTCGTATCTTTTCGGCTTTTGTTGTAGTATTTGGCCTGCCTTTTCGCGGCGGCCTCTAGGTTCTTCCGAACCCAGTCGTGCAGCAGAGGTAACCGCTGCATCCGATGGGACCATGCTTCCGGGTCTCCTGGGGTTAATTTGGGGGGTTCAGGGGCTTCGTCTCGGAGGCTTTTGGCTGGGCGGGGGTTTCGGCCAAAATTCAAAAATGCGGGGGTCATCTGGGTTGAGGACTGCACGGCCGTGTTCATCGCAAAGCATAACTCCGGTAGGTGGGCGTCCCAGTCTCGGTGATCCATTCCCACGTACGATGTTATCATCGTCTTCAGAGTCCGGTTGACTCGCTCAACCGGATTCGCCTGCGCGTGGTAAGGCGGCACCGTTGTCTGGTGAATTCCAAGCTCGTCCAAATACCGCGTAACGTGCGTATTCACGAATTCCGTTCCGTTGTCGGTCAGGAAGTATTGGGAACAATCGTACCGGTTGACCACCAAAGTCTCGAACGCCTTCATTATTGTGGCGCCGGTAGCACTACCGAGCGCCTTAGCCTCCACGAACTTCGTGAAGACATCCTGGAAGACAACGACGTAACGGTTCTTGGCTTTGCTGGGGGGAAACGGACCCATCACGTCGGCAGCGACTACGCACCATGGACCTTCCGTGGTGCGCTCTCGCATCAAGCCGGACGGGGGTAACTGCGAAACCTTGTGGAGCTGGCATACCGGACAACGCGCCACGTATCGTGCCACATCTTGGAATATGCCTGGCCAGAAGAAATCCTGGATGACCCGTTGATACGTCTTATCAGTACCCAGGTGGCCAGCCTGGGGTCCTTGATGGGCATTCTCCATTGCTCGCGGCCTAGTCTCGGCCGGCAAGACGAGCTTCCAGGCGTCCAAGTCCACAATCGTCGGATCGATGATCGAATGCGGCCGATGGTAGTACAGTTTGTTGTCCTCGAGTTTCCAGCTCGGGTATTTCCAGGGGAATTCACGGACGTTTTGTACCTTATCCAGGTACCAGGGGTCGGTACTTTCTCCGAGTGCGGCTAAGGCCGCGTCGGTGTCCTCGTACATGCGGGAAAGGGCATCAGGGACAACATGAAGGGTTCCTTTCCTATGGATGATCGTCAGGTCCCATGCTTGCATCGAGAGTGCCCACCGGGCTAATCGTCCCGAAGGGTCCTTCAGATTCCTTAGCCATTGGAGACTGCTGTGGTCGGTGATGACAGTAACGTGAGTGCCTTCGATGTACGGTCGAAACTTCCTCACTGCCCAGATTACCGCCAAGCACTCCTTCTCTGTGACGGTGTATTTGCGTTCTGCGTTACTCAGCACCCTGCTGGCAAACGCGATCGGATGCTCTTCACCGTCGAATTCCTGCGTCAGGACGGCTCCCACGGCCGAGTCGCTGGCGTCTGTCTGGAGGACGAAAGGGCGGGTGAAATCGGGGCGGGCTAGGATAGGGGTCTGACTTAGGGCTTCGCGGAGAGACTCGAAGGCTTCCTGCTGTTCGGTCCCCCAGTTCCAGGGAACATCCTTTTTCAGGAGCTCGGTCAGGGGAATTTTATCCCGCGAAAGGGTGGGTAAAAATCGGGCATACTACCCTACCATTCCCAGGAAACGGCGTAATTGCCGAAGGGTCCTGGGCGGAGGGTATGCTAGGATAGGGGCAACTTTTTCCGGGTCGGCCTTCAATCCGTCCCGGCCGATGGCGTATCCTAGATACGTTACTTCCGGGCAGAAGAATTCGCTCTTCTCCCGGTTGATGGTGAGCCCAGCGGCTCGGAAGACTTCCAGGACGATCCTCAAATACTCGAAGTGCTCCGCTTCGGTGTCGGTGGCGATGATCACGTCATCGAGATACGCAAAGACATGGGGCTCACATGCCGGATCGATGAGCTGATCCATCAGTCGCTGAAATGTCGCTGGTGCGTTCGTCAGCCCGAACGGCATTCTCCTGAACTGGAAAAGTCCTCGGCCAGGAACGGCGAAGGCGGTGACAGGACGACTTTGGGGGGCTACAGGGATCTGGAAATAAGCCTGGCTCAGATCCAACTTCGAGATGAACCGGGCTAGCCGAAGCCCATCCAAGATCCGATCCATATTGGGAAGAGGATAGGCGTCCTTCATTGTTACCCGGTTCACGTCGCGATAGTCAATGCAGAAACGATGCTTTCCGCCTGGCTTCAGGACGATCACCGGGTTACTCAGCCAAGAGCTCTTCGTCCTCTCGATCACTCCCTCTTGGACCATCTTATCGACTTCGGCTTGGGCTATTCGGAGGAGGTACGGGGAAATTGTACGGGGCTTCTGTCGGATCGGGGGGTGCCCTTGCACGTCGATATAGTGTTGCGTCAGGTTCGTTCGTCCTAACTGTCCGTCCTGTGAGGGGGATACTAACTCGTCCAGAAGGGATTCTAGACGTCTATTTGCCGAGACCGAGGCAGGTTCCAAGCCTGCAGCCTCGGGGAATGCGGGGATGCTCCAACGTGGCCCACTCGGTGTCGCGAAGCTACGCTCCGGACCACCGTGAAGGGACCACGTATCCGTTTTGTAATCCACTCGCATTCCGAACAATCTCAAAAAGTCAATCCCCATAACAAATTCGTAGCCTAACGCGGCTACACGTACCTGGAGGCATTGGACTTTTCCCGCGAGATCGAAGGTCAGGGTGACTGCCCCGTCTACCGGAACTACTGCCCCGTTGGCGACCCGAACGCCCTCCACTATCGGTTGCAAGAGGAGTCCTCTCCGCCTTGCTACCTCCAGCCCGAGGTACGTTTTCGTACAACCAAGGTCGACCAACGCCAATAGGAGTTCGCCACCCACGTTAATCCATAAGTGGTGGCGAGCGTCCATACTTAAAGCTCCGATAAACATTTCTTCCCGGTCAGCCACCTCTTTCTCTTCTCGGGAAGCCATATGTTCGCACGGGAACAAGTCTGTTACTATTTCCGTTTCTGTTGGGGGTGGGTTGGACTCTACCTGCCGCTCTGGTGCTACGCTCGTCGTGGCACAGTCAGGCTGCGGCTGGGGTCGGGGTATCTGAAGGAGGTTCTCCTTCTTTAACGACCGTCGGGAGGTACAGGGGCTTACTGCCCTCCCGACCGGGCGTTTTCCGAACGCTTTCGTTCGCAATTCCTGCACGAGTTGACATCACATCCGGGCCAACCACAGATTCTGCAGAATCGGCCCATCAACTGTGTGCACTCCCGGTAACGGTGTCCCGGTTGCCGGCAGTTATAACACCTCGGGCCAGGTCCTTCAGGATTGCTGGGCCGAGGTTGTTTCGGGGACGGGCTTTGGGGAATTCGTGGGGGATTCGCGGAGGGTTTTGTTGGCGGGTTTTTCCAGGTATGTGGGGAGCAAGGGGCGGATGGGGGTTTAGGTGGGGAAGGGGGTTTCTGAGGCTGCTTCGCCTTCTTGGGGTAGCCGCTACGACCCTTGGTCTTGGCGGCTGAGTCGGAGGGGTTCTGGCGAGGGGTTCGGCTCGGTGATGGAGGGGCAGGCGGGGGAGTGGGGTAGTCCTCCTCATTCTCGGCGGGCTCGTATTCCTCTGGTTCCTCCAGGGCGGCTATCTTCATGCGGGCCTCCCGGCCACGCTGCTCATACGATGCCGAGGGCAGAAGTGTCAGACCCTTCTTCGGCGGTGCCCTGTAGGCCTTCGCTTTTCCCCAAAATATCTCGCGGCTGCGTCCCAGCCGCTGGAGATCGAGGAAGCTGCTCACATCCTTCCGCTGGATGTGCTCGGCGTAATCCGGGTGCAGATTCTCGCAGCATATATCGAGTTGAGTCTCTTTATCCAACGGTGGGCTCAAGTGATTGAAAAGGGTCCTGATCTTCACGATGAACTCCGCCATAGGCTCTCCCGGCCCCTGCGTGCGGAGTTCTATTTCCTTTCGGAGACGTTCCTGTAGGTCTCCATGGCCGAATCGTTCCCGAAAGTAGAATACGAATTCCTCGTACGAGCTCCATTCCTCTCTTTCTACTCTCAACCATAGAAGCGCGTCACCGGTGAAAGCCTCGGGAAGGGCGTCCATCAGATCTTCCTCCGTCAGCTTCCTTGAGATGCAGTATTCGTGCATCCTCCACAGGAATTCCTCGGCATCTTCGTCCGGATTCCCCGCGAATCGGGGCCCGTATCTCTGCCAATGGTCTATTCCTCTCGCATGCCGTGGCCCTTGCGAGTCGTAATGTTGTGACGAGTCCTGGTGTGATCGGGGTCGGGGAGGGGGAGGGTCTGCATGTCGCGACCGAGCCTTTGGGAGGGGTCCTATTCGGGTACTGTTCCGGGGGGTGGGTGCCGACAGGGTATACGTGTCATGCGGTGGCCACTCCTGGCCACCGCTAATCCTTAACAATCCTGTGGCAGTTGGACTAGATGTGGGGAGGGCTTGGGATGGTTGGTGGGGTGACTGGGAAGGGGGAAGGTCAAAGGTGACCGCGGTACGGTCGGGGGCCGGGGTGACGTTGCCTCTGGGCGCGGGTGTCGGACTAAATCTCCCTGTTGCCGATCTCCGATCCCGCTGGACCGGCAGTCTCCTGGGCGATGGCGTCGGCGTTCTATCGTGGTCATCCGGAGCCGCTGCCTCTTCTTGGAACGCGTGGGGTGGCGGCGTCATCGTCCGCCTCTGGGTTGGCTGGTACTCCTCGTATGTCGGGGCTTGGTGGCGGTCAGCGGTCGATGATCCGAATAACGTTGCCGTCAGTGGATCAACCAAGGCAGCCCCTAGCGTGAATGGGGGGGCGTCCCCCCGCTCATCCTTCCGGACATCCCAACGGATTAACGCTCCTGGAATCCGTGTCCTTATTTCGTGCCGGATGAGACGATCTTGTACTTCGCTTTGTGTCCCATCCGTGTTGAGGCCCGCTCGGTCACAGGCTGCTAGGATGTCCCGCATCGTCGTCAACCGCTCAACCTTTTGTCGCGCTATCCTCTCTTCCGTAGCCATCAGCGAGAGATTGGATACATCCACTGAGAGGGGCGATGTCGATCCTCGGGGGTGATCTATTGGGGAAGTGGTCATAACAGGGGACGTACGGGTGGGGGTCGTGACTGTACTCGTCGTTACCGGGGTATCTGCCATTTTGCGGATGAGCTAAACGCAATAACGAAAAAATTAGGGGGTTGGGGAGGGGGTAACCGCTCGCGATTACTCCGCGGCACGGTTAAAACGGAATATAAAGGTTTGGTCAAAACCAAAACCCCAACAAAAATTAAGTAAAACCCAATGGCTTCAGCAACTCAATTACTAACAGGAAAAATACCGCAATAACAAACAATGGAAAGTCTTACACGACAATTCGTTTGTTGACTCTACTCCCTGGGACTGTAACGTTACTTCGGTTTATTTGGATAAACTGACTCTAAGTTCCCAAGGGAGTATTATTTCCCGGACTCTGACAACGCAATATTTTCCAAAAATTTCCCTTAATACCGAGAAAATTTAAGAGTTGTCGAGTCTTCTATTCTGTACTTTATTCCGCCAACTGAATAATTATTCCTTAAGGGATTCTGATTCCCAGCTAAAACAATGCAATGTTCCTTAAATTATCCAGGAGGCCCCACAAAAGAATATAAATTATTTGGGGATCGTTTGGAGTGTGGGGTGACCGTTCGCGAGGGACTCAGCGTCGCGGTCTTTGTTAGGGCTTCGTTATGAAAAGTATTGGGGCGAGGGTCAGCACTTCTCCAAAGCGTGAAGAAACTTGGGGGGGATATGCGTGGTCAGCGAGGAAAACGATAAAGCGCAAAACAAACAAAAAATGGGAATTTATACCGTCATGTCAAAAGTCATCGCAAAATACACAAAAATACTAAGCAAGCCAAATCCGTGTCAGTGCAAAGCTAATCCACAGTATTTTCGGAATTAAAAAAAAACGCAAAAAAAAACAAATGGCCAATCAGCCCCAATTGCAAAAAAAAGAAAACACAAAAAAGCAGGTTCTCAATAATATTATTTCATAAAAAAAAATCAATTCCGACAAAAGAAACAAATAGCCAGTATGCGAAAATCGTAATTAAGGCAACAATTCACAAAGAAAAATCAGCTCAGTATTTTTCATTCACGCGGTATCCCCTTAAGCAATAACAACCGCTTCTAAATTGCCAACACAATACAACCAAATAAAACTATTTTAATTGCCCAAGCAATAATGCTAAATCAATCTTTAATTGTTAGCGAAATAGTGCACAAATTAATTTCTCAATTGCCAGAGCAATAACGCAATAATTAATTTCTCAATTGCCAACGCAATAATGCAAAATCAAATTTTTAATTGCCAAGTACACAAGTACACAAGGGTTCTAGGGAAAAAAAGGGTAAGTGCGGTCGCCGAAAATGTGCAAAAATAAATTCCAATCGCTAACACAAAAAAAAACAATTTTATTTTCTATTTAATTGTTAGCGAAACTCAAAAAAAATAATCAGGTGCAACTATTAGACGGAAACTCGGTCGTCCGATTTTTTCCGATCCTCGCAAAATTCTCAAGTTGTGAGTGCCGTGGCGGGGCTATACCTGTCAGGGGTGGGGGTAATTATTATTTCGCGCAAGAAACGCAAAAAAAACTATTCGATTTGAGCCGTTCACACCGAATAAATGTTTTGTCTTATCTGAAAACGAAAAATAATAATTTTCGAAAAATAATTATTATTAATTCAAAAATTAACAATAATAATTTTAACAACAATAATAGTCGTGGTGGGCTCTTTCTGTAAAAAAACAAAAGTTTTTTCGGGCCCCACGTTGGGCGCCAATTTTATGACGGGTATCGCGTGTTAACGTAGACGGAGGAGGGGGGAGATGGAAAAATTACTGAAGGGTCGACGCTAGAAAAATTCAAATATAATTTATTGTACGGAAATAAGAAATTAAAGCTCGATATAATAAAAAGGTTTCGCAATAATAATAATAATTTTGACTCTAATTATTTTACGGGTTACCGGACACGCGAAGTCCCAACTCTATTTTCTCTACCCGTTTAAATATTCTCTACTATATGAATTTCGCAATGATATATTGGGCGCCAGCCTTTCTCGGGCAACGCGCTTAACGCGTACGCAAAGTTCTTAAACTCGAAAGAAAAAGAAAAGGTAAACTAGAAAAAACCAAAACACACGCGGCCTTCGGCCGACAAGCGAGAGACTCTATACAAATTAAAATGGGGACGTCTCAGGGTATCTGGGGACGGACGGGGTTCTCGAACACAATGGCCACTTCTTGGACCACGACTATTATATTTTATCTCACAAAACTCAAATTAATAATACGCAAGAACAAAAATCTCGAAATACTAATTGCGCGATTTTATCGCGCTGCGATTTTATCGCGCCGCGATTTATTCTCACGGCAATATCACTCGACTCGGCCGACGGTCGTGTTACACGAGGCAGCCGCGGCTACGCGCGCGCGAGGGGAATTTTCACGAGGGACGACGATGATCCGCCACGAACACCTTGTTACACGTGTCTCGCGCTAATTATAACGCAATTTCTCGGCTAATGACTCGAATCGCACGCACTGATTTTATAATCCTTAATCTACTTTACACTTTGTTCAAGCGACGCGCACGGAAACGGGACGACGATCAGGGATGACGGAGGAGGGGTGAAGGGAACGAATATTAACGGTCGCCCGTGCGACCAAATTTCCCGAACTGACGTTAGCGGCGCACGCTGGCCGCTCTTGCGAAAGAGAAAAAGGAAGGACTTACGTTTTCGCTGGGAAGATCCTTCCAAAAGAGCTCGACTTGATTCAAAGGCTTTTCTATTTCTCTCTCTCTTTCTCCTTTCGCTCGGTTTTTTCGCTTGCCGTTTTACTTCTTCGCTTGACCACGCTCCGGGACTAAGTGCCGGTCCACGCCGGCCGGCTACCTCGTCTCGCCCAATCCCGTTATAGACGACGGACCTCCTATCGATTTTCGTCTCGATCGTCGTGGCTCGCCCTTTCGGTCGATCGCCCTGATGAATCCGTTTCCTCCCGAGTCGCGGAGCGCCCCAGTCGGTACGGCGCTCGCCAGCCATACCGCGCGAGAGCTGCAGTCTCTCCTGACGCGCGGTAGGCCGGAGACTCGGGAGATGGCAGCGGGATGCCCTCGGGCGGCCAGTCCACTGTCCGCGTCGTCGGGAGATGGCGTTGCTGGATCTCGAAGTCGACGGCCGGGCCGACGTGGCTCCAGTCGACAGTCCGCGTGGTTGTGCTGCGATCGCGATAAGGGGTGCGGAAGGACGGGAGGGATAGTGTCGCGGCTTCGATATAATAAAAGTACCTTAAAAATACCTTAACAGTAACATGTGAGTTTTTTCGATCAAGGTGCGTGGCGGAGACCGAGCCCGAGCGTGGTCACGCGGGCTTTTCCATTATTTCCCTTGTGACGCAACGTCACACAATATTCTTAAGTATATGCTCAATAAATACCGCAAGTATTATTTGTTTATCACATTTTCTTCCGTCAAAAAAAATATTAAAAATACGCTTCCTGTAAGGCCGTCACAGTGGTGTACCCCTTACAGTCTTCATATCATTTCCGAGATTTTCCCGTGATCGTAATTAAAATGACGAAATATTCGGAAAAATTCGGAGAAACTCGGATGTTTGCGTCAAAATAATTGTCCGCAAAACTCCGAATTCTTTATATTAGTTCCAATTCATAGAAAAATTCGGTAACATTTTTCGGAAAAAAATTGCACTATGGGCGTGGGATCGTTCCCCGCGCTCAGTGCTTTTTTTAAAAATTATTATTACTATTAATTCTTATTTAATTAGTTATTTTTGTTAGTTATCATCATTATTTTAATTAGTTATCTTTTAGTGTCGAAACATTTATCGCGCACTTTGACCGCTTATTATATTAGTTTGTACGTTAATTTAAATATAATAATAAATCTAAACTACAACTTATCTATCTTCTAAAAACTTGTTTGCGCTTTACTCACACTCGTCTCTATGCCAAATGAATTGTAATTCATAAAAGTAAGCGGAAATTTATTTATATTCGTATTATTATATTCATTCTCATATACACGGAAAAAAAGAAATAGTATAAAATACAGGGGCTACACAGTTCGCATTGGACTCGAGCGATTGCACAGCGATATTACCTGAAACACAGTGCTCAAAATACAGTGTGCTCGAAGTAAATTATTACAGTTCCTATACTGTCCTCTTTGGACTCGAACCGCTCTACTGTATCTTTCACTGGAACACTCAGTCCAAAATACAGTGTAGTCAAAAGTAAATTTTGACAGTTCAACACTGTAATATAAATTCAACAAAACTTGTAATTTGACAGTTGGTTAATCTGTATTATGTACAATGAATTCGCCAGTTATATCGACAGAGCTTATGTAGGTGTTTTAACAGTGAAGTCCTCTGTTCTAGAAACTGGTTAGCAACAGATATAGTTTCAGTTTTGAACCGTTGCTTTTACAGTGTGAACACGGGAAACATTCTTGTTTTAATACTGTCATTCAAACTTGATGAACCCCGTAATTTAATAGTGCCAGAAATCGTATATTATACAAAATTAGGGGTAAAAATAACATTAAATAGCGCTGAAAGAACTGCCAGTTCTTTGTGTCCTGGTCGCGCCACGCTCGAGACAAGTCCTAACCAGTGAATGCCGATCACAACGTCACACTGTAAGTTTGATTATAAAAATAAAATTAAAAAAAAATTCGGCGAATCCTTTACAGTGTGTGTGTGTGTGTGCGTGCGTGCGTGGGTGCGTGCGTGCGTGCGTGCGTGCGTGCGTGCGTGCGTGCGTGCGTGCGTGCGTGCGTGCGTGCGTGCGTGCGTGCGTGTGTGTGTGTGTGTGTGTGTGTGTGTATGTGTGTCGAGAATATAATGAAGCGAATGAGACTCAAAAAAAAGTTTATCGATAAAAGAAGTTTGAAAAAAATGTGTAGGAAATATTAAAAAATCAGTCACATACACAAGAACGTACCTTTTTGTAAATAATTCTCTTTTTTATATTTTCTTGAATTAGGTCGCAAGAATTTCAACGTTCGCATCCTATCGACTACGCACTACTAACTGGCAATCCTTTGTGTCCTGGCCACGTGCCTCACCCCACGCGCGAGACAAGTCCTAATTAGACAAGAACGTACCTTTTTTTTAAATTCTCTCTTTCTTAATAATTTCTTGAATTCTGTCGCACAAATTTCGATGTCCGCGTCCCGTCAACGACGCACTACTAACTGGCAATCCTTTGTGTCCTGGCCTCGTGCCTCATGTGCGTACAGTATAAAAATCAGTAACCTCATTTAAATTTTACTGTTGAATATTTTTACTGAAATCACTGATGTATTCACAATATAAAACTGCAAATAAACCAGTGTAACTGTAAAAATCTCAGAGTGCACAGATAACGTCACGAACTGTCGAAAAAAAGAGTAAAACTACCGTGCCACACTGTGAAATTTAATGAATCACTCTGTACTCAATACAGTGTACACTGTAACGCTTGCACTTTACGTACAGTATAAAAATCAGTAACCTCATTTAAATTTTACTGTTGAATATTTTTACTGAAATCACTGATTTATTCACAATACCAAACTGTAAATAAATCAGTGTAACTGTAAAAATCTCAGGGTGCACAGATTACGTCACAAACTGTCGAAAGAAGAGTAAAACTACCGTGTCACACTGTACAATTTTCGGTATTCACAATACCGAACTGTAAATAAGCCAGTGTAACTGTAAAAATCTCAGTGTGTACAGGAAAATTCGTAATTTTTGTAGGACAGGATTTACATTACTCTGTTTTACTGTGAAATGAAATATGGCACCCTGATTTTCATGCGGTTTATACTGTGATTTTCGCTGTTTCTTTTTTTCCGTGTACTGTCATCAAGCGATAAAGCATTATGATAATGCTTTATCGCTTTATGAAAGTATGTGAAAGTAGTATATGAAAGAAGTATATAGTATATGAGCGTAAGTATATGAAAGTATTTGATAAGTTATTGAATGAATATATTTATATTCGTGTTATTATATTCATTCAATAACTAATCAAATAAAAATAAATAGTAATAGTAATTTTTAAAAAAGCACTCAGCGTGGGGAACGATCCCGCGCCCCTGCCGACCGAAGCCAGGAACGGTACCAACGGGACCATCTCATCGCTTGTAGAATATGTGCACTTTCTGGTACTTACGATTCGCGGCCGGATAGATTATGATAATGCTTTATTGCTTGATGAAAGTATATGAGACTGAATATAATAATACGAATATATTTCCGCTTACTTTTATGAATTACGATTTATTTGGCATAGGGACGGGTGTGAGTAAAGCGCAAAATTTTTTTTCAGAAGTAAAATAAGTTGTAATTTAGATTTATTATTATATTCAAATTAATATATAAACTAATAAAATAAGCGGTCAGAGTGCGCGATAAATTTTTCGACGCTAAAAGATAACTAATTAAAATAATAACTAATCAAATAAGAATTAATAGTAATAATAATTTTTAAAAAAGCATTGAGCGCAAACAAAAGTTTTTTCCGAAAAACTCCGATTTTTTTCGGAAAATTTTTCCGAATTTTTCTATGAATTAGAACAAATATGAAGAATTCGGAGTTTTGCGAACAATTATTTTTACGCAAACATCCGAGTTTCTCCGAATTTTTTTCGTTTTTTCGAATATTTCATCATTTTAATTACAATCACGGGAAAATCTCGGAAATTATATGAAGACTTTAAGTTGCGGTATTTATTTAGCATATATTCAAGTATGTTGCTATAAATTTTTCATCGGAAAATATTACAACATGGCGACACCGCACCAATTTTTCTAAAGCATGTCGAACCTCTGCGGCATGCAGTATAACTGTGCTAATTTTAATCTAAAAAAAGAGTTTGTTTTATGAAGTCTACATGAGTGTAGCTACTGAACCACGTTTGGGATTTTCTATAAGTTAATTAAGACAATATTTATTAACAAATAACTGTCTTAAAAAAAATTGAACCTTTTTAGTCAAATACCCGGCAATTACTCAAAAGTCTATATTTCTAAAATCCCCTACGTGGTTCACTAGCTACACTCATCTAGATTTAATTTAAAAAAAATTATTTTATCCAGATTAAAATTGGCACAGGCTATACTGCGTGCCGCAGAGCACCTTAAGTTCAACATGCCTCGGAAGAATTTGCTGCAGTGTCGCCATTTTGTAATATTTTCCCATAAATTTTTTTTGCAATATACTTCAATATATGCTTAATAATTACCCCAAGTATTATTTGTCTAAAACGCTTCGTGGCAGACCGTTACAGCGGTGTTGCCCCTTAAGAAAAATATTTTTTGCAAAAATTTCGGAAATTCATTGTTTCTCAGAATTATCAGGAATAAAAAAATGTAATAAGTTTTTTTTACGAAAATCTCATTTTTTTCATCTATAACTTTTCTCCGAATATCTCCGCAGCCGTTCACTCATTAGGAAAAAGAAAAAGTTCTGGAAAAAAAATAAGTACAAGTTTTTTTTACGAAAATCTCATTTTTTTCATCTTTAAATTTTCTCCGAATATCTTCGCAGCCATTTACTCAGGTAATAGGAAAAAGGAAAATTTCCGGAAAAAAATAATAATAATCAGTTTTTTTTACGAAAATCTCATTTCTTTTCATCTTTAACTTTTCTCCGAATATCTCCGCAGCCGTTCACTCAGATCATAGGAAAAAGAGAAATTTCCGGGAAAAAATGAGAAATCATGAATTTTCAGTGAAAAAAATGTGTTTTTGGGAAATAGATCAGAACTTGAATCTGTTTTAAATCATTTTTTCTCCGAAAATCTCAAATATGACTAAAATATGAGAAATTATGAAAAATTTGGAGAAAAATTTGCACTACGAGCCCCTGCGGACCGAAGCCAGGAACGCTACCAACTGTGCACTTTCTGGTATAACACTTTCTGGTACTTACTTTTACTTCTTCTGGGCTTCTGGGCTTACTTTTATGAATTATAATTTATTTGGCATAAGGACGGGTGTAAGTAAAGCGTAAACAATTTCATATAAGATAAATAAGTTGTAATTTAGATTTATTATTATATTTAATTTAACGTATAAACTAAAAAAATAAGCGATCAGAGTGCGCAATACATTTTTTTGTATACATTAATAACGCAGAGAATTAAGAGCTAAATAAGCATTGAAATCATCTAAAAGCCTCGCGCGTAACGTCGGGTGACGTCACGCGCGAGTCGTGCTCATATTGCTTTTTCCCTCGAAGCCTTCGTTTCGGCTTGGCCGCACATGAACGTGCTCAGCGTCCATGTATTGGAGTAGTTGCCGAAGGCGCGGTCGGGAAACTTCGACCGTGCTCGGCTCTTTCCGAAGTGTCGAAGCGTCGCTCGCTCACGGACACGCGCTACTATGATTGTGTGATGGGCGCGTAAGAGACTAGAGAGGGGGTAACTTTTACGCGCGATCTGGCTGCACTTGCCCGGTAGCAATGTCTTGCTTTTTTTGTTAAGCATACACGAATAGAATATCATAAATAATGCCTGAACAGGTGAGAATAGCTAAAGCAAGAGTAAGTTCGAAATTTTCTGAATATAAAAAGAAAAAAAAAGTTGGTTCACCGGGGATTGAACCCGGACCGTAAGCATCGTTAATCCGTCACGCTGCCAACTCAGCCACGACGCTCATTGCAGATAGAGAAACATTTATGATATACCCTTATCCTTAATGTTTACTGTTGAAAAATAATGTCGAAACGATGGCGGCAAAGGCTCAAGATTTCTTTTTGAACCTTCCACGGTCGTTTCGGCGTTTTATTTTTCAACGCGGTTCGTCGTTAATTTTTTTAACCTGCATTTTCGGCATAAACGGGCAACCGAGAGAAAACAATGATCTCGATACATGTTTTTCACTTTGAAATTCATTTAATGCATTTTCCAATCCGCAGTACGGCCACATATATGTCGAGCTCGATCGGACGGAACACCTCGCTCCGTTCGCCTGTCGAGCGAGCGCTTTTTTCGAGGGGCAGAGACTTTCCCCCCTCCGAGCTAACCATTCGTGTTCACGCTGACTGCGATACCGACTTGAGCGATGATCACGGACTTGCGCGGCTAAAAGGGAATCTGCAACCTCGACAGAGGCGATGATCACGAAATCATACTCCCGAACTCGCCGCCGCGATTTAGCACCATTTACGAGGCACGCCGAAAAGGGGAGCGTTGTGCATCTTCCTACTAATCTCTGTCTGTTCTTTCGTGTTCTCAAAGTCTCTAGTAGATGAAAAAAAAAATATAAGTCTCATTAAATCGCCAGAGAAGGAGATGAGTAAAAAATCAAATGGTGTAATGTAAACCTTGTAGCAAACTAAAATTGCGTGTGCCTGAATATGCTGGCCACTTTGTACATCTTTTTGTATGTGTACTAGAACACTGCAGGCGTTCAGAAAAAATACTGGACAACAATAAATTGTCCAGGCATGAGCGGTGAGATTTCTCGATTGTTGCATGGTACAGGTTTAATTTAACAAAAATGATTCCCCGTGTCTGATGCTTCTAGTCACTTCTCACATATGTTTTCGTATGTACGAGAACTTTCTGCTACCGTAACAAAAATATTAGACAGCAATAAGTCATGAAGGGGTGACAGGTGTCATTGAAGTTGTACCGTAGAACAATCGGGCAGTGTCACCTGTCACCCCTTTATGACTTATTGCTGTCTAATATTTTTGTTACGGTACCAGAAAGTTCTCGTATATACGAAAACATATGTGAGAAGTGACTAGAAGCATCAGACACGGGGAATCATTTTTGTTAAATTAAACCTGTACCATGCAACAATCGAGAAATCTCCCCGCTCATGCCTGGACAATTTATTGTTGTCCAGTATTTTTTCTTGTCCAGTATTATTTCGCGCCACTCAAGCTCTTGGCTACTCCTTTGTCTTATATTTCTGTGCACTGCAACTCTCGAATACTGCAGAGAAGTGCTGGACAAGGAGGCGCCGTCAAGGGAGGAAATACACCACTGCTCGATTGTTGTGTGGTGGGGTTTGAATAAAAAATTTGTTTCGTGTGTCTGAAGCTTTTGGCTACTTCTCACCTGCGTCTCTATGTAGAGAACAACTCTCCAGGACTTCAAAAAACAATATTGGACAACAATAAATTGTCGAGGGATGAGAGGTGAGACTGCTCTATTGTAGTATGGTACACTTTCGATCACGAAAATTATTTCGTGCGTACGGAGCTTCTGGCTCCTTCTTACACGCGTTTTTATGTGTACTAAGTATTAGTCTCTTCTAGTTGAACCAAATTATTAGACTCAATACACCAGCAGAGAGTGAGATAGAACAACACTTAATTGTAGTTTTGTACACCTTCTACAAAAAAAATAGCGTGTGCCTATAACTTCTGGCTTCTTCTCAAGAACGAATTTGAGTCAATCAATTCAAGAATGTCCGATTGAGGCCCCAAAAACCATTCGGAGCAGCGCTTTGACGACGCACCATGCCCTGATGAGCAATGTTTTACTTTATCGAAGATATGATCGATGTCTGCCATGACGGGGATCGTCGAACGATGTTCAAAGTTGTGCGGTAACGTCGAGGGCAATGTCGATTTCATCTTTGGCGTTTCGTGCGAGCCGGTGGTCGCTCGAGCCGCGTTCGAACGATGCACCTTCCCCTTATTCGCAATCGTTTGCTTTATCGAAGATGAAATCGACGACTCGTATGACGAGTATGGTCGAACAACATTCAAAGTTGCGAGAAAATGGCCAGGGCAACGTTGATTGCAACTGTTCCACGTAACTAACGTTCCTGTTGTCGTAGTTGAGACTTGCAACACTACACGACTTGTCCCCTCGCTCGGATCGAAATAAGAAGAAATCGAGAACGATCTGGAGTAAAAGGTTTCAGGGTTGTCCTATTGAAGCTCCAGACACCATTTCGACCATCGCTTTCATCTTTGATCGCTTGGTGCGCGCCGGTAGTCCCTTCTCGGGAATCGTTTGCTATTTCGATGATGGAAGCAACGCCTGCGTTGCCAAGGACGATCAAACAACGTTGATACTCGCGCGGGAACATCGAACCCAAACAATTATATTAAATGTATCTCTCAAATAATGCCTCGCACTCTCAGCTCGTAGTACTGCCCGAATTGTCCGCTCGCTATGACCACAAATAAAATGAATAAGTTCTTTTAAAAAGTCGCGCAAATTTCGACGTTTTAGACGACGCAGGTATTCTCATATTCTTAAGAGGTACCACAAAACACCGCCACCCGTTTGGATTTCCGGAATCCATCTGTATCGAAAAGGGAAAACCATACTTCACGCGCGAGATCAAGATCTCATTTTTTTTACGGACTGGTTTCGTCTTTTATCGTTATTGATTTTAGGAGAAAAGTCCGAGGATTATACTAGACGGAGTGGTCGAATGAGGAATGGAATCCGGAAAGCATCCAATCTTCGAAAATTTAGCGACAAATTATTGAGAGTTTGGCAATAAAATTACACCTTTTGTTTTTGCTTTTTCATTGCGCAAAAAAAATCGCTCGGTCTTTAGAGATTTGAGGACTATTGTGTACTTCATGATTTTGTTAATTTTTAGTTATTCTAAAAACAAATCAGTCCTCGGCATGCTTCACTCTGATGGGTGGGTTCACCCCATAAAACCGTTTTTCCGTTGATAAAATAAAAAATACGGACCCTATAGTTTCAAATGCTCTACCATGCAAACAAGTTTCAACAAAATCGATGGCGGATTCTTGAAGTCATTTTCCTGGTAACAGTCGATGAGAGAGGATGGACGGACAAGCGAAAGAATTCGCAAAAGTACGGAGGATGAGAGAGATGATAAGTATAATCGAGGAGAGATGAGGAACTAAAGAATTATATTGAATGACGCAGTAAGATAATAACGAAGGATGAAAGAGCGACGACTATTAGGTGAGGATACCCGAAAAGGCAATTCGCCCTCATTCGCTTGTTCTTCGCGCGGATTCAAACACGCTCTGAACTTGTGCACCCAAGCGTGACGGAAAGCATTAGCAGACGATACGCGAAACGTCATATCGCCCGCGCAAGCGAGACAAATGCCTATCTGCCTTGCTTGTCGTCTGCTACGTGCCCCACGCTCGGATTCGAGGGCCGAGTGGCGTCGTCGATCATGGCGGACCGTAGCCCTACAACAATCCTTCGAACGCCCAAATTCTATTGCTTCCCATTCAAAAACTATTTGAAGGAAACAAAAAAGCCTTGACAATTACACTCCGGCTACCTCCCTGAACCCGCCAGTGCCGGGTGCGTCACCTATTATGTATCACCCTGTATAGGCTTGTTGGGGTTTGTTGGGTTTGTTTGGGTTGTTGGCGTTTCTTTGGGATTGTTGGGGTTTGTTTGGAGTTTGTTTGGGCTTGTTGTGTTTGTTTGGTTGTGTTCGGGTTGTTTGCGTTTTATTGGGCTTGTTGGGGTTTGTTGGGTTTGTTTGGGTTTGTTTGGCTCACAAAAGTATCCCCACGCCAAAACGTCCTCGCGCCTAATCGTCCTCGAGCCAAAACATCCCTACACTCAAACGTTCTCGCGCCCAAACGTCCTCGTGCCAAAACCGTATTAGTACATTTCCCCGAAAACACTTCCCCGAATGACATTTCCCCGAATGACGCTTCCCCAAATCGAGATTTCCTCGAATGACACTTCCCCGAAAAACAGTTTGTTTGGGTCTGTTTGGGTTCCACGCACCCCACTATTCCAATCACATCCGAGGTGCCCTGCGCCCACACCAGTGTTCCACGCAATCCACTATTCCACACGCACATTCGAGGTGCTGTGCGCCCACACCAGTGTTCCACGCACCCCACTATTCCATACGCACATTCGAGGTGCCCTGCGCCCACAACAGTGTTTCACGCACTCCAATATTCCACACGTACATTCGAAGTGCCCTGCGCCCGCACCAGTGTTCCACGGACCCCACTATTCCCCACGCATATCCGAGGTGCCATGCGCTCACACCCATTTACCCATTTACCCATTTTGACCCAATTTAACTTTGACTTTAAATAAATATTTTTTTCACTCATTTTTTCTTGTCATCTTATTTACCCTTTGTTTAATAATTTTTACCCATTTTGACTGTGACTTTAAATAAATAACTTTTTCACTCATTTTCGGGGAAGCGTCGATTCGGGGATGTGTCATTCGGGAAAATGTCGATTCAGGAAAGTGTTTTCGGGGAAAACTATGGGTACCGGTAAAAATAGGCGACACGTATTTATTTATATCGGCGGAACCCGATTTTTAAGGGTTGAAAAGAACCCTCGAAAATTGAGGTGTTTTTCGTTTTTCGTCGATAACGTTTTAACGGTACGAGATATGAAAAAAACTTCAAATTGCAACAATGTTTATCTTTTCGTGTACTATACATTGGAGATGAGAACGATGCAGATAGCAACAAATTTCATATTGTTTGTAGCAAAAATGCAATTTTTTCAACGGTATCTCCGAGAATTTTTAATCGATTGGGATGTAAATTTGCATACATGTAGAGAATGGAAAGGTGCGGATACGGATTTTTTCTTTTTCCGATATCTGACAATTAAGGGGTTGAAACTGCCCGTCGATTTTTTTGCCGAGAGCTTCGTATAATCAGCTAGCCTTTTGGCATTTCGGTCTAAATTCACGTGAATACATGTTCGTGTTATGACGCAATTGCATATTTGTAATATTCCAGCCGCCCCCCCCCCCCCAATGGTGCGGCATGGACGAAAATTTGCAGAAATAAAAATGGGTTACAAAGAAAGTACAATCAGTCAAAATAGTCGACAGATTTTCTCGTTTTGGCGGAACGACACTCTTAAAGGGTCAACGCACTTAAAAACATCGTTCTGTCTATAGCTCGTGAACGGTCCGAAATAAAAATAAAGCTCGAAAAGAAAAAATGTTGTATTCTTCGACTACTAGACGTTCATGATGATAATGATGAGTACAGCAATAAATGGCGTGTTGTTTTACTCAATAATTCGTGAATTACTTGTGAAAAATCACTCTCCAGTTTTCCACTAATATGAGCAGAGGCAAGGATCGCAATCACGGACCGACTTCGTGCTTCGGGAGGCAACTGGATTACAATTGTATATTTACGAAGAAATTCTCCCCCGCAACGTACTGCCTTTGAAGATTACAACACAATCGGGAAAGTGTTCTCACGCTTACTCATTTAGGAAACGTTTCAACTCTTTGTTTTTTATCTTCTCTTTGTCATGATAAAAGTGTTTGAAACAAAGAGATTTCTTACACCACGCACAAGTGATAATAGCTGCTTCGCCGCATATATCGCATGTCGGTACATTTTGTGAAAAGCAAAATTCTATCGGATTTTCGAAGTTTCGTGGTCTTTCTTCTTCGTACACGCTTTTGTACCACGCATATTTGAAAAGGTTTGTAAACCGTGGAGAAGAAAACTGGTTGTGTGTAAGAGATTGTAATTTGACAATATTGTCTCTCAAATGCAGATTGACGTCGTAATTGTACAATATTACTGAGTCAGAAAAGTGTTTGACCAAGTTTTTCCATTCATGGAAGCCATAAATATCAAGGGGCTGTATCATTCCAGTCGTACCTGCAGGAATTACTAATTATCATATGGACTAATTGTCTACAGAACTAATGAAACTAGTGCAATATATTTACCTGCTGGAATGGTTAAAACTTTAATATCTTTCCCTTGCATATCCATTTCTTTAAATGAAGTTGGACATTGACCGCTCCAAGAATCCAAAAGTATTACCGATTTTGGACCCGTATTGGGAATATATACTTATTGGAACCATCGCTTGACATGATTAGTCGTCAATTTTCCAGATTTCGAAGCGAATAGAAATATATTTTCGGCTCTGAACATAGTTTATTCCATTCGAGGACGAAATTTGCCAGTAGGTTCGTTTAAAACGATCAACATAGATGCCAAAAGCTTGTCACTCGCAGAAACCAAAGGCTATATAGTAGAACTGTGTGTTGTTGATGTTTTTGATTGCACGACTGTCTCAACGGATTTCTGCCCTTCTTTCGCCAATGTGCGGCCTGTGTGTAGCTCTAAATCAAATCTAGTCTGGTCAGAATTAAATGTGTTTTCAGCTCCAACGTTGGCTATGTTGACTTTCACCATTTCTATAAATTCGATAACTTTGTTTTGAAGTGTATCAGCGTTTAATAATTGTTGTTTTGTTACATATTTAGGAATCTTCCGTGACACAATACCATGTTGGTTTTTGAATGTCCTTAGCCAAGAAGCGGATGCTTGGAAATTTACGGCTGGTATTTCTACAATTTCTCGTGCACGTAAGGCCCATCGTCGAAGATCTATATCATGGACAGGCAGCCTTTTGTCCAAAGCATCATTAAAATTGTTTAACGTATAGTGAGCTATCTTTGTTAACTTTTCGTTGTAGGTGCCACCCTTATTTATACTGTGAGCCCACCGGCGCAACTGCGGCTCTGATTTCACCTTTTTGAATTTCGTTTGAACAGATGATAACTTTCTATTCACATTTGCCCCGGATCTCCAGTAATCTACAGCTCTTGTCTTGTATTCGTAACTCAATTCTTCTATATCTTGGGTACATACATTTTTATCAATTTTTGGATCTGGGTATCGTTGTCCGTGCCAATCTCCTTCACTGTCACCTTCTACTACGGCTGCTTCAATGATCATGTTTTTTATATCCTTACTGAACTGTTTTTCCTGTTCGGTGATTGGAGTGCGAGGCAAATTCATAGCACTTATCGCTATGGATAGAAGTTGAATAACATTCACCGGATTAACGTATGTTTTTATTTGTATTTCGAACTCAAAATGGATGGCTGGCTCCTCCGTTGTAACTGCAGCAATAATGATCGTTGGTGAATTTATATGACTTGAAACCCAATTGATAAATACACACGAAAAAAATAACGACGACTCACGCTATTACCAGAACTGCTATTAATCTTTAATAAAGCAATTTCAAGGTTATCATGAGAGCCGCTCTTTGCACCGTAGTCGCTCTTTGTGAAGATTTGTTTCTTTCGTTTATTGGTTTTGCTGTTTGTGAAGTTAAAGTTAAAAATAAAGGTTAAATTATACTGTGTTATAAGCTGATAAAAATGTTTGCATCATTCTGTTCATGAGTTGCAGCGGCAAACCAAAAACGCTGTAATCTCTGCAGATAATGCCTTCGATACGGTGAGCGGAGTGGAATTTCTTCGTAAATATACAATTGTAATCCAGTTGCTTTCCGAAGCACGAAGTCAGTCCGTGATGGCGAGCCTTGCCTCTGCCCATATTAGTGGGAAACTGAAGAATGATTTTTCACAAGTAATTCACGAATTATTGCAATAAATAACACGCCATTTGTTGCTGTACTCATCATTATCATCATGAACGTCTAGTAGTCGAAGAATTCAACGTTTGTATCGACTATTTTGTTTGTATTGACTACAAACGTAGTGTATCGACTATTTTGACTGATTGTACTTTCTTTGTAACCCATTTTTATTTGTACAAATTGTCGTCCATGCCGCACGGTAAGAACTTTGAACGTTTGCGTTTCGAAAGGGGGACCGTTGGGGGGGGGGCTAGAATGTTACAAATATGCAATTGCGTCATAAGACAAACATATATTGACGTGAATTTAGACCGAAATGCCAAAAGGCTAGCTGATTATACGATGCTCTCGGCTAAAAAATCGACGGGCAGTTTCAACCCCTTGATTGTCAGATATCGGAAAAAGAAAAAATCCGTATCCGCACCTTTCCATTCTCTACATGTATGCAAATTTACATCCCAATCGATTAAAAATTCTCGAAAATACGGTTGAAAAATTGCATTTTTGCTATAAACAATATGAAATTTGTTGCTATCTGCATCGTTCTCATCTCCAATGTATAGTACACGAAAAAATAAACATAGTTGTAATTTGAAGTTTCTTCATATCTCGTACCGTTATCGTTGCCGTTACCGACGACGCACCGTTAAACGTTATCGTACCGTTAAACGTTATCGACGAAAAACGAATAACACCCCAATTTTCGAGGCCGCTTTTCAACTCTTGAAAATCGGGTTCCGCCGATATAAAAAAATACATGTCGCCTATTTTTACCGATTCTACAAGCATGCCAAATTTTATCAAAATCGGAGACATCGACCTCGCAATGTTTCCTTGTTAATCTTTCAGGCATATTAATGCAAATGTCAAATTCGCACCAGTGCAAATTCGCAGCTAAATTCGGCCACTGAATTCGGCAAACTGGGGTATTCGCGTCACAATCGACGCCCCATGATGTACCAGACAGGTTGAGATCGGGGCTCAACGCTAGATGCCTCAACAACGTTACGTCATGCCTCTCAAAAAACCGTCTGGTCACGTTAGCTGTGTGAGGGCGAGTATTGTCTTACATTAGAATGAAACCCCTCACATTTTGTCGTCGAGGCAGCACAATTGGCCTTAACATTTGGTCAATGAAACGCCTAGCATTGAGGTTTTGGCGGACACTCACCAGCGGAGTTCGCGATAACCGCGAAATCCCGGCCCAAACCATTACTATCCTCCATTAAGCCGTTACCCCCACTTGTAGCGCAAAAAGGCCTTTTTCATGAATTTTTTTAAAGAAAACTACAAAACTTTTTTAATCGATCAATATACCATCTTAAAGAATACATCTTGAAGAACTTTCAGTAATTTTTTTATTGAAAAATATTACATTGTTTAGCGGCAAATGGCCGTCAATGAAATAATGTTTTTATATACACGGTTTGCGGTGACCAACATTGCGGCGAAGTGGATCATCTGAAAAAAAATGCGGATGGATTTAGTCAAATATAAGTATAAACTAGTCTTTAATCGAAGGATTTTAAAAAATATTCATTTTTCACAAAATGGCGGACAGTCAAAGTTAATGGTTCGATTTTAACGAAAAAAACGGCTATATATATATCTTGGCTATAAAACGGCCATTTTTTTTCGAAAAAAAATCGAACGATTAAAGACTACATTTTTATGTATTAAATAAGCCTGAAAATTTTCAAGAAGATCGGTTCATTAGTGTTCGAGTAATCTTCGTCACCGACTTCAGAAATACCATTTTGAGAAAAACGCGTTTAAAGTTTCAATTTCAGTTTACACGAAGAAAATATTTTTTTTTGTAAACTTACATAGAGTCATCTATTCCGGGCCCATACAGAAGTATGGGCCCGGATACTTATACTTCAAAAAAATGCAATAAAAAAAATCGATTTTTTCAAAATCGCAAGTGGGGGTAACCCCTTAAAGGCAGCAACAGGGCGAGTAAAGTTTTGTGAAAAACGCTCTTCCCGACGACGCCAAACTTGGGGCCTTTTGTCATCGCCGTACAAACAAAACCGAGACTCATCAGTGAATAAAATATTACCCCGTTGCCTGATATTTCCTTGGAGATGTTGGCGAGCGTACGCTAGACGAGCCCGGCGATGTCTGGCCGTCAACATGGGCACACGGACGGGATGTCTGGCTCGCAACCCAGACTCACGGAGACGGTTGATAACCGTTTGATACGAAATGTTTCGCGGCTGTTGTCGGTGTTGTCGCCGTCGTCGTCGCTGTAGTTGTGTCGTTGCTGTCGACGGTTTAGGAAATGCTGAGCAACGATGTTCGCATGGACAAAAGGTTCTTGACGAACACGTCGAACGATTGCCCGATCATCTCGAGGAGTTGTTATACGACTTCGACCCTGTCCCGGCCGTCGACGGTATCCACCGGTTTCTTGATAATACGTATAGGCATGAGACACAACCGCTGCGCTAACGCCTAATCTTTCACCGATATCCCGATAAATGTACCCCTCTCCGATAAGTCACTAGCCTGGCGACCTCTGTCTCAGATAAATGCCGCCCAGGCATTTTTGAAATGCCAAAACTGGCAAAATTTAATGTCACCTAGGCAATACTTAAAAAAATGTTAAAGTTTAAAAAACTTTTGATGAATTTTTTTGTCAAAACTTCGAGGAATTGTACCGAAAAGAAAAAAGATTAGTTTTGAAAAAACTGTTAATGCATTTTCTCTTCCGAATAAAATGAGGATGGAAGAGAACTTTCTTTTGTAACCCTGATAACCTTCTCAGAAAATATCAAGAACTACTCGCATAAATGTTCTCAGATAAAGTAGTAAACACAGCTTGGAGGTATCAACATTTAATTAATGGAAATAACGACGAGTGAAATTGTGGTGAGCGAAGGCCGAATCGTGTCTAAAATGAGTCAGTGTTGTTTCCTGAAATATTTTACAAATAAAAATAAAAGTTTGGAAATTTTTCGAATTTTGTTCTCAAATTTAACAAGCAACTAGTGCAAAGTTGTGAAACAAGTCGAAAAAAGCTGGTCTTTCCATTTTGATGATGATTACACGATGTTTAGGAACAATAGACTTGTTCCTTCAATTGTTTTGTAAACTTTGATCAATCGGTCCGGAAAAACAGTGCGACAGGTCAATTCGAAAATTTACATGGCTATTAGGGATACATCAAGCTGAAAAAAACCTGGCAACCCTAGTGTTTCCATCAACGCTTGTACTGTAGTGGTAGATTTGCTAAAAAGCCGTAAAACGTCAATTATTTGTACTTTTTTCATATCAATGTTAAGGGTGAAAAAAAATTCTCAAAAATCAATGAAAGAATTTTGTAGGTAATGTATTCAAGTTTTCGAAGCTGCCCTTTAAATCCTTGTGCGATCATTGGTTGCTGAGATATCGATGATCAAAGACAAAAGGATCCTTTTTCAATGAAGGTCGGATAACTCAGCAAAAAATTGACGTAGAGAGACTAATAAAAACGAAATTGAAGCTGAATAAACAAGCTAACTGACCTATCCATTGATTTAACTAAAAAATGTTCTGAGCTCGTGGAACCTTGAAAAGAAACAAAAAAAAATTGGAATTTTTTTTCTCTCGCCATTTCTCATAATTGCGCGATAACCAAAGTTGACAAAAAAAATTACCCACGGATCTCCAAACTAGAAACTTGAAGCTTTAAAATGCTTTTTTTCATCTCGATACGACCATTTTTCACCCAGATACAGCGGTTCAAAAAGCATATTAAAAAATGCAAGAAGCTTTCTGTTCCTTTAATTTTTTGGGCTAGCGTAGTTGCAGCAAAATTGACTAGAAACAAAGTACAAAATCGATTTCACTTGGTTTTCTCGTTTGTAATTAATTTCTCTGCAACTAAAACCGATAAATACGAAAACGAACATTTGCTTTCAAAACAAACAACTCCAAACGTTTTATAACTGTCCACATCGTCTGTAGTTACCTGGTTTACTACTAGAAACGAACATTTCCTTTTAAATTCTAAAAATTAAAAAATTAAATTCTAAAAGTTAAAAAATTATTTTCGTGTTCGGGTTCCCTTGATTGTAGTCAATTGCTTTGCAACTACAAACGATAAATACGGAACTGCGAGAAACTGAAAACATTTAAGATGCGCGGGCGCCATTTGTAGTTACCTAATTTACTACGACAAACGAACAATTCCTTTCAAAATCGTCGAAAAATCATTTTTGTATGGTTCTCTCGTTCGTAGTCAATTTCTCTGCAACAACAAATCATAAACGCGGAACTCGAAACAACTACAAACGTTTTAGAAGCACGGGCGTCATTTATAGTTACTTAGTTTACTACTTCAAACGACTAGTTCCTTCCAAAACCGTGGAAAAATAATTTCCAGGTGATTCCCTCGTTCGCAGTTAACTTGTCTGCGACTACAAACGATAAATACGCAACTATAAACGTTTTAAAAGCGCCGCCGTCGTTTGTAGATACCTAATTCACTACGACAAACGAACAATTCCTTTCAAAATAGTTAAAAAATCATTTTTGGGTGGTTCCCTCGTTTGTAGTCGATTTCTCTGCAACTACAATCGATAAATACGGAACTATAAATAACTAGAAACGTTTTAGAAGACCGGGCATTGTTTCGAGTTATCTAGTTTACTAATACGTACGCACGTTTACGCACGTTTTCTTCTAAAATCATCGAAAAATAGTTTTCAGGTGATTTTATCGTTCGCAGTTCATTGCTTTACAACCACAACGATACAAACAAAACTACAAGCAATTACAAACGTTTTAGAAGCGCGGACATTGTTTGTATTTATCTACTTTACTTTTCCAAACGATCTATCTTATGGTACGATACGATAGATCGTTTGTCTGCCTTTTCGGTCATTGCAAAGGAAAATTTGATTATAAAAATGGTGAAATTATATTTCAATAATACCGTTGTTTTGGTTAATGTTTTTTATGTCGGACATATGCTACTTACCATTTAGGATTCGCTCCAAAAATTGTTTCCGGCCGTTTCATTTTTCGTTGTCAATCTTTTTGGAAAATAATTAAAACACTGCAAGCACAAACAAGATACTCGGGTGCCAAGTTCGCAAAGGTTTAATTTCACCCGTTATGTTTTGTCCGATTTATTTTTAATGTGTCTCGATCGATAGGAAAAACATCCGGTAGCGTTTGGTATTCTATTCAGGACGTTTGGTAGTCGATCAATCAACTACGCCAACGCAAAATACGTCCATGTCAGTAATGGAGAGCTGTGACTGGTCGCCAGAAGTCTCTGCGGCTGAAAAAAAGAGCCACACAAAAAAAAAGTTGGTTGTGCGACGAATCGGACTATACTTTTCCGACGTATTTTGAGCTGCTGAATCGATATCCGAAGTCAAAATTAAGATCCTGCGTACCATTTTTCGTGATAACTTTAAAAAATGATGTAAATACGCCATTATTCTCGTTTAGCGTCAACTAGATCGCTTTGAGAGGGTCCGCTGGCTTCATTATACTTAGCCATTCACATATTCACATTAGGTTAGAAGTATCAACACCGTAGAAACAAAGAAAAAACGGATCTAGGACCGGCGGAATCCGTATATTTGGCGAAAACTACGCAAAAAACGTATTTTGCCCTCATTTTTATAACGCCAACACGTTTCAAACACTTTTGAGACTTATACATCTGTAAATTCTTTCACCGCTCTATTTTATACTTTCAAAAGCCGATATTACTCCACCGACGACACTCCAAAATATTTGGGATCGCTTGAAAATGTCTATCGCTTCTTCTAAAACGTGATATTTTTGCTAAAACGTGATCGACTTAAAAAAAGCTCTGCCTCGATTCTTCCTTTTTTGTTTTATAAGTTCCCCCTCTCTCAGCCTTTTCCATCTACTACAGATGTACTCTGCTGAGCGGTACTTTTTAATCTACTAAAAAAATCAGATCCTCGGGTAGCGCCTCCTCGCTTCTCCTGTTATTCAATGTTCCCCTCTCTTAGTTTTTCCAGTCCAAAAAAAGATGTACTTGGCTAAGCGGTACTTGTTGAACCACAAGGGATTTGAGAAGTGCCGGTCCTCCAAATATCCTCCTCTTTTATAATCATGTTTTATTGTTTATTCTTCCCCTTCCCTTATTGTTAACCTTTTTTTCTTACTTTGGATAAATTTTACTTTCCCTTTGTTTTTGTTACTTTCTCTGTTTTCTTTCCAACGTCTTTTTTCCCTTCTCTTCCTTATTACCGATCGTTCCTTTTATTATTAACTTTTGATACATTTGACTGTTTTTGTTCTTTTTTGTTTTTTTTCTCTCCGTTGTCTTTCTTCCTGTTTATTGCTTTGTGGCATTGTACATTGTTTGTGTTCCTTTGTGTCCTTAAAGGTCATACCTGTCCACTTGAGCTGTTATGATTTGTTATTCCCCTTTTACTCCTATCATGGTTCGGTCGCTCTGTTTGATATGTGGTGGGGGTATCGCGCCTGAGACGGACCTGTACGTCTCAACGTATACACTATTTACACTTTGATAATATATTATTTATTCAATAAAATATAAAGAGATATATGTAGTGAAATGGGGCCGATTCTAAATCAAAATTCCTCCTACCGACATACCGACTTAGGTGAGAAACGAACCAAAAAAGGTTAATTTCCGAGTTATCATCGGATGGTCGGGTAGGGTTTTTATCAGGATCGGCCCCATAATCGACTGTCGATGTTTGTACTTACCGACCGATGGTAGGGCTGCACTGCTTATCGACTAATGGTAGGGATCATCTGCTTACCGACCGATGGTGGTAAGTCCCGAGACTTCGCCGCGAATGGAAATTGGCGGAATGGCGGGGGGGGGGGTAAACACGGAAACACACGTCCGATTCCTAGCGAGGCCGCGCAACGACTGACAAAGAGTCGAAGTGCTTTGTAGTAAAAGGGAGCCCCCCCCCGCTGGAAGGAGGGGGCGGCGGGAGGAAGAGTGGGGGGGGGGTGATTTGTCAGAAATTGTTTTAAACCTTTGTGGGCGGTGAGTCATCAGGCGCTTGCCGTGGCTTTACAAAGGCACCCCCCCCCCGCGACCTCCGTGCCGCGATGCGATAGTTTTCTGTTTATACATTGACGTGTTGAAACCTGTCAGCAATTTGAGGTGTTGAATGATTATTTTCTGAGAATTTGTTTATCATCGGCGGAAGAGTGACATTGATGAGTTTTGGGGTCAAAATGGCGGCAGGATTGCGTCAGATTATTTCTAAGAATTATATAGACATATTTTTAACGTTTTGTGGGGTGGTGACTCGTCGGATGCGTGACATTTTTTTAGCGCTCGGACCCCCTTGCCATCTATGCAGGGGGGTGGAAAGGAGTACATTATCTTGCGATTCAAGATCGTACACACACATGAGAAAGAACTACGTGCACACGAGTGAAACGAAATAGAGTTCATGAACTAGATTGGTAAAGTTGCCAATTTTCTGCCAACGAAAAGGCTCAACGAGTTGTCACCCGGGCCGGACTATGACATCACCTACATACGGGCGGTCAACACCAAATTTGGCAAAAGAATGTCGTCGACATTCGCAACGAATTCAGCGTGTTTCTACCCGGAACGATCATCAAGACGCTTGAGGCTGATCCGACAACATTCAAGACCATGTTGGCAACAGCGCATAGAGGAGATCTATGCATGGTCTATCGCAGCGGAAAATGTCACAGCCTGAAATTTACGAATTTAGCAACATTCCAGCTGGTGTTGGCAGCAGCGTACAAAAGAAATGTATGCATGGCCTACATCGGTGAAAAGTTTATCGCATACGTTAAGGGTCACGAAAATCGAGAACGGCTACCTCATATACTAAATGTGAAAAATGATCTAATTATTGAAACGTTGGACGCGGACTCTGAAGATATGGATGCATAATGTATAATAAAGGATACTAGTAAAGCATTTCAAGAATAAATCATTTTGAGTTCAAGATTGAAAAGCATGATAAAGGGCACCCAACGTTTTGCTGTTTGGAACTCGATTTTGTGTATACCCATATAGGGTGATCGGTAGTGGCCAATGATTGACCGATGCTCGACGCCGAGCTTGCCAATTTTGTTACTCAAGCTTGGCCCGGTCATCGACCGAGCCTCGGATGATAAGTGAGGCTCGATATCGGCAATCAATATTGGCCCTAGAATGGCTTATGAGAATTTTCCGAGCATCGGGTATGAGTTCGTTCGAGAATCGGTCAACAATAAGTCCCCGTGAAGATTGCCATCATCGGCACTCAAGCTTGGCCCGATTATCGACCGAGTCTTGGCGGATAATTGTGACCTGATATACCTTTGGCAATGACTAGTTCGAAAAAAACATTTTACCTATATGGGACTCGAACCTTGAACCTACCCACTCATAGCTACGCACGCTGCCCCTATGCTACCGAGTGCTTGTAATATCTGAGTCGCAGATATGGCATGAAAGACCAAATGAATTCTTCTAATTATTTGTATCATATAAACTATATCAATTAGTCAATATCATTGTGATACTTAGAGAGTTTTATCGGTGTGTTGCAATAGACATTAATTTAATCAAATAGAAGAATCGTTTACTCTACGAAAATTCTATTTAATTAACATGTAGAAAATTCAAATAGATCCATTTAGTGCATTCAACTAAATTGTTTTTTGAACAGATGAAACCGAATCACAGATTTATTAGGATTAAATTAAAAATTTAGTATGTATGTATGTATGTATGTGTTTTATTTGATCCCCGTAGGGTTACAAAGAACTTCCATTTCTCGTCCCTTTACACTTCCATTTTTACAATGTTTACAGCTCTTATCCTACACTTAACTTAACTTAAACTAACAAAGACCGCCGGGCTCTTACATGCTACGCCTTCTCTTTATCCCTAAAACCACCGCCGCCTCCCCCTCGCTCGCCCCTCGCCACGCTCGCCTCTCCCCTCTCTCCTTCCCCACGCTCCAACTCCTCCTCCCACCTTGCCGACTCTCTCCCCCTCCTCCTCTCCCCGACTTCCGTTTCCTCCTTTCATTCCATTCCTCTTTCATTCCATTCCCTATCCATATCCTCCTCTCCCGCCCTCCTCTCCTCTTCTCTTCTTTTCCTTTTTTCCTCCAGGGCCCTCATCCAGTCCTCTCCCGTTCCCTTTTCGTCCAGTATTTCCTTTATCCTTTCCCCTATTCCTCTTTCTACCCCCTCTCCTCCTCCACACCTATCCAGCACGTGCTCCCACGATTCCATCTCTTCCCCACAGCACCTACACTCCCGTTCCTCTTCCGTCTCCCAGTACCTCCCTTCCCTTATCTTATTTCCCATCCTGAACCTGGCTACTCTTCCGTACCTTCTCTCTTCCCACCCCGCCTTTAGGTATCCTGGTAACCCCTCCACTCTCACCTCCCTATACCATCTGTTATACCTAGATTCCGCTATTTTCTCTCCCCTCTCCCTTTCCTGTTCCCTTCTATCCTCCCTTTCCGTCCTTTCGTATCCCCCCTCTCCCTCGTCCTGCACGTATCCCTCCCTCTGCCCCCCCCTCTCCTAAAATCTGTCCTTCCCCTTTCCCATTTTCCCCTCTCTCTTGTCCCTCTTCGCTCTCTCTCCCCTATCTCCTCCCTGCACCTCCTCGCCAGTTCGCTCCCTTCCCCCTTCCTCAGCTTTTTCTCAAAATTCCATGCCCTCCTACCTGCCCTTGTCCTTATCTTTACCCTCTTCGTCTCTTCTCTCACCATGTACCCCGGCGTCCTCCAGTCCAGTCCCAATGTCCATCTGAAATACCTCTCCTGCATTCCCTCCATTTTCTCCCTCTCCTCCCAGCCCCACACCTCCGCCCCGTACCCCATCACCGTCCACACTAGCGTGTCGAACAGCCACCACCTTCTTATCACATCCTTCCCAAACAGCCTTTTCCCTATGCCCCAAGCCTGCTTCATCACCCCCCCGGCTTTCCTCACCCTATCCCTCACCTGTGCTTCCTGTCCCCCGTTCCTTTGGAAGACAAACCCCAAGTATTTAAATTCCCTCACCTCTTCCATCCCTTCCCCCTTCCATTTCCATTCCATCTTCTTAAAGCGCCCACCTCCTTTCCTAAACCTCATTATCTTTGTCTTCCCCACATTCACCTCCAACTTTTTCCCCTCAAAATATCTTTCCATCCTCTTAATCAGGTTCTCCATCTCCTCCTCCCTTTCTGCCAACACCACTATATCGTCCGCGTACGCCAAGGAGTATATTTCCCCCCCCCCCCCCACTTTCACGCCCCCCCACTCCCCCTTACCTAATTCCTCTTCCAGGTCCGCCGTCAGGATGTTGAAGAGCAACGGGCTTAACGGGCACCCTTGTCTCACTCCCCTCTCCGTCCAGAAGCTCTCCCCCACTTCCCCCCCTATCCTTACCCTGCTCTTCGTTTCCCCATACATTTCCTCTATCCTGTCTCTCAAACCCTTCCTTATCCCTCTTTTCCTCAACGCCTCCCACAGTACCTTCCTGTCCACCGAGTCAAATGCCGCCTTCAAATCCACAAACATTGCCACTAACTTCCCCTTTCTCCTCTCTATCTGTCGCCCGATCACATAATTCAACACATATATATTGTCCACCGTCCCCATCCCCTTCCTAAAGCCCGTCTGGTTGTGCGGCACTTTCCTCCCCGTTTCTACCTCCTCCTCCAGTCTCTTCGTTAAAATCCCCGCGTACAGTTTGTATAGGGAGGGCATCAGGGTCACCCCCCTATACTCCTCCACGCTCTTCCCCTCTCCTTTCTTGACAATCGGCACTATCAACCCCTCCTTCCATTCCTTCGGCCATCCCTCTCCTCTCCATGTCCTCCTGCACACCTCCCCCGCCCACTCTTGCGCCTTCCTTCCCCCCCACTTCCATGCTTCGTTTGGTATTTCATCCCCTCCCATTGCCTTCCCTTCCTTGCTCCTTTCCACCGCTTTCCTAACCTCTTCTTCCGTTATTTCCTCCTCTTCATCTGCCCTTCTTCCCTCCCCCTCCTCTCTCCTCCCTCTTCTCTCTTCCCCCCCCCAACAGCCTCATAAAGTAGTTCCTCCATTCCTCCTCCCCGATTTCCTCATTCACACTCTTTCTTACCTTCCTGCCCTTATTCACTATCTCCCATACCTTGTTTTCTGTTTTAGCCTCTGCTACCTCCCTTATCCATCTCTCCCTCTCCTCCTCCTTCTTTTTCTCGCATAATTCCTTATATTCTCTCTTCCTTTCTCTGTAGCTCTCTTCTTTTCCCTCTCCGTCCCCCCTCCTCCACCTCCTTAACTCCCTTCTCACCCCCTCTTTCCTTTCCCTACATTCCTCATCCCACCACCCTTCCTTCACTCTTCCCCCCTCATCATACCCTTTCCCCTTATTCTCCTTCATCACTCCCCTCACCTTTCCCAACATCTCCCTTACCCTTGCTTGCCCCTCCTCTTCCTCTACCTCCAATGCTTCCATTGCCCTTGCAAATTCCTCCTTTCTCCTTTCCGTCCATCTTCCTTTTCCCGCTGTTTTCCCCTTCTCCTTCCCCTTCCCTCTCTCCTTTCCTCCCCTCCTTATCTTTACTATCAGCGGGTGATGGTCCGACTCTACCCTGTCTCCTACCCTCATACTCTCCACTCCTTCCTTTGCTCTTCTATCCCCCATGACGTCGTCGATTACCGTCGCCCCCCTCCCCCCTGTATACGTGAACTCCCCCTCTTCGTCGCCCTCTATGTTCCCGTTAAAAATCTCCCATCCCATCTCCTCCACCAAGTTCACCAATTTCCTTCCTTCCGCGTTTATCCTCTCGTCTCTTGATCTTCTTCCCTCCTGTTCCTCCTCCTGCTCCCCTCTCCACTCTCCCGCCTTTCTCCCCGTCCTCGCGTTAAAGTCCCCCCCACCAACCTCCTCCCTTCCTCCCCTCTCTCCTCCATATATCCTTTCAATTGCCTTATCTTTTCCTCCATATCTCCATTTACGTACACCGCCGTTATGGTCCATGCCTCCACCCCCGATTCCACCTTCACGCTCATTACTCCCTCTTCCTCCCTTCCCTCCCTCCTTCTTACCGGTTTCATTTCCTCTCTTACCCCCATTATCATCCCCCCTATTGCTCTCCCCTTCCTATTCCTTTTCTTGGCCCACTGCTTATACCATACGTACCCCTTCGGTAGCCACTGTCTTACCCTTTCCCAACCCTTCTCCTCTATCCACGTCTCCACCCACGCTATCACGTCCCACTTTTCTATCTCCTTCCAGAACTCCCTGTCCTTGTTTGTCAGTCCCGCTACGTTCCAGAATGTCACTGACCAGCTCTTTTCCTTCCCCTCCTTGTTTCTCCCTCTCCCCTCCCCCCTCACAGCCCTTTTTCTCAGTTTTTTCCCCTCCCTTCCTCCCCCCTTCTTCCCCTTTCTTCCTGCTTCTCTCCCTCTTCCTTCTCCTGCCCCCTTTCCCTTCCCCTCCAGTCCCTCAACTTTTCCTCCTCCTCATCCCAAAACCATGTGACTCCATCCACCGTTATCTTTCCGTGCGTTACCCTCACTCTCTTTCCTCTCTCCTCCTCCTCCTCCCCCAGTCTTTTCAGCCTCCATTGCATCCTCCTCTCTTTCCACGTGAGGTCGTCCTCTATCTTCTCTTTCCTCCCCCTTAACTCTTTTTTCTTTTCCATAATTTCTCTCTTCCCTTCTACTTTTTCCATCCTTACCATCACCATCATCTCTCCTCCTTGCTCTGTCCTCTTCCCTATCTCTCTCACGCTCTCTATCGCCCCCTGTACCCCGATTTGCTCTAGCAATCTTTCTACTGCCCCCCTCACCGGTCCCTCCCTCCTTATTCCCCTTATTATGCAGTTTCTTCTCCTTTCTTCTCTCTCACTTCTCTCCATCTTCCTCTCCATTTCCTTTACCCTCCTCCCTACCTGCCCACCCCCACCCTCCTCTCGTTTTCTGCTCTCCTCTCCCTTCCTCCCCCCCTCTGTCTCTATATTCTCCATCCGTACCCTTATTTCCTCTATCTTCTGCTCCTGCCTTTCTACCTTTTCCAGTCTTTTTTCCATCTCCTCCACTCTCCCCGCCATCTCCTCTCTCTCCACCCTCCATCTCTCCTCCGCCCGCCTCATCTCCTCCCTCATCTTTCCCAGCTCCTCTTTCACTTTCCTTCCATGTTCCTTCACTTCCCCCATATCCCTTCTTGCCTCCTCTCTCATCACTTTCATCATTTCCCTCAGGCTCTCGTCCTCCACCCCCCCTCCCTGCGGCGACCTCTGCACCTTCCTGCTCTTTTGGAACGCCTCGCTCTCCTCCATCGCTCCCCCCTCCACCCGCTCTCTCTTCCTTTTCCACAACTCACTGATGTCCCCTGTACTTCCGCACTTTTCCCTCATCAGCCTCTCAACATTCGTCTTCCTACCTTTCCTCCTCATCATCTCCTCCCCCTCTTTTCCCTCCTTTCTTCCACCCCCGTCCTCCTCCTCTCCTTTCCCCTCCCTGTACCTCTCCCCTTCCTCCCTATCCACCATGCTTCTGCTCTTTTACTCGCTTCTTTCCGCTCTCCTAATCCCTTCCTTACCTTCCCTACCTTACCCACCTTGCTCTCTTCTTTACCTCCCTGTCCCGCTCTTTCCCACCTTCTCGCGCCGCCTTCGCGTCCCGCGTCGCCTTCGCGTCGCGCGTCGCCACTGTCCTGTCTCCTCACCGGCCACTTTCCTCCTCCCCTTTCTCCTCCACCACACCGTCCCCTTTGCCCTGCTTCCTAACCTCCTTTTCCATCCGCCTAGAACCTTCTGTTCCTTTCTGTTCCTTGTTCCCCGACACTTTTCTTTCGTTCTCTTCGCCACCTACCTTCGTCCCCTCCTTCCTTCGCACTTTCCCGTATTTTCCTGCACCTTTTCCCTCCTTTTCACCACCTTCTCTATCACTCACTCTCTCGCACGTCCGTCCCCACTCACTCCGGAAACGGAAGTCCAGCGTAAAATTTAGTAATTATACGATATTAAAGAGATTTTAATTTGAATAAATAAATATATTTAAAATGAATAATTCCAATAATGAAATGCAATAGAAAACATTTGATGTCACGAAAAACCTAGTTAATTCAAATTAAAAAAATTAAATAGACCCGCTTAGTTAATATCAATAGAATTTTTCTGTCAATGTAGAATGGTTCATAAAAATCGGCAGAGAATAGCGTATGAGTTCGTTCGAGAATCGACTAACAATGAGTGCATTGATTTGGTAGTATATTTGTTAAGAGTAATGTCCAATGGACTCCTACAAAGTACTTATCTCATCTCGCAATGACTTCGACGCGTAATAATGAATCGTCAATATACGACTTGCGGTTCGATCATGCATTACTCGGCCGAACATTGGCCTTGTATCGGCGAACTAACGTTGGCGAGTCTATACTTCACCAAACATCGGCCTCGTATCGACAAGCCGATGATTAGTGAGTCTATATTTTGCTGAACATTGGGCTCGTATCGGCAAAAACATGATTGGAGAGTCTATACTTCGCCAAACATCGGCTTCGTATCGACAAGCCAATGATTAGCGAGTCTATGATTGGCCGAACATTGGCCGCCTATCGGCAAACCAATGATTGGCGTATCTATACTTCGCCAAAGTCCGGCCTCGTATTAACAAGCCAATGACTAGCGAGTCTATATTTTGCCGAACATTGGCCGCGAATCGGCAAACAAATGTTGGCTAGTTAATACTCCGTCGAGCATTGGCGTACAATTGGGTAAACGATTATCGTCCTGCCAACATTGGTCCAAGTATTAGCCGTTACCGTTCGATTGGCGAAACCTACATGGGATACAAACTCGACGTTCGAGCGCGTGTGAGGTTGTATAGAGATTTTTTCTTAAGTATATATTGGTGAGCCGTTTTCCATCGGTATTTGATTCATCGAGCAGTCTGTACCATGGACGACTGCGATAAAATTATCGATAAGTTGAGCGGTGCGAAGAACAATTTCTCTCACGTGGAAAACGCAAAAGTTCTGTGACACGCACGTCAAACTCTTGGGGCAAACATTGAAAAAAATCAGGGCGCACCGTCGGTCAAAAACTGAAAATTCAATCGACAATAGCGAAATTGTTGTCGTTGAGAGAAAAAATCGTGCGTGGAGCAAGTGTAAGCAGCGCTGGTGTAAGTGGTGCTGGGGTGGGCGATGCTAGCGTTAAACTAAAGTGGTTCAATCTCGAGTCGGCATTTAAAAATCGGATAAAGGCGTTCTCGATTGTGAATTTCGAGCACAAAGATGTGCAAAGTTTGCTCGGAAATGCGATGCGCGTAGTGGTATCAAAACTGGACATAATCGTGCGCAAGGAGGGTAACGTGAAGGTGAATGTGACCTTAGCGGGCAAATTTCGCCTCACGAAGGTGAATGGAATCATTGAGGAGGGAACGACATTTCAAACGAAAAACGCGATCATTCTATCATCGAGTGATATTGCCGAGTGGTTCATCGAGTGCGTCCAAGCAAAACTATCCACCAAAATCGAGGACTTTCAGGAAAATAAGTCGGGTTGGACGTTACACGAAATCTCACATCTACTTGTGAACATTAACAAGTATAAACCACTGCGAGGAGGCTTATCTACATACACGTGACTCTCGAGGGATATACACATGAAACGAGCCGTCATCAATATTGAGAACAATGACCGTTATTGTCTTCTCTGGTCCGTCACCGCAGCTCGTTCTCCACCACCGAGGATGCATCCAGAACGTAAGAGTTTTTATCCTCATTATAGCGAAGTGCTCAAATACAGAGGCTCGGATTTTCCGATGAGCTTATCGATGATGAAGAAATTTGAGGAATTTAATGGTTCAACGATCTACTTTTGTGCATGGGATCGATGGCATGACGAAAGACGGTATTCGTAAAAGCGTACCGATATATCTGAGTAAACGAACGTCCGACAAAAAAACCATCCACCTACTCATGATCAAAGCCGAAATCAAAGCTGCCATTCTTAAGGTGTATCATCACTTCGCGTGGATTAAAAACGTCGTGACTGTTGAGTGCGCAGATATTGAAGGGTAAACGTCGCATGCGGATTTGCGGCCGATGCTTGCGTCATTTTCCCACGAAAGAAAAATTACAAAGGCACAAAGAGGATTGCGCGAATAATGGGTAGATGATTATGATTAAAGATAAAAAGTTATGTGTACACTGCAATAAAATTGAGATTGAATGAACAATTATAAAAAATTGTGTAAAATTTATTTTGAATTAACCGTGGTTTCATAATATCATGATATCATGTATTACTCATTCAGGTTAATATCCGATATTCGAGTATCGGTCACGAGGTCTGGAAGATGGCGGACAAAGTACACTTGTAAGAATGATAATCTGAAAACTCATAACTCAATATAAGGCATAACAAGAATTGAAAAATTATATCAACACATTTGCGGGTAAGAGATTATATCAACACATTTGCGAGCAAACTACGCGAAATATAGAAAAGACGCCAGATTTCCGATCAATGCAAACTGAACTGGAAAAAAAAACCCTGATAAATGCTCCTCTCATGGTGAATAGTCGAATAACTTTTGCACAATGAAATTGCAGAGGCCTAAGAGGCAAATCACACGAACTACCTTCGCTCACGAGATGTAAGGATATCCTCATATTATCAGAAACCTGGCTCCAAAAATAAAATTATTTTAACATCCCGGAATTCAAACTCATAAGGAAAGAGATACCTTCGACGGAACTAAATAGAAGAGTTGAGTTGAATATTTGGAATGTTGAATTGATGAATGTTTGGAAGTATTTGGAAAAATATACTGTTAAGGCACAACACCACTGTAACCCCCGGTTTTTTTGCCATTTTTCAAGAATTTTTTTTGTGGGAAAAAAAAGATATTCGAATTTTTTTTTGTTTTGTTCGTTATTTATTGAAGATACATAAAAAAAATGTTCCATTTTTTCACGCCCCATGATGACGCTGGGGAAGCTCCCGCGTCAGGTACTGTTGCCTCTGCAGTGGTTCGCGGCACGCAGCAGAACTCTCTTCAAAGTCGATCTGAAAAAAAATACCGAGTGTTTTCGTTAATAATATGATATTTTGAAGAGAAGTATTTTTAAAAAATAGGCACGCTTTTGAAATTAAAGGACGATTTTCGAGCAAAATTTCTCGTCGAAAATAGTTTTAGGTTTGTTAATTTATGCGATAAATTGGAAACAAAATTTTTTACCTTTAATCAGCGATGCCGGCACCATATAACTGGCCTTCAAGAAGCAAATCATTGTCCCTAGCATCTTTTCTCGAACTTGTAGAGGCTCTTCTTCCCTCTTTTGCAGCGTCTGTGAGCGAGCGCTCCGCCAGCTCGATCCGCGCTGCGTCGGTTTCAACGCAAAAATTGAAACAATTTGGGCCGATAGTTATCCCCAACGTCTCCAAAACTTTCATCAGGCTTCTCAGGCCATCATTGAATAATAATACCGCGATATCAGTTGCAATATCGACGATTTTTTTGCTCCCGGACTGACACTTGGGGGCTATTGCCCAAACTGATTTGTTGTAGCTTTCGTTGTTGTTTTGCGTGAAGCCGCCCAAACAACGCTGCAGCAAATCGTCTCTGCTCAAATTTATATATCTCGGTATACCTGCCGACCCTGAGGCGCGCAGCTGCGCGGGACCCCGAGCGTCACGGAGCGCTGCACCGCTCCACAAAATATTCAATATCTCCGAAAATAATTATTTTTTCGACCTGGGTCCAACGGCATCTTAATCTTAAATGTATTTTAGATTTTTCTAGATGGTTTTTAAAAAATCGATTTTTTGAAGCCGTCACAGTGGTGTTGTCCCTTAAATAGGTTGACAATAGATAAAGTCACCTGCACTAAAAAAAAGGCATAGAAGTAGTAGCAATAGAATTGAAATACGAAAAGGATACATATATAATTGTTGTAAGCGTATAAAAACCCCCGAGTATACGGATAGAGCCCGTACTGTGGAATTCCTTCGTCAACGACATACAGTCACTCAACAGACGATATAAAAATTATATCATTGGCGGCAACGCTAAATCACTCCTATGGGTTAATAAAAACACAAATTATTGTGGAAACACAATAAGCAAAAAATCAATAAATTCGATCTTGTAGCTATCAACGATAAATCATCCACACACCTCCAAAAAAACAAAAAAAATGGGATATCTTAGATATCACCTTTGTTAGTAAACCTATCCCCCGATAGTAGCTGGAAAGTTCTAAACGACAACTTAAGAAGCGACCATTTCATAATCAAAATACAGATTTTTGACCGAGACCTGACCTTCCAAACCGACGTCCTTACATCTCCACCCGCAAAAGACTGACAAGGAAAGGTCGCGAGGTGTCCCCATCCGATTTCGATGAAATTTGGCATGTTTGTAGAGCAGACAAAAATAGACGATACATATTTTTTTATATCTGCGGAACCCGATATTTAAGAGGTGAAACGCACCCTCGAAAATAGGGATGATTTTCGTTTTTCGTCGATAACTCTTTAACGATACGAGATATGAAAAATTTCAAATCACAACAACATTTTTTTTTCCGTATACTATACATTGGAAATGAGAACGATGCAGATAACAACAAATTTCAAATTATTTATTACAAAAATGCAATTTTTTCATACCTATCTCCGAGAATTTTTAACCGATTGGGATGTAAATGTGCATCCATATATGGCTGAACAAGGAGGGGCTACGGATTTTTTTATTTTCCGATATCTCTTAATGAAGGGGTTGAAACTGTCCCTTAATTTTTTTATACAAAAGCATCGAATAATCAGCTACCCTTTTGCCATTCCGGGTTAAATCCACGTCGATGTAAGTTTGTTCTATGATGCGATTGCATATTCGTATATTCCACGCCCCGCCCCCTCCTCCTGACCGTCCCCCTCTCGAAAGGTAAACGTTCAAAATTTCTTACGGTGCGGTATGGACGAAGATTCGTAGAAATAAAAATGGGTTACCATGAAAGTTCAATCAGTAAAAATAGTCGAAACAAATTTTATCGATTTGGCGGAATGCCTTCTTAAGGGGACAACGCACCGTTAAAAACTTTGTTCTTTCCATAAACTTTGAACGGGCCAAGATACAAAAAAAGTTTAAACGCAAGAAATGTTATATTTTTTGACTACTAGCCGTTTATGATGATAATGGCGAATGTAACAACAAATGTTAATTGTTAATTTCAATAATTCGTCACTAACTAATAAAAATCACTCTTCCATTTTCCGCTAATACGGGCACACGTAAGGCTCGCAATCACCGACTAGTTTCTTGTTTCGCGGAGCAACTGTATGATGATTGTATATTACTGTATTATTATTGTATATTATTTTTTTATTATTGTTTCGAGATTACAATTTAATCGGACATTCATTTGCGCTTACTTATTTTATAACCGTTTCAACTGTACTTTTTTAAATAGATTATAGGTATTACAATAATGGTAGTCATGGTAAAAGTGTTTGAAGCAAAGAGATTTCTTGCACCACGCACAAGTGATAATAGCTGCTTCGCCGCACATATCGCATGCCACTGCATTTTGTGAAAAGCAAAATTCTACGGGATTTTTGAAGTTCGGTGGTCTCTCTTGTTCGTAACCGCTTTTGCACTACGCATATTTAAAGAGGTTTGTAAACCGTGGAGATGAAAACTGATTGTGTAAGAGATTGTAACTTAAGAATATTGTCTCTGAAGTGCAGATTGACATCATAATTGTATAATATTACTCTGTCAGAAAAGTGTTTGACGAAGTTTTTCTATACACGAAAACCATAAACATCAAGGGGTTGGATCATTCCCGTTGTACCTGCATGAATTGCTCATTATGATTTGAACTAATTGTCTACAGAACTAATCATACTGGTAAAATATATTTACCTGCTGGAATGGTTAAAACTCTAATATCCTTCCTTTGCATATCTATTTCTTTAAATGCATTTCTTTAAATACATTGACCGCTCCAAGAATCCAGAAGTTTGATCGATTTTGGATTAAGGGAGACTTTGACCTTGAAATTTCAAAAAATCAATTTTTTTATTACGGATTTTTAATCTACATGTAAATAGAAATAAATCTGTCGAAGCGTTTCCCGGATTTCGAACATTTACAATATTTTAAACGCGTTTGAAGTTGACACCGTCAGCGCGCTCTGACCTTCTCAGCGGGGCGCCCGGCTAGCTGGGTTCCTGCACGTCTCAGCGCGTCTGACGCAGGTATACAGAGCCTTTTATGCTTAGAAACCTTTGAATACGGTCCCTACTTTCTCGTTTATCGATTTTGCAACGGTTATTTCAGTCTGGCTTCGGCATTGAAAGCGAAAACTTCGTAGCGTCTGTATTTTTTGTTTTTCGTTATTTTCAAGTAATTTATCAAAAATTTGTGCGCAATATGCCTCGAAAGGGTACAAAAGAACATCCGAAACAGTACAGGCGCAAAAGATCGCATCCGCAACCCCCTAATCGCTGGGAATTTGAAAAGAGCAAGTCGTTCACAAGCACGTCAGCGCAGAAAATTTTACAAAGTGGCAAATTGGGAAGTTATGAACTAAGTGTTGATTCAGTGTACTGCTTTTTGAACTTCGTATTAGTTTTTAACTTTTTATCCGATAACGTTTTGTGTTAAGAGTGCAACGGACGAATCGCTTTTTCCATGCGTGATCGACGAGGCATCGGTTTCAAACTCAATTTAAAATGCGAGTGCGGGGAAAAATGTGTTAGTTCGTGTCCACTTATCGGTAAAACTTATGAAATAAATCGCCGAATCGTGTTTGTTTTCCGTTTATTAGGCCTCGGAATAAATGGTTTGAGCAGGTTTTGTGGCATGATGGACATTTGCAGCGGGATGACGACCAAAATATATTACGCTTGTGTAGAAAATATACGAATCGCGATGAAATCGGTTTACGACATGGTTCTGAAGAAAGCTGTAGCAGAGGAGAAGAAAGAAAACGTTTCTCGAGGACTACAGGAAGATCACTTCATCGTTTCAGGAGATAGCACGTGGAAAAAGAGAGGGTTTTCATCTCTCATTAGCGTGACTAGTCTCATTGGATACCACACCAAAAAAGTTGTCGACGCCATGGTCAAATCGAAGTTTTGCCAATCTTGCAGCTTTTGGGAGAAAAAAAAAGATGAAGATCCTGCTGGTTACGATGAATGGAAGGAAACACACGTGGAAACTTGCACCGCAAACCACGTCAGTTTCGCAGGAAAGATGGAAACCGACGGAATCACCGAAATGTTTCTCCGATCGGTGTTTCTCCGAACTCACTAATTACTACGGCCTTGCTATCCGCCGAAATTCACATTCTGTGCAACCCATGAAGGACGCGATATGGGCCACGTATTACCACAAGAGCTCCACGGATAAAAAACCCCAGCATGAGAAGTGTCCACCAGGAGAAAACAGCTGGTGTACGTGGCGTAAAGCTGAAGCGTCGGATACTTTGTCTTTATATAAGCACAAGGCTCCTCTTAGTGACACTGGTCTGAAGGCCATCGAGCCAATTTACAAAGACTTGTCGTCGGACGATTTTCTCGAAAGATGTTTGGGTGCTCATACTCAAAACAGTAATGAGTCACTTAATAATATGATTTGGATGCGTGCGCCCAAACATCTTCATTCCGGCGCAGATGTGGTCAATATTGCCACGGAATTAGCAGTGATTATCTTCAACGAAGGAGAGGAATCATTGTTAATTGCCATGGATCTCATGAGTGTCCGGATTAGCACATTCGTCGAGAGCTGGGTCCATTCACGGGACAAAGCAAGGATCGAGTGCGCGGAGAGGCAGGTGACCGACGCAGCAAAAAAGGCTCGGATTGAGCAGCGGGAGATGTTAGCGGCTCAACATGAGCAGCTAGAAGCAGAGGAGGGATGCCACATTACACATTACAAAACTTTAAACGCGTTTTTCTCGAAAACACGTTTTTAAAAATGGCTGACATTCTCCTGGCCGCTGTAATTAACATATCGACCTGAAATTTGGAGAGCATACTCAGAAAATATGTCTTCACGGAATGACGGATCGTTTTTTCGATAAATACATTTTTGCATTTATTATTTATCTTTTTATGCGAAAAAAACGCGAAAATTCGATTTTTTTAAATTGCCGCCATTTTCCGAAATTTGTACTAAACGAAAAACCCATCCGTCATTCCATGACCAAAGGGTCACAGATTGATAATATGCTTTGAATTTGAGTTTCAGATCAACAAAGAGGGGGCAGTGATGTCAGCCGTTTACCTCCCGCGATTTGAGGACCTGTTTTCGCGGAGCTGCAACGGCCGCCATTTTGTTTTTTTTTTATTTTTTTTAACGTTCTGTATATCATGAATAAAAGCAAGAAAAAAACCGCACTCAAAAAGCTTTACTCGTTTCCTTAAAAAAAAAATAAAATGTAAACACCTGAAATATGGCACTCCAAGGACAAAGTCTCCCTTAATCGTAAGCGATAATTTTCCTGATTTCGAAGCCAATAGAAATATATTTTCGGCTCTGAACATAGTGTGTTCCACTCGAGGACCAAATTTGCCAGTAGGTTCGTTTAAAACGATCAACATAGGTGCCAAAAGCTTGCCACTCGCAGAAATCAAAGGCTGTATAGTATAACTGTGTGTTGTTGATGTTTTCGATTGCACTACTGTCTCAACGGATTTCTGCCCTTCTTTCGCCAATGTGCGCCCTGTATGTAGCTCTAAATTGAATCCACTTTGATCAGAATTGAATGTGTTTCCAGCGCCAACGTTGGCCATGTTGACTTTCACCGTTTCTATGAATTCTTTAGCTTTGTCCTGAAGTGTATCAGCATTTAATAACTGTTGTTTTGTTACATATTTAGTAATCTTCCTTGACACAATAAGATATTGTTTTTTAAATTTTTTTACCCAAGAAGCGGATGCCTCAAAATCTACAGCTGGCATTTCTACAATCCCTCGTGCACGTAAGGCCTATCGTCGAAAATCCATAGCATGGACAGGCAGCTTTTCGTCCAAAGCGTCGCTGAAATTGTTTAACGCGTAGTGAGCTATTTTTCTTAACTTTTCTTTGTGGGTGCCACCCTTGTGTATACTATGGGCCCATCGGCGTAACTGCCGCACTGATTTCACCTTTCTGAATTTCGTTTATACAGCTGATATTTTTCTATTCCCGTCTGTCTCGGATCTCCAGTAATCCACAGCTCTCGTCTTGCATCCATTACTTAATTCTTCTACATCTTTCGTACATACATTTTCATCAACTTCGAGATCCAGGTATCGTTGTACGTGCCAATCTTCTTCACTGTTATCTTCTATTGCGGCAGTTTCATGAATTTCGGTTGGCGACGGAAAATCCAAACCGGTTTCGAATTCCATTTCCATAGGTTGATCCATAGCTTCTATAATTGTATTTTCTAGGTCCTTACCGAACTGTTTTTCCCGATCGGTGACTGGAGTTGGAGACAAATTCATAGCACTTATCGCTATGGATAAAAGTTGAATAATGTTGACGGGATTAACGTACATTTTTATGTATTTAGAACTCAAAAAGTACAATTGGCTTCTTGATCGTAAACTACCGCAATGAGTGTTGCTGAATTTATATACGCAATTTATCAGCACACGTACATTCGTATAGCGGAAAAGATAACAACACGCGCTCTTATCAAACGGTTTATCAATCCATAATAAGGTGATCTTAAGGTTATCTCAGGGAAGCCGCTCTTTGCACCGTAGTCTCCCTTTAACCAAAGTATTACTTTCGTTCATTGGTTTGGCATTTGCAAACAAGATGCAGCGTTTTGAGCTGATTAAAATGTTTTGCAATACTTCGTATACGAGTTGCAACGAAAACCCAGAGACGCGGTAATCTCTGCAGATAGTGTTCCCGACACGGTGAGAGGAGTGGAATTTTTTAAAATTTGCAATTGTAATTCAGTCACTTTCCGAAGCATAAAGTTAATCGATAATTGCAAAAGCCTTACCCATTTCTGTGCCCGTATCAGCGGAAAACGGAAGAGTGATTTTCATTAGTTAGTGACGAATTATTGCCATTAACAATTAACATTTGTTGTTATATTCGCCATTATCATCATAAACGGCTAGTAGTAGAAAAATACAACACTTCTTCCCTTTAAACTTTTTTTGTATCTCGGCCCGTTCAAAAGTTATGGAAAGAACAGAGTTTTTAACGGTGCGTTGACCCCTTAAGAAGGCATTCCGCCAAATCGATAAAATTTGTTTCGACTATTTTTATTGATTGAACTTTCATTGTAACCCATTTTTATTTCTACGAATCTTCGTCTATGCTGCACCGTAAGAAGTTTGAACGTTTACCTTTCGAGAGGGGGACGGTTGGGAGGAGGGGCAGGGAGTGTATTTTACGAATATGCAATCGCATCAAAGAACAAACTTATATTGACGTGGATTTAACCCGGAATGGCAAAAGGGTAGCTGATTATTCGATGGTTTGGTCTAAAAAAATTAAAGGGCAGTTTCAACCCCTTAATTAAGAGATATTGGAAAACCAAAAAATTCGTAGCCCTTCCTTGTTCCGCCATATATGTATGCAAATTTACATCCCAATTGGTTAAAAATTCTCGGAGATAGGCATGAAAAAATTGCATTTTTGCAATAAACAATGTGAAATTTGTTATCATCTGCATCGTTCTCATTTCCAATGTATAGTACACGGAAAAAGAAATGTGTTGCAATTTGAAATTTTTTCATATCTCGTATCGTTAGAGTTATCGACGCAAAACGAAAATCATCCCTATTTCGAAGGGTGCGTTTCACCGCTTAAATATTGGGTTCCGCAGATATAAAAAATACGTACCGCCTATTCTTATCTGTTCTATAAACATGCCAAATTTAATCGAAATCGGAGGGGAACACCTTGCGACCTTTCCTTGTGAGACAAATTCTTGAAATCCCTAGAAAAGGAACTTTGCACAGGTCTTGCACTGCCTAATCAAAACGTATCGCGCCAATATTCCAGATTACATTACTCAATAAACACAAACTTAAGAAGGGCCGGAGCCGAGTACAACGACTCTAGGTACCGAAAAAAAGGATCGCGGAGTGCAGCAAGGCCGTTTAGAATGAGAGAAAGGCTTTTAAAAAATATAAAAAAAGCAAATATGAACAGGGAAAACTTGGAGACTTTGTTACAAAAAGATGATACCACTAAACGAACCCCGAAACAAATTAAGAAGAATCCCTTGGAGAGTTTACATAAAAATCAAACATAAATACCCCTCCTCTAAAGTATAGAAAACCATAAGGATCTTCAGTGGACCCCAAATTAACAATAATAACACAAAACTGAATTGGCACATGAATTCGGCAAATATGATCAATTAATGGTTTAAATAACATCATAAAATACCTGAAACTACGGTCAGCGATAGGGAACGATCGCCTAAGTAACGAAACGATTAAGGCGGTCCTCTAGTTTCTCGGGACGAAAAAATCGATTTTTTTTTTCATAAATCACATCTACAACATGTGTAGAAAATGTGTGCCAAAGGATTTTTCGATATTCGAAGTGGTTCACAAGTTACGGCCCTGGAACGGAGCAGGTATACGGAGCGCGCGCCGCACTGCTCCGAAAGCCGAACGGCGCTGACCATTGTATTGATATCCCTAAATCTAACTGCTACCTGAACCTTTTGTGAATTAGGCCGGAGTAAAGGGGAGCCGAGACCGTTGACAGACGCTTTCGAATATTGACTAAGACGCCGTGAAGCGTCCGTCAGTTCAGTTTTGCTGTGGCAGTTGCGAAGCGTACTATATTTTCTCTTGCGAGTCGGACGTAGCTGATTTTTTAAAAATAATTTTCAAAATGTTAAAGAAAGGAAGTAGAGACGCCCCGGCTCGTTATGATTGACCTAAAAAGCGAAAATTCGCAGGCAACCGACACACTTTTGAACAAGACAAGTCGTTTACATCGGCGTCAGCGAAGAAACTTCGTCAAAATAAAAATTTTGAAATGAACGTTGAACAGACTGTTTTGTATTGTATTTTGAATTTTGTGAGTGTATTTTCAACCATTTCTTCGGGCTGTTATTTGTAAAGAGTGCAAAAGTACGGTGACTTTCCATCAACGTGATATACGAGAATTGGGCGTTAAAATTTCTATGGCGTGCAAGTGTGAGAAAGAAAAAGAAATAGAATCATGCCCAAAAATCGGTAAAGCCTACGAAATAATTCGTCGCTTAGTTTTCGTGATGCGTTTGTTGGGAGTCGGTTATGAAGGCTATAGAATTTTCTGTGGACTGATGGATATGGGACAAGGTTTTACTTTGAACACGTGCTATTCCATATTAGAAAATATTCACTCAGCTTCTTCGGCCGTTTTTGATACAGTGTTGTCGATTGTGGTTAATCAAGAAAAAGAAGTCCTTCAAGACCAAGGAAAAGCAGAAAATGAATTCACCGTATCTGGAGATGGCACATGGAAAAAACGAGGATTTTCATCTTTATTCGGAGTTTCAACTTTAATTACCAAGTACACCGGTAAAGTGGTTGATGCGTGTGTAATGAGTAGTGTTTGTGCTGGATGCAATTTGTGGAAAAATAAAAAAAATAGTGATCCAGTTGGATCACATACTGGAAGTTCTGGGAAGATGGAAATAGATGCAGTTGTGAAAACGTTTTCTCGTTTAGTAGATAAACATCAAGTTCGATATACGACATACATAGGAGATGGTGACAGCAAGACATTCAACGGTATTTTGAAGGCAGAACCATATGGAGAAGATGTTGTTGTAAAAAAAGAGTGTGTTGGACACGTTGAAAAGAGGATGGGGACTCGGCTCCGAAATGCAAAAAAATCTAATAAAGGCATTGGTGGGAAAGGTGCAGGAAAACTCACTGATAAATTGATTGGTGAGATGACAACGTATCATGGATTAGCTATTCGGAGACATCCACATTCTATCGAGGAAATGAGAAAGGAAATTTGGGCAACATTCTTTCACAAGATTTCCACAGACAGCAATCCACAGCATCAACATTGTCCTGCAAGCGAATCTAGTTGGTGCAAATGGCGCAGAGCTCAGTTTCTCGGAGAGGCTGAGCAATTCAAACACAATAAACCGCCTCTTTCTGAAGCAGTTCAAAAAGTTATAAAGCCAATTTATGAGGATTTATCCAAAGAAGAATTGTTAAGCAGATGCCTGGGAGCGGAAACTCAAAATAATAACGAGTCGCTCAAGTCGTTAATCTGGACTTTTGCTCCGAAGCACCTCCATTCTGGGCCAAAAGTGGTTGAAATCGCCACGTTTCTCGCTGTCATAATCTTCAACGAAGGATTCAAATCTATCCTGAAGACCTTGGAAACCATGGGAGTGAAAATCGGCCCACAAGCTAAAGGATATGTTCAACAGCGTGATAGCTCTCGGATCGACCGTTCAGAAAGGCGGACGAGTGAAGTTGTAAAACAGGCCCGAATGGCGAAAAGGGAAGACGGAGCAGCTCTGCGTGACTTCCAAGAAGAAGAGGAAGGCCTATTGTATGGTCCAGGCATAGCAGATTGACGGTGAGATGAAATTTTTAGTATAAATCACATGCGCGAACTTTCAAACGCGTTTTTCTCGAAACACCATTTTTCGAAACGGTGACCACGATATTTCAGAAACTACTGCACCGATCTTGTTCAAATTTATACAGCATCTTTAATATGTTATAAGCCAGCGATTGAACTAGGATTATCATGATTGCTTCGATAGTTTTTTTGTACGAGCGAAAAACTTAAGAAAAAATGAGTAAAAAATAGAATGTAATTTTCAAAAGTGTATAAAAAAGTCAATTTTTGTAATTTAGAATTCACTCTAGTTCAATCGCTAGTCTTAAATATGAAGATTAAAATGCCGTTTGGTTTTTTTATTTCAGATAAGCAGAACAGCCGTAATCTTGGTCACCGTCAAGCACCTCTTTTACTTGATGTCTTCCTGTCGGCCACTATAACTTTTATTCTATTATATATTTTGACTTCAAAAAATTTGTAAAGCTTATTTAAATGTTAATAAATATTATACAAAAACAATGAGATTGATTATTTCGATGCTTTGCCCGTAAAAAATTATTGAAAAAGCCGTAAAAAAACAGCCGAGAAACTAGAGGACCGCCTTAAAGCCCTGCTGGAAAAAAACCCACAGAATACCTAAGGGAAATATTCAACAAAATAATGTTTAATGGCCTTATACCGAATGACTGGACTAAATGTGATATATATCTGATACGGAAACCTTAAGGAGACTACCCACCAATCTCCCTAGCATTTTGCTTACTGAAAACCTTTAAAAGAATCGTGAAAATTCGGTTAGAATACTACCTAGAATGAGACAACCAAAGCGAATTCCCAATATGGGTTTAGAAGAAAGCGCTTATGCTGAGACAATATTAAAATTTTAACTACAGATACCCTTAAGGTGTCTGGCCACCTTGGCCGATGGAAAAATGGGTATATTTATTTAAAAAATAATAAACTCGAATGTATGGGCCGGAATATTTTTATTTTTTTTTACACAACGTCAGAAAGGGCTTTAAGAATAACGTTAATAAATTTCCGTTCAAAATATTAAAAAATGGCTCCGTTATGTACATTGCCGCGGAGGCCCTCCGCACGATACGCGCGGTCGATGTCCCAGCTGTTACCCGGTCATGTCACATCTGAAGAAAAAAATCAGCTCATTCATGAGTAGTGTCGCTACAATGTAGCGTAGCGGTTTTTTTTCGACCATTAAAAAAATTATGGTGAGCCGAAGAAAAGAATTTGTATTTTTCACCGAAATTTTTCGAGCAAAAACAATAATAAAACAAAAACTAATCAAGTTATCGCAAAAATCCTACGTGGCATTTTAGATAATGTAACTAAAAGTATTGTGTACAAATTTGAAAACAATCGGACCGATAGTTTACGATATTTCGATAGTACCAGTTCAAAAAATGTAGTTTCGAGATAATCGCAAAATAAAGTAAATGTGCGGTTAAGCGCACGGTCGACCGCCCGCAGCGACTTAACCTTCCTGCCGAAAAATGACTGTAACTTGGTCCATTTTGCGTTTTTCAATACGTACTATGGCTTAAATTGTTCTTAACAGTTCAGGGTTTATTAAAAAAGATAATAAAAAAATCACATGGTGGCCAGATGCTTTAATGCTTTTACTCAACAAGAGAAAGTTATTGCCCTATTCCTAAATCTATAAGGGGCATACGATAACGTCAACGCAAGTATCATTATGTGGGGATGGTCGACGGATTTGAGGAAATAATAATTATACTTCTTAGAAACTAATGCGGTTCGTATTTATTAACTTAGACCAATACATCTCGCGTGCAGGAGTCGTGTCGTAAATCTGAGCTCCATAGCTGTTATTCTTGCTTCTTCTGTTGTTATTGTCATCACAACCCAAAAGTCTCACAATTCGGCCTTTCCTGACCTTTGTCCGGCCTCGGACTCAGATATTACAAAATGTGGTTAAGAAATGTTCTTAAATGTATTACTTATAATCTAAGGATACAAGATTTAATTTTGCGATACAGTGGTCATTCCGTTGTGCCAAGGTCGAATGTTAGCGGCTTCCCACGTTCCCTCAAGAGGACGACGCGATGCTTGGGAGTTTTCCACGTCCCTAACTACATATCTATTGCTTCGGAGTACTCTGACTATCTCGTTTGGGCCTTCAACCTCTGGGATGAGCTTTTTCGGAGCGCCTGGAGTACGATTGAAGTTTTTAATTCCTACGTAATCGCCCCCTTTGTATTTACGGGACTCTTTTCTACTTTTTTTGAAATAGCGCTGATTATACTTTTGACTTTTCAAATTTTTTATCTCGGCTTTCGCGCGGATCGCTGTGAGATCGCGCTGTGACAGCACGATCGTCTCCTCTAAATACTCTTTAACCCCGTCGACGCTCGGACCTCGCTGATTCACTCCGAATAGTAGTCGGCTAGGAGTGTCGCCGGTCGATTTGTGTATAGTATTGTTAATCGCGTATTCAGCCTCGGTGAGTACTTTATACCAATATTTCCCTGAAGGGTTATCGACTTTTAGCAATAAGTGGACCCAATACCCGGTTAACACGTTCAACCTGCAACGTTCGCCACCAATACGTGGCGAACGTTATTTTCTCGGAGAAAATCTTCGAACTCACTGAACGTGAAACTGGCACCTCTATCGGTCACAACAGTGAGGGGACGGCTATAATTTGAAAAATGTTGTTTCAAGCTCTCAACCGATTCTTTTGACGCCGTCATTTTGGTCGCGTATAATTTTGTGAATTTCGTAAATCCGTCAACAATTACGAGGATGTGTTGTTTTATCAAATGTCGTTTGTCAATAGGTCCTACGTGGTCAATATGAAATGTCGTGAACGGCACGTTACCCTTGGGAATGGGATACAAGAACCCTTCGGCTTTGCCTACGCATGGCGAAAACGTAATACACTTTAGACAATTACGGATGTGATCTTTAATCTTGTCGTGCATCTGTGGAAACCAGTCAGTTTTGTCGATCGCGCTCAGTGTTTTTTCGGGACCAAAATGACTTAGATCGTCGTGATATTTTCGCAATACATGACTTTTCATTTTCTCTGGGATACAAAATCTTAATTTTGAGTTTTTCTTCTTGTAAACGAGTCCGTTTCGCATCTCGAATTGTTTATCTTCCGCATTTTCGAGGTTTTCGCGAAGTTTTTGTATCGTTGGATCGCGGTTTTGACTGATCGCTAGCTCTAACTCCAAAGGGTTATCTTCGATCACAAGTATATTTGTGGCGCGGCTGAGAGCATCTACATGATGCATCCTAGTGCCAGCTCTGTGCTTTAAAACTTAGTCGTATTCTATGAGCTCGATCGCCCACCTTTCAACTCGCGGACTTATTTCCTTTTCTCTAGAGTCATCTTTAACGACGCGCGTTCCGTGACTATTCTAAATTTCTAACTAGCTCGAAACTATGGTAACGGCTTTCAGTATCGGTCGTCCTTTTGGAGAAATAAAATATAGGGTGGAATTTAAGGTCTTTTTTCTTTTGCATGAGCGTGGCCCCAAATCCGTGTGCGCTAGCATCTGTGTGAAGCTTTGTTTCGTCGCGAGTACTGTATATACTGAGCACAGGAGCCTCTTGCAATTTTTTTTCAGCTCAAAAAATGCTTTTAATTGTTCTTCTCCAAACTTGAATTCTATGTTCTTACGCAGTAATTTATGCAACGGCTTCGCGATCAGGGAAAATCCCTCGATGAATTTTCAAAAGTAAGAAGGCATCCCGAGAAAACATTGCAGACTTCTTACGTTTTGCGGGATCGGATAATTCTCGACTGCCTCGGCTCCCGCTTTATTCGGCTGAACTCCATTCTCGGAAATACAGTAATCCAAAAACTCTATTTTCGTGTGCAAGAACTTGCATTTATCGAGTCGGAGCTCCAACAGATTCTTTGCTAGGCACTGGAACAATTTTCCCAACACCTCAAAGTGATGTTCTAAAGTCAAGGTAACGACCAACACATCGTCCATATATACCACGATTTCTCCGATCCTTATTAATTTGGCTAACGCTTCGTTTACGAATCTTTGAAATATCGACGATCCGACCTTGAGCCCGAAAGGCATTCGTAAGTGTTCGAATACTCCAAAGGGTGTTGTACACGCAGTATACGTGACCGACTCCGCTGCGATTCGTATGTGAAAAAACCCGTCTTTGAAGTCTAGGATACTGAAGTACTTCTTGTCTCTGAGTGTGTCGATTTGATCCTCTATTAATGGTAATGTATAGTTGTCTCTACGGAGGACTTTGATCAGTACGCGATAGTCGACGCAGAGGCGAAATTCACCATTCTTTTTCTTCACTAGGATAATCGGAGAAACGAACTCGGACTTACTCGGCTGTATTATTTTTCTTTTCAAGAGATCATCGAGTATTTTTCTTAAATTTTCTTTTTCGGTAATCGACAATCGACGCGGATTGAAGTAAAACGCCTTTTCGTCCGTCAGATTTAATTTCAACTCGATGTCGACTCTCGGATATTTCGATCTTTCGGATTCAACGTAGTGAGACTCAATATTTTTTTGCAGGCTTCACTGTACCTCCGCTGGTGCCTCGGGGTTAATATTAAGCGTTTTGGATATTAAGTCTCGTGGATCGCTTATATCTGCGTTTAAAATATCGTCGATAGCTTGAGCTTCTATTTTTTTCAGACCCAGGCCGAATTTTTTGAGCACGTCGCGGCCCAATACTTTCGGACTTACCATTTTCGCATCCGGAACGACAAGAACTGTAAAATCATTTATCGTTTCTTTTTCGAGAGTGATATTCAAACGTATATACCCGGAAATACGCAACGGAGAGCGATTCATGCCGTGATAGCTTTGAGATGACTCACCGATTGACTCTACAGATTCTTTTGGAACAAGACTTTCTTTTACGAAACTGATTTTGCTCCCTGTATCCATTAACGTCATCAGCCTAATTCTGTGCCTATTTTCGGAGTGACTTATCTCATAATCGACCTCTCTACAAAATGTCTCTCGACGACGAGGTGGTCGGCCTCGTGGACTGCTGCAACATCCGTTGGTGGTGAAAATTTCGTCGGACAATCCTTTACTATGTGGCCCATCTCACCACAGTTGAAGCAGGAGCCCTTTTCGCGCTTCGGTTGTTGACAATCCTGTGCCAAGTGCCCGAATTTGTTGCAATTATAGTAACGCGTTTTTTTCGGCCTTGGTTTGTCTTCGTCGGTCTTCATCGATTTTTCTTCTCCTCTCTCGCTGGTTTTCTGAACGTCGGCTGCTTTCGTGTCGTTCTTTCCGGCTTGCCGTGAGTCACGCTTCGGATTTATTCTCACTGTTGGCCGCAGCGACACTTACTCAAAAACTCGGAGCTTATCTTCTTTCGCTGCAACCTCTTTCATTCTTGCCATGTCTTGAAGATGGTCGCTCGGAATACCATCTTTCGCGAGAATGATTTTGTCGTGGAAATAGTCTGCAAAATTCTCCGATGTTTTCCACTCTCTTGCTTCAAACTTTTTCCTAAGCGCGACGCGGACAGGACGATGGTCATACATTTTCCTGAACTCGTTCATTTTTTCGTCGAGACTCATGGCGATCGTATTCTCCGCTTGAAACCAATTTTTCGCTTTTGCCTTCAATTGGTTGCTGATTAATAATTTGGCTCGATCGTCGTCGAGACGATAGGTCGCGCACAGCCGTCGAATCTGTTGCTCCCATTTTCTGAACGTGCCGGCGCTTCCGTCGGAAAAACTCACTAATTCCAGCATAGCGTTGATGTTTTTTCTTCGGGGTGCCCCTTCTTCCGCTCGCGGTATGGCACGTCGCAGGAGCTCGTTCTCTCGCCTGGCGATTTCCAACTTTCGCCTCAAAAGATCACTTTCACGTCGCCCGAACTCGAGTTGCATGTCTCGATATCATTGTTGCTAATCCTCGACGTCCTGATCCTCGTGTTCCTCTACTTCAACATTCGCGTTTGCTTCCTTTTGCGCGTTCATTATCTGCTGCACCCACGCACCGGTTGGATCGGCTTTGTCTAACCGCGCGATAAAGTCTTTCTTTTTACCATTAGTCGGTAATCCTCGCCTTTCTAACTTAGCTTTGAATCGAGCCACCGACACTTTTTTGGATCCATAATGCATTAAAAGGAACGCTCCGCGAATCAAAACTACATCCGGATTGTTCTAATGTCTTGAAAAAAAGCCCTCGGAAAACCGAACTCGAGTCCCGCACACACCGCAAACTGTCGCACAAAGCTTGGACTGGAGGATCGTCGTCTACAATCGCCTCGACAGTCACACACAACTCGTAAACCCGTATGGAAAACTCGTTATCCGATATATTTTGCTGTTTAATAAACTACACGCGTCTCTCCGAAAACGTAGCTCGAGCAAGCCAATGGACGGAAAAAATGGCCAGTCAAGCAACGCTGAGATTGACGCTATTTTTCTCGGCGAAAATCTTCACTTTTTACTGCTCGCGTTCCCGTATCCCACTTCTGATTTGTGGGGGATGGTCGAGGGATTGGAGGAAATAATAATTGTACTTCTAAGAAAATAATGCGGTTCGTATTTGTAAACTTGGATCAATATATCTCGCGTGCAGGAGTCGTGTCGTAAGTCTGAGGTCGATAGCTGTTTTTCTCACTTCTTCTGGTATTATTGTTATGAGAACCCAAAAGTCTCACAATTATAAACAATATAATGGAACTGAAACTCCCGTCGAACATAATTCGACTACTTTCAAATCTCATCTCATATCGAGAAGGCAATTTCTATGAGAATAGCTCGTTTCTCACAACGCAAAAAACTAATGAACGGCCTTCCACAAGGTTCCGCCCTCAGCCCAATTCTGTTCAATTTATATATGAGAAAAATTAATAATTATATGGGAACTAATTGCACATCTCTGCAATGTGCAGACGATATCGTCCTCTATACGAAGGATAAAAACGTAGACTGAGGCATTCATACTGTCACATCCGGAAGAGATGAGATCATAACATTTTGTTTCCTTCTTTGCTATCTACTCCTGGCGCAATATCACGGGATGAGGGTAATAGGTGGTCGTGCGTGGGAAGGAATAAAATCAAGGAATTTACGCGAGGTTTCGGTACTGATAATTCGACAATATTGTAGAAACTTAACTGATGATTTATTACAAATAGAAAGTCGGATTAAGGTAATTAGTTGGTAATAATAATGGAGCAAAGAGGTAATACAGAAAAAGAACCGAATTATATACTTCGCTTACATTTGTTGATAGTGTGTAGTTGTATGTGCTCACTCGTTAGAATATGGGTTCGCTCGTAAATATATCGGTACGCTCGTAGGATAAAGGGCCTCGCTCGTGGCCAGATGGGCTCGCTGTTGAAGTAGGTTGGTGACACGCGCGCAAGATTTTCGGTCGGCGCGGAGATATATATAAATATATTGTAATGATGAAACCTGACACCTCTCACCTTGATATAAGAACACGGGAGCATAAGCCGATACCGCTGTCCATGCGTCTGTTGTCTTCAGCATCAACTCCACCAGGTTGTCCGGGGTGATGCGTGTCTCCAGCTGATCTTCGACTATCGCGCGGGGACACTGAAACGCGGGCATTGGAACAATGCATGTTCAGGGTTCTCCTCGACTGTCAGACATGCTGGGCAGTCCGGGGAATCTTCATAATTAAACTTATAGAGATAAGCCCGGAAACAGCCGTATCCTGAGATCACTTGAGTGAGATAATAGTTGAGCTCCCCATGTGGACGGTTCGCCCATATCTTCACCTTCGGGATTAGTCGGTGTGTCCACCTCCCCTTGGTAGAGGCATCCCACATCGTCTGCCACTGGTTGAAACTGGTTGCTCTCGCTTCTGTCCTTGCATAACTCGGGTTTCTAGCTCCCTTCTGCTGGTACATCGATCTACGCTCCTCGGCGAGCACCTCAATGGGCAGCATTCCCGCGATAACGTGGATAGCGTCCTCGGAGACAGTGCGAAATGCACAGGCCACCTTCAAGGCGCTGACGCGATAAGTTGTTGCAGCCTTCCTGTGGTACTCCTGGATTTTCAGTACATCAGCCCATATGGGTATGCCATAGATGAGCACTGAGGTCGTCATCGATGACAGCAGTTTCCTCCTCTTCTGTCTGGGGCCACCGACATTAGGCATGAGCCGCGCCAGTGTGGTAGCCACCCCAGCGGCCTTTCTGCTGATCTGCTCGGTTTGCTCTTTAAAGTTCAGCTTCGCGTCGAGAATTACACCCAGATACTGAATGAACGGTTGGGATGTGATTTCCGCATTTCCAACCCTGAGCGTCACCGTTTCCATCACCTTCCTGCTGGATACGAGAAGTACTTCTGTTTTGTGGGCTGCAAGCTGCAGTCCAACAGAAGACATCCATTCCGTTATCTCGGCGAAAGCTTCGCCGAAGAGTACGGTGATTTGCTCCAAATTTGCTTTGAATTTGGCGATGACAATCAGCGCCGCGTCATCTGCGAACGGTACGATGGACACTCCTTTCGGCAATTGTAATAGCAGCAGATTATTGGACATGATGATCCACAGAAGCAGTCCAAGTACAGAGACCTGAGGAACTCTTCCAGTTGCCCTATACGTCTTCGGTCCATCCTCTGTGTCGTGCAAGATCCCCCTATTACATAGTTAACTCGCCACTATACTCCGTAGGTACCATTGTATACCTAATGTTTTTAGGGCATCCATGATACACTTCCATATCGCCGAGTTGAAAGCGTTTTTGATGTCGAGAGCGACAACTGCACAATACTTCTTGGACCCTTGTCCATCGTTTCCCCGCAGTCGACTCCTGCGCCTGCTTCACCACTGTGTTAATGGCATCCAGAGTAGAGCGCTCCTTTCTGAAGCCAAACTGGCCCTCCGCCAGTAGAGGGTCCACGACCTTCTCAATTCTGTTATGGATGATGCGCTCGAAGATCTTTCCGACGGTATCCAGCATACAGAGCGGACGATAGGATGACGGTTCGTTCGGTGGCTTCTTCCCTTTCGGGAGGAGCACTAGCTTCTGCTACTTCCACTTGTCCGGGAAGATTCCTTCCTCGAGACACGCATTGTACATGCCCAGGAATATTGCCGGTGCCAACTTGATCGCTGCCTTGAGTGCGAAGTTGGGTATCCCATCCATGCCGGGGGCTTTATTGTTGCCCACCCTGGCAATCGCCGTAAGAAGCTCTTCAGTAATGGCTGGGATGTCCTCATCAACGTCGTCCTCGAGCTGGTAGTCCGCTTCGGGTTGCTCAGGGAACAGATATGTAACAATCTTTTCCAGCAGGTCTGCGTCCACAGGCGATGGCATTGGCTGGCTTTTCAGCCGAGTCATTACTACTTTGTACGGCCTGCCCCAGGGAGCATGTCGATCTCGCTGAGCAAGTCGCCCCAGCTTCCCGCTTTACTCTGCTTGGTAGCCTTTTTAAGCTTCAAGCGCGCCTTCCTGTGCTGTTCTTCCAAATCGGGGAACGAGCGTTTGCCTCGAGCTCGTTGCGCTAGGCGGCGAGTTCGCTGACACTCCCGTCGGAGGCCAGCAATTTGTTCGCTCCACCAGAGTACCGCCGGTCAGAAGTCGACATCACGTTTCCGTGGCATTGTGGCATCGCATGCTTCGGTGACCCTCTGTATGACCACCTCGACCTTCTCGGATGCACTTTCCGCTGCGAGGGCGCTGGTGTCAAAAGTTTCATGAAACAAGTCCGCGTCAAACATTTTCGCTTTCCAGCCCTTCCCGTTTGTCTTCGGTGCCTTCGCTGTTCTGCTGAAATGTCTGCGAATCTCCCAGATAATCGTTTGATGATCACTGTGAGTGTAGATGTCACTGACTACTACAGTGGCACTGGTTTCCTCTGGCCAGGCTACTACTCATGTACAATAGCTCGCGTTGTTCGGTAGGTGGATTGCGCAGAGCGGAGTTGCACTCCACTCATGGACCACCAGTGTCATGGTTATTGTTACAATCGAATTTTCGTGTTTGAGTGGAAACTCGTGGAGACTCGCTCCAGAGAAGTAAAGGCAGAGTTGTAGTTCTGCGGACCCCAGGCAGGAGCCACAGCGGTGGAGTCTGGCTTCCTTCGGGGAGACTCTCTGCCGAACCTCGTTGAGCGGGAGCTTCCTGCTCGGTTATTGGAGAAGTCTGGATAGCGGTGTCCCTTCGCGGGGTGGCTGACTCTGGTGAACTGTTGACGGTAGTTTGAGTTCCTCGGTGTACTCGAGCGACTGTTGCAGTCTGGGAGCTCCTGTCCGCCTTTTTGGCCGGCGGGCTGAATAGTGGTGAGAGCAGCGATGGGCAGATGGAGTACCACAGCGGCGAAGTGAGTCGTCTCACTCGGGTGTCTCCTCGTGTCAGCAGATGTCGAGGAGGTTGTCAGGTGTCCAGGCAGGCAGCGGAGCGGCAGCTCAACCTGCACGAGCTTCCATGCTGTGACAGTGGATTTCTTCGAGGTGGCCGACCTCTTGACGAGAGTCTGTCCCTGTGGGTTTGGTTTTCGTGATCTCCGTCGCATATGCGAGCTGGGCGAGAAAGCTGTCGTGTATGTGACGTAAAACGTCCAATACTTCGAGCCAGCTTGTCTGAAATTCGAGAGCCGGCGTCGCCCTTATATGCAGCCAAGCCTCATGCGAATGCTTGTACGAAAGTAGTAGCGCCTAAGCGAACTCTTTCTCCCTCGCATGGTGCTGCACGGGTGTCGCGCGGGTTGCCTGGTGTCAGGCGCTTTTTTTGCTCGAGCCGTGAGTACTGCGCCTTTCTGAGCCTTTCGCTCATTCCGCCTGCTTCGCCGCGTCTTCGTGGTGATTGAGTTGTTGTTCTTGTCTGGTGAGGACTGGAAGCATCACTAGCTTCACTACTGGTCGAGTTAGCTGAGTTGTTGCGGTCTTTACGGAGACGACTCGAACGTTGTTGTCGGGGTCAGCGTGAACGGCGATGATGCGTGCTAGTGGCCATCTGCACGGAGGTGTTGCTTTGCCCCGGATAAGGCATAGTTGACCAGGCTCGAATATGGTTGGCGGGATGAGCCACTTAGCTCGTGGTAGAAGCCTGTAGAAGATGTACTCCCGTGCCTATCATTTTCAAAACTGGTCTCTCATGTATGACAGAAGTTGCCACTGTGAGAGAAGTTTGGCGTTGCTGTCGAGAAGAGATGGTTCTGGAATTGCCGTTAGAGCTGACCCCACCAAAAGGTGTCCTGGTGTAAGTGCATTGATGTCTTTCGGATCATCCGTCAAGGGACTTAGTGGTCGAGAGTTGAGACAGACTTCGATTTGTGCCAGAAGCGTTGCCATCTCCTCGTATGTTAACGTGGCTTCGGCGATTACACGCCGTAGATGATGCTTTGTTGATTTCGCGGCGGCTTCCCGAAGTCCTCCAAAGTGCGGAGCGGCCGGTGGATTGAAGTGCCATTTTATCGCAACTATTGCGAGATGTTCCTGTATGAATGAGGCTTGCTTGCTTTGAGCTTTGAAGAGCCGCTGTAGCTCGGTATCAGCTCCTGTGAAAGTTGTTCCCCGGTCGCTGTACAAATCTGAGCACATTCTCCCCCCCGGGAGATGAATCGGTGGAGTGCAGCAACGAAGGCCGTCGCGGAGTAGTCCTATACTACGTCGAGATGGACTGCCTTAGTGACTAGGCAGATGAAGATGACGAGGAACGCCTTCGTAGCTTTGTGTCCTCGTCCTGGGGTAGGTCGCATCACGACAGGCCCTGCATAGTCGACTCCGGTATGTTGAAATGGCCTAGATGGACAGACGCGTGGGGGTGGAAGTTCCGCCAACCGTTGCTGCACTGGTGCCGCCAGCCATCGGACGCATGGTATACATAGGTGGATGCAAGTCTTCACCAATGCTCGGGCTCGTAGGATCCAAAATCGTTGCCTGAGATGGCTTGACGTCAGCTGTATTCCTCCATGCAGACATGCAGCGATGAAGCGATTTAATAAGCAAATGTGAGAATTTTGATTCTGCAGGAAGAATGATTGGATGTTTCTCGTCCCACGCTAGGAGAGAGTGTTTTAGCCTTTCTCCAACTCGAAGAATATTGTTCTGATCGAGGAACGGAGTAAGGTTGGCAAGCTGGTTTTTGACTGGAAGTGGTCTTGCTGATTGTAGCGCTTGAATCTCAGCAGAAAATGCTTTAGCTTGCGTGATTTTAATAAGGTGAGACTCGGCGGTGCATATTTCTTCTGCTGTCAATGTTGCTTCCTTTTGCTGTTTGGATATGCAACACTTGCACCAGCCTGTTGCTCGAACTAATCTGATGTAGGAGGATGCTCGATCCAGTACTGGATGTTGATCTTACGGTTCTTCGCTCATTGCAGTGATCAGTAACGTTACCCGAGCTTCCGGTAGGTCGTCCACTATGGTCGATGGATCTTGATCACTGCGAGTGGGATTCTGAAGTGACTTGAGTGATTGAAGTGAAGGATCGAGATTTTTGCCTTGGTTGTAACTGGTGAAAGCCATCCTAGTGGATCGAATTATTGTGAAGCATGTGCCAGCAGATTCCTTTTTGTAACGGGTGTGTGCGTAATTGCATGTACGGTGAACGAAACGCAATCCGTTCGCTGATTCCAAAGGAAACCGAGTGTCAGATGCCCGTTTTCAGCGGGAAACATAGTTTTAGTTGTGTCTTCTGCTCTGTCCTCGATCGGGATTCCGGCTCCAACTTCCTTAGCGTTGGTGACGCATTTCTTTAATGGGAATCCGCCCGCCATGCATAAGTTGCGCGTCTCCCCTTAAAGCTGTTGTAGTTGTAAAATGGTATTGGCTCCCGTTAGGAGGTCATCAACGTAGACATTATTTTAGAGTGCGAGTGCTGCTTGAGGACGTCGACTGCCTTCGTCAAGAATAAGCTGCCGCAACGTTCGAATCGCGAGGAATGGAGCGCAGGCGAGTCCGTACGTGGCAGTGTTGAGTCGGTATTCTTGAGTAGGCAGTGAGGGTGTGGCTCGCCAGAGAATGCGCTGGAGATCTCTGTCACCTGAATGCACTGAGATTTGCCGGTACATTTTGTCGATGTCTGCGACAATGACCCATTCGTACGTTCGCCATTGGAGCAAGATGTCGGCTAAGGAAGGCAGCAAATTTTGACCGGTGTGCAGCTGTCGTTCAACGTCGTCCCTAAGTAGCTGTGGCAGGATCCGTCGAAAACTCTGCGTAACCGTGTGGTGGAGCTTGAGTCCCGCCAGACTCCATGATGCGACAGATAGCAAAGGCGCTCGGTGCTGGTGGACTCCGCCGGTTCCATGAGGCCTATATCCTCATATGTTTGAAGGAACTCCTTGTAGGCCTTGCCGAATTCCGCATTCTTGGAGAACCTCCTCTCGTTATGGGCTAACACTCGACTGGCAGTCGCTTTGGTGTGAGTAAGATTGAGCACTTCTTCTTTAAGTGGCAACCGAACGCAGTATCGTCCATCAGGGTTTCGTGTATGCGTGTTGGTGAAGTGATCCTCACACCTCTGCTCGTCGAGCGTTAGTGGCTGAGGAACGCGCGGACCCTCTCCTTGTACCCAGAATTGCTTGACTAGAGCTGGAAGGGGGTCCGCCAATGAGCATAAGTTGCTCGAAGCTTGACGAGGGGGGCGGCCACGCCCCGTTATGCCAGACAGGATCCAGCCGAAGCTCGTTGCCTGAGCCACGGGCTGATGTTTTCGTCCGGAACGTAGACCTCCTCTTATGATGGCAGCGTGTGCGTCCACTTCGAGCAATATATCTATTGGATCGGTGGCTTCGAAGTGGGGGTCTGCTAGGTTGAGTGCCTTGATGTGCTTCCAGTTGCTTCCTGAGGTGTTGAGGCTTGCGTTTGTTTGCGTGACTGTGACGCTGAGCTGAACGCGACCTCTTGCTGTGCCTATGTTGACTCCTCCTACACAACATACGTCGATGGGTGCCTTTGTGCGGGGGAGCTGTAATCTCTGCGCCAGTCGTTCGGTGATAAGACTGGTTTCGGATCCCTGGTCAATGAGGGCTCGTGCTTCGAGTGGATTCCCAAATCGATCCAGAATGTTAACGCGTACTGTAGCTAATAGTACGGATAACTGACCCTTGCTGCAGGACCTCGAAAGAAGCGTGCTTGAACTCGTACTAGCTGGAGTCAAGGCGTCGTGCAACGAGGTGTGATGTTTTGATGAGCAAGTTACGCAAAGCCGTTTGGAAGGGCAACTTGCCAGCGAGTGAGGATCCAGGCAGTTGATACAGTGATTCCCCATCTGGACGAGTTATAATCGCTGTTGCGGGTTCTTCTTTCGGTAGTCTTCGCAGTACATTACAAAGTGCTCCTTGCAGTTGATGCAATATTCGCATCTCTTTGTTTGCTGAAGATTGGTGAAAGAGCGTGTTGAGTGTCTCTCTTCTGGCTTGTGAGAGATTCCAGGTCGCGAGGGTTGTAAGGCCTCAACGATGTGGATGCGATGCGCTATGAACTCTTTTAGTTTCGTGTAGGTGGGGAGTTCCGCTGAGCTGTCGACCGCTGCTTCCCATTCCGTCCGTGTGCTGCTGTCGAATAGCTAGACAATGATGAAGAGGAAGAGATCTTCAGTTTTGAAGATCCCCCGGCCGATGCTCTCGAGACTGCTGATTGCCATAGTCATCACGTGTAAAATTCTTTGAAGCTCGTCCGCTAATTCGGCTTTTATCTTGTTGAGGGAGGTGAGTCTGGACAAGCAAGTCCGGACCAGAAGCCATTTGTTCTCCGCCGCATATGCGAGCTGGGAGTGCAAAGGCGAGAAAGCTGTCGTGTATGTGACGTAAAACGTCCAATACTTCGAGCGAGCTTATCTGTAATTCGAGATCCGGCGTCGCCCTTATATGCAGCCTAGCCCCATGCGAGTGCTTGTGAGAAAGTAGTATCGCCTGCGCGAACTCTTTCTCCCTCGGATGGTGCAGCACGGGTGTCGCGCGGGTTACTTGGTGTCAAGCGCTTTTCTTGCTCTGGCCGTGAGTACGGCGTCTTTCTGAGCCTTTCGCTCAACTCACAAAAGTGAGGTCCACTATAGAGGAGGCTTCACTTTTAACAAAAGTGGGCTTTGTACCTGCATTAAATAGTTCTACATCCAATGAGGATATAGCCTCAAGCAGGGCTTGGCCATTCCTGTTCGTCACTTTACTACCCCATTCCACAGCCCACGCGTTGTAATCTCCGGCTATGGCTACCGGGAAGCGTTGTTTAGCGTCTGCGACTAAGTTGTCGAGGAAATTCTCAAACTCATCAGTCGTCAGGCTAGGCGGTGCGTCACAACTGTAGAAATGAACTCCTTTTGGTTTTTATTCTCACAAAACCAGTTTCCATCCGACTCGCAAGATCCTGAAATGGAAGCTTTCTGCAGGACCAAATTGCGGCCTTCCCACTTGCGTCAGATTCCCAGCGTTGCGTGTCTAGATATCTATATGGTTCCGAGAGTATCGCCAAGTCAGGCTTCAGCTCGCGCACAGTCTGCATGAGCAGGTCCTGGGCGGCTTCACAATGGTTGAGGTTGAGTTGGGGTACTCTCATTTGCATCCTTTTTGGAGTGCCTGGAGAGCCTGGAGAGCCTGGAGAGCCCGCGTATACGCTGGACATCGGCTGCTGCCTGCGATGTGGGTTGTAGGTGCCCTATCTCCCGCTTCTGCACATATGACACACTTTGCGCTTGCTGTGCATTCAGCAAGTTTGTGGCCAGTTTTACCGCACTTGATGCAGTCTTCAGCCCGGTCGACGCTGCTCTTGCAGTTCCGTGATAAGTGACCAAATTTCCAGCACTTGAAACACTTTAGTGGTCTCACCACCTCTCGGATTCTACAATTACACCAGCCGTGTGTGTGTGTGTGCGTGTAAGACGAGACTCCACTTGAGGTTCTATACGATCTTAGGGCGCGAGAAACGGATTTGACTTTTTAACGAGGACTGTGCGTCGAAGTTACGAGTTTAGAGAGAAGAAAACCAGAATAAAATTTTATTCGTAACTCGGTATTTAAATTTGATGTTGAATTGAATTCGGTGGAAGTTGCCGAGAGACTGAACTCTGAACTCGATAGATATTGACGGGAGACTGACTTCAGGAACGAAGTCTTGATATGAAAATTAGAAGAGGTTCAATAGTGGGAGTAGGAACCTAAGGGAGAGTGCGGTTTTGGTGATATAATTGTTCAGGGATTGGTCGATTGGTCGTGAAGATGTCGGTTGATTAGCGTGATTGGTCGTGGTATGGTGTACGAATAGTTTACAGATTCATTAGTCACGTGCGGGGCCTTATTCCAGGGCATCGGTTCTGAATATTCTTTGTACGGAGCATTGAGGGTATGAAATGAATAGGACTTTGTCCCGTGTTTTGGCGACTAAGCGCATGGGTTATGGAGTTCGATATCTGAGACCTAAACGTGCGCATCGTTTGTGTCATGTCAACTTATGGACGTGGTGACATCTCATATCAGAAAGTTTACATACTTGTTTATGCGAACGAATCAGACGTCCTAAATTTTATTTGGAATAGGGTTCGTGTAGCATGCAGGCTTCTCGTTGTCCCCATGCAGATGGACAACGAGATCGTTGGTTGATTTTTCGTTCGACAGCTCTTCGTGAAATGTGCGCCTGAGATCGTGTTCTTCTTGAAAGCCAATGTGATAGGAAAAGTCGATGACTAGTGGTGCTGCTATCTTGCCTATCTTACTGTGGTTTGAATATGCGTGCGGAAGGTACGTGCGTTCCTTTTTATGCTGTTACGCGTCTTATTCTTAGATTTATATATCTAATAAACTCATGACGGCAAATGAGGATACTGGGAATAGCCGAGAGAAGACAACACCCTGCACATTCGCTAGAATGTAATAGCATACGAGAAAATGGCAGGCAATCACTGCTAAAATGGCTAAACGAAATAGGACTAAACATCAGTGCTAATAAAAGTAAACTCGTAATTTTCAGCAAACAAAAACCCCCATATTGGGATAACGCATACGTATAAACGGATCTAGAATCACTAATCCAAATAATGCAAACTTTCTCAGAGTAACCATGGACTCGGAACTCAATTGGAAAGCCTTTATTAAAGAAACCAAGGCCAAAGCCAGTAAATACGTAAATGTAATAAAATGCCTTCCATTCAAATAATGGAGAGCTCATCCCGCTCCTCTTTCAAATTTTGATAAAAGCTTAAGGAGTTTCGATACCAAAATCGAAATGCTTGTAGACGATTGGAATTCATATCACCGAGAGATTAATTTAGGATGCATTAACTGTCCAAAAATTAATCCGTTTCGTCTGGTTTCGGAGATTTTGAAGGTTCAAGTTGAGTTTTTTCGAGTATTATTAATGAACCAAGTGGAGAAGCCGCTTAGTTTTTTAACACGACATTCCTGACACTGATCGCACTTTGTTCAGTTTTTTAAATTTAAATCGAAGCATTATTTTAACCCCTACAGCCCTATAACTAGTGTTTACGAAGTGCCACGTGCAATACCAAATAGAAGAAGGTTCAAGTTGAACCGTCATGGCACGTGGCACTTCGTCAACACTAGTTATAGGACTGTAGAGGTTAAAATAATGCTTCGATTTAAATTTCAAAAACTGAACAAACTGCGATTAGTGTCAGGAATGTCGTGTTAAAAAATTAAGCAGTTTCTCCACTTGGTTCGTTAATAATACTCGAACAAAACTCAACTTGAATCTTCAAAATCTCCGAAACTATGTGGTGAAACGGATTAATTTTTGGACAGTTAATGCATCCTAAATTAATCTCTCGGTATATGAATATGAGGTATTGAATGAGGTATTATATGAGGTATATGGATATATGATATGAATTTCAATGGTCTACAAGCATTTCGATTTTGGTATCGAAACTCCTTAATACGAGCCAGGCTTGAATGAGCCATTACCAGCTCGAGTGTTGCGTCGGCGACCACGTTCCACGTACTTTACCTTAAACAATATGCAGCTGGACGCGTTATTGTGGGCTGTTTTAAAACCACTTCAACAGATATATTGCTTGACCTATCCCAAGAACAACCACTGGAATGCAGAGCGCAAATCATAACTGCACGATACCTTGCAAGGTCCTACTCTTTTAAAAAACCTTCTTTATTTCCAAATTCATACCTCGCACAAAGGTGGATAGCCAAGAGGAAAAAAAACCCTCGAAAGTCATGAATCGACATTACTCAATGCTTGCGTAAGATTCGAGGAATACTTAAGTCCAATAAAAAGTTTCGAAATAATCATTGCTGCCCCAATTAACAGCCATAGAGCCTAATGTCGAAATAGTGAAAAGAATAACGCATCAGAAAAAAACAGTCGACTCAAATATTCCAAGAAGAAATTAAAACAAAATACACGAAAATCGACAACACATGGCTAATGGTGTTCACGGACGGGGCTAAAAGGAAAGGAGCACAACATATATGGGATATAGTAGGTATGCCTACTATATCCCAGAAATTAGAGTTTCGTGTTGCCATACGACCCCAAACTCGGTGAATATAATCGAAGCAGAGGCAAGTGCCAATGCAGAAGCCATGCAATTCCTGAAGAACAGGCTAGTCCACAGAAGGATTTTAATTTCCACGGATTCTCTAAGCGTCTTTCTATCCTCAAACATAGCAGAAATAAATGCCAAAATGCATCCACTAATCTTGAGGGGGAAATGCCTTTACTCACGGTTAACCCTGAAGACTAGGGAAATGAAGTTTATCCGGTGTTCCGCATTATGAGGTATGTCCGGGAATGATATAGTGTACAAATTGGCTGTAGATGCCTGCCAAAACGGAGACCTAGTTAATTCAACCGTAACTCCAAACGGAGTTGCGAAACAGATTTTTAAAAAATTCATCCAAGAAGACAACCAAAGACTTGCAGAATCCTCTTCGGCAAAGAGCATACTGTGTAATAAGCTTCGCTGCAAACATTTAAAAAACACATGATGGAAAGGGTTGAAAATACAAAGAAAAACCATTAGTCTATTGAATAGAATCAGCTCGGGCCTCGTCGTAGTCAATGACCACTTATACTCTAAAGCCTGTAGATGCGGAAACCCCATCCAGGACATTAATCACGGTTTTTTTTGGTAATGCTGGCTAAATAAGCTCAGCTGAAAAAACCACAAAAACTTGATTGGATCTTCGGCAATGGCCCTCTTATGAAATACGCTGCCTCTCCTCCTCTCACTGCGAGAGAATCATTAAGGCCATCGCAATTTTTGCAGAAGAGATAAAAGAATATGTTAATCTGGTCTATTAAAGAACCACCTTCCTTAAGAAATAACAATATCCATGCCGCTAGTCGGATTCGCTATTCAAAAATACAAGATATGTACAAACAAAGCCAGAGTAATAAGAGGGGAAAAAGGAGCGTCAGCCGCGCCGGTTTCTATGAAGCACTGACACATTAGATACACAATAATAACAACAATTAAATTTAAAAAGAAACAGAAAGGGAGGCAAGCCAGACCAAACGCCAAATACATCGCCACCAACCGAAACTTGGCCGAAATGGGTAGTCCAGTGGCCAGGTTAGTCTACCCAAGGCGGTGCAAAACGAAAAAGAAGAAGCTTGATATCCGTTGAGATCGTATTTTTAGCATTGGATTCACATGATCGCAGCCTTGAGAGCGCGTTGCCATCGTTCCACGAGGCCGTCGGCGGCCGGATGATAAGCCGTCGTGTGTATGCGCTTGGTGCCACTTCGGCCACCTCGAAAAACGGTCAACCAGCGTCAGACAATAACGGTAACCGTCGGCATCGGGAAGTGGTCCCACTATATCCACGTGGACGTGGTCGAATCGTTGGTCTGACATGGTTAATGTCTTTGGTCGCGCATGGCGGTCCCTAGCGACCTTTGCGTGCTGGCAAAAATCGCAGTTGCGTGCCATAACTGTAAAGTCCTTGCTCATCGACGGCCACAAGTATCATTGACAAATCAATTTGTAAGTTGATTTACCTTTTGGATGTGAGAGTCCGTGGAAGGCCTCGTATACTTATGAGGAACATACGGTCATTCGACTGTACGTCAAGTCCACGTCACAAGAGATTTCTTGACGTTGAGTTCCGAACTTCAGTTTTTGTAGCTTCAGCGACGTACCGATGTTTGCGAGAATGTGTTGTAACACGGTATCCTGGGCTTGAGCTGCAGGCAAGTAGCAACGCGAAGTGGTTGCATCGTACTGATGGCGTCGATTCTCGAAAGCGTATAAGCGACGACGTTTTCGATTCGCCTGACAGCGGTAATGTTTCTTGTGAATTGGCTGATTAATCCCAATTGTCACAGTTTTCGCGGAGAGGCCTTGTTGGAACGTTGCTGAAATGTGTGTATGAGTGGTTTACGGTCGATACGAATGGTGAAATTTTACCCTTCGATCCACGCTCTGAAAGGTTTATGGCTTCGTAAATAGCGGTGAGTTCTCTATCATAGGCACTGTAATTGACTTGTGCGGGTGAAAGCTTTTTGGAAAAAATCCTAGGGGCTCCCACCTATCTCCGTTATTGTTATTTTTGTCGCTGCATTGCTCGGGGACGGCGCCCATGGCTTTACCGGAACCGTTGGTAGTCAAGCGGTGTTCGGTTCGATTTATCGTGTGTACCAACACAGTTGCCACCGCTTTTTCTTGTATGCATTTGTCAAAAGCCACTTGGGCCTCGTCCGTCCCTGCGACAAGGCGTTTGTGCTTCTGACGCGAATCCTTGAGTAGCGTGCGGAGTAGAGCTTGTGTCGGTGTTGCGTCTTTGATGTACTGATGATACAAGTTTATCACTCCTAGGAATTGCCGTAGTTGTTTGAGAGTTTCCGGACGCTTGAACGTAGTGATCGCTTGCACTCGGTCGGGGAAAGGTCGTGAACCTTTGGATGTTACTAAATGGCTTAGATATTTCACCTCCATGAACGCCGAATACACTTCTATTCCGATTGATCGTGAGTCCGTAGTCGCGGAGTCGCATGAAGACTGCCCTCAAGTGTTCCGAGTGTTCCTGGGCTCCCGATGAGGCGATCAGAAGGTCGTCGAGATAGGCCTGAACGAAATGGTAATCGTCCAGAACTTGTCGAATGAAACGCTGAAATGTTTGCGATGCGTTGCATAAACCAAATGGCATGGCCAGGAACCCTCGGTTTTTTAAGCACCATATATAAAGGGCTGGCCCATCAGCTTTTTGAAGGTCAACAAAATCCTCGGTCGATCATGAACTAGAATTCTTCATTGGGCGTCGTTGTAATTCGACGGTGAGTAGTTGTGCTCGTTCAAAAACAGGAGGTCCCGTAGTTTGTATATGATGCACGACGTTGTGCTCCACGGCCGGACGTTGAGTTGTCGAATCGAGAATTTCGGGGATTCCCTGCAGAATTGCGGCGTAAGGGACATCGATGTCGATTTTTGAAAGACCGACGAGAACGGCCCTGCCGAGGGTGCCGTAAGGGTTGAATATTTTAATCCGATCTTTAATGCACTTTAATCCGATGTCAATTTGGATATTATAGCAGGCTAGCAGATCGGCTACGATGATTTCGTAAGGAATGTCTACGACTGTACAAAACCCACGTCATGGAGCGTCGGAGGCCTAAGTCAATATTTTATACCTTCTGTTCGTTTGTTGTAATGATTGTTTGGTTAGCGGCGAATGATTCGAAGGCGGAAACATGGCTCCAGCCATCACGAGTGCCGGTATGACGGTGACGTCTGCACGGATACCGATGAGATATAGCGGCCCCATGATCCGGTTATGCATAAAGAGTCGGCGTGTCTCTTGAGATCCACCAGCGACGGCCGCGTAGGCCGATGGAACACTTAGTTTCCCTGGTGGATGTTGTATTCGCACCCCGTCTCGCCTTGTGCGCCTTTTCTGCAAGTCGGTGATGGTACTAACAAATTTTAATGTTATTGTTTATCTCGGTTGCATATTTGGCATACGAGCGAGACTGAGTGGTTTCATGACTCCGCCCTTTCGTAGAACCGCTGACGGGCTCGTGGCTGCCGAGGTTCCAGCATTGAATCTTTGTGAGCGTAGCAACAGAATTGCTGTTCAGCGTGGTGACGGAAACCAATGCGACTTGCAGTTGCAGCGGAAGCCGATTGAGCCATATCATGCGAACCGATTGTGCGTCAATTCAATTTTGGTTAAGCGATTTTATCTAGGCTAGTAGAAATTATGTTTTTTTTTGTCGCCCAGTTAGAGGCCAGAGCCAAGCGTACGCAGTTTTTGTTACTGTGAGAGCGCGAAATCGCTCGAGAGCGCCTTTTTTAGTGCGAGTTATTTGCCTCTTGCAGGAGGATTAAAGAGGACGTCCTTTACGAGAGTTTGTACGTCCTCGTCCAACTTTGGACAGAGGACGAAGGCTTGACACGTTGGAATGATGTCCGATCGATGGTTCCCCTATGTCGGTTGTTACCTCGCGCGGCACTGAGCTCATATCATTGGGCATTTTGTTGCCTTTCGATGCACTAGGTTCCTGTTATCGTGGACCACTCGACTGAGAGTTGGCGTCCTTAAACGACATGCGAGGCGTCGCCATTGTTCATGGGAGTCACGTTTTTGTAAGTAGCGCGAACACGTGGTCGCGAAACTTGCGAGTTCAAGAATCTACTCGAACCACGCCGGTGTCACTAATATATGGGTTTAAGGGGTAAGGGCTACTTGTAACACTGTTCTGGGGTTACAGTGATTACAGAATTTGAAAACGTGCTTTCGAGGAAAACGCGTTTAAAGTTTTAAGTACAATTCACAAGCAAATAAAAAAATTATTTTCGGACTTACATTGAATCATCTATTCCGGCACCGTAAAGTGACTCATCCTTCGCCTTAGCAGTCGCAGTGGGAGCGATTTTCTTCTGCCGTCGAACTACTCTGGCTTCTTGAGTGTTTTCCGCCGAACGTCGGTTAGCCATTTCAACTCGAACAGAATCCTCCGGTATGGCAAAATTGTGAGCGTTTGGTGCTAATTTAATCCCCATAGCATCAAAAACTACTAACAAGCCATACGAACCTTCGTTGGAGGTGTAGGTAGCAATGTTGGCTGCTATGCTAACAGTGGTGAAGCTGGCAGGTAACATTTTTGGGATGACCTTCTAAACGCTCTGGTTAAAACTTTCATTACTATTTTGCGTAAATCCTCCTATACATCTTTGTAGTAATTCGTCTTTTGTAAGGTCTTCGTAAATAGGCTTTTTGCACCTAATACATTCGTTGGCAAGGCATTGTAATCGTGTTTGAAAGAGCATAACTTCTTCGCTGCTTTTGCACGCTGATACGTACATCACGAGCGAGCACCTGCTGCACATTTGTGATGAAGCGGGTTTACGTCGGTTGAACTATAGTGATAGAACGTGGCCCAAATGGCAATCTTCATTTTTTTAACAGAATCACAATAATCACGAATAGCCTTACCAAAACACTCTAACAATTTATTAATCATGTTGCCAGTAAGTTTTCCTTTACCGCCGAGTCCTTTGTTATTCATTTTACACCCACGTAGACGCGTACCGATATTTTTCTAAACATCACCAACGCATTCTTTTTTCGTTACAACAGTTTTCCTATAAGGAGCAGCTTTTAGTATGCCAGAATAAGTCTTTGCGTCGTCATCGTCAATTTAGCTTAAAAATCTTACACCAAGATTTTTCAACGAACGAAGGAATATTTCCATAACAGAATCGACTTCCACCTTTCCGCAGGGCCTGTTTTATCTTTCCATAATTCGCACGCTTCACGATAAGAACTTTTTACAAGCACATTTATAACTTTGCCAGTGTAATGACCTATAAGCGAAACAACACCATACGGAGATGTAAATGCACGTTTGTGCCATGTACCATCACCAGATACTGACAAATCAGTATCTTGAACTTCACTGTTCTTAGAATTCGAGTGGATTTCTTCTCGACAAGCTTTTTTCATGAAAAATTCGGCGATGTTTTTACCCGCTTCACTTATATACTGTAGGATCATGAGGTACAAAAATCTTTCTAAAAACTGTGACAAGTCCATGAGTTCACAAAATGTTGTTGCACCTTTTAAAGCAACGCCTAATACACTAGCATTGCTAATATAAATCTTCGATTTATCTCATATGAATGTCCGATAAAATCACACGATGGTATGTATTCAGAAGCACAATTATCGCATACAACAGAAATTACCATGTAGTTCTGTACTTTTGCGTACAACGGTGCGCGGAAAACAAACCCAAATTGACAACCACTGTTGCGGATGTTGTATATTTTTAAAAGAATCAACCATACTCTTAATTTATATGGGTGTTGTGATAAGTGGTACCAGATTTGGCCACAAAAACATGTTTTACAAATTGGTGACATGCTATGCATTTATTATGGATTTTTCCTATGTTTTTTACCCGTCTGCAAATTATTAAAAACAGTATTTCACCCTAATTATGCTACCAACTATAAAGGACAATCTAATAAGGGGTATACCAAATCTGAGCTCACTCAGCCATTGTGTATCGAGATTTCGCGGTTTCCGATTTGATAAACATAGCCCTGAAAAAAATCGTGTTATACCGTTTGCTACGTTTCATGAGAATAGCACTGATAATTTTTATCACTCATCAATTTTTATGAGGATCACTATACGGTTTCTACACGCGTATTCAGAAAAGTCTGCTGTATAATAAAATCGGAAATACTTGACATATGTTTCTCAAATTTGTATACGACAATACTGTCTTAGGGGGCGGAGACAGTGAGAACTTAGGGTGTAGAGCATATTCGAAACATAAAAATCCAATAATTTTAGAAAGTAGCGTTTATTAGAACCTGATTATAGATAATACAGATTAATTATTGTATAGCTACAATCATCTGTATAGATAGTGGACATTGGTTTGCTTACTTCTTCTCAGGAAAGGCAGCGTGGGTTATATCGATTATCTCCTGATTATCTCTTTCTCGCATGTACCGCACTTCAGTCCGTATCTTAGCAATCGCACCGCCGTATTAATTTCCTCCATTTTAATAGTCAGTTTTTGTCAATCTTGCCTTACTATTTTGGACTCTTTTTTATATCTTTCATAGTTTTTGTCTGGAAAAGTCTAACGTATGGAGGTTAGAGTACATACTTCGTACCATAGAGGCTAGAGGGAAGGAGTCTAAACTCGGTATTTCAAAGTATCCCCAAAATTGCGAAAACTGAGGCAGCGCTGCCGTTTTTCGAAGTCACATATAATATGTTTTTATCCGATCATTCAATCTAATCATAGGACAAATGGAAGCAACTTGTCTATGCTTTATTTATGTTTGAGGGTCAGTGTTATGAATCAATTTAAGATTACGTTATACTGTTATTGGTATGAATACAGTCCTGATTATGCACGATATATTTTTCAGAGACTGTGCGTAGAGGCACTGTTTTTTATTTGAACATACATTTTTTTGCATATACATGGTTTGAGTACAAACGGAGTCTGCATTACAAAATGTGAGGCTACAAATATAATGAAATTTCTGAATATTCAATGTAACAAACAGTTACTTGAGAAATATATTTTTTTCTTCATTTTTCTATAATAATTTGCAGTTAGGATGCAAATTCTTGTATCAAATGAATGATCAGACAATTTTTAAAATGTGTAAGATTTTATTCCATCTTAGAATCGTAACATATATTCTTTAAATACTTTTTTTATATTGCATATTACAGATATTGTAGAAGCTCTGCTACGAATATTTATTAATATACAGGGTTTCCCATTTATCTTGAGACATCGAAATTATCGAAGCACCGCTGGTGGCCAAATTTGTCATTTCAACTTTTTACATTTCCATGGACGCTGTTGTACCGCGTCCCTTATAGATTTTAGACAGCAGTGCTTTGATAACTTGCTAGTTGTCACTAGCCTTCCGTCAGCAGCACATTGAATGGTAAAACAGATGCTAGTAAGTTACTAAAGCGCTGCTGCTTGTAGCCCATGATGAAATGTCAACCCCACGGTCTTACATACAGGTCTGGAAACTTGTAGGGTGGGGAGTGACTCAGATAATGCGGCAAAATGGCAGTTCTCGCTTCTGCCACCTGAAGCGCTGCTACGTAAAAGTGAGCCAATCAAACGGACGCTCGAACAGCTGGGCAATGAAGGAGATTCTCCGAAATGTGCTGTATATCTGTATCTACAAGATTTCTACATGACAATGCTTCCAGTAGATAGATGAGGAACTATTTTTACCCCACTAACGGTGACAGTGCCCGCCGTGCAAAAACGCCGGAGTTTCCAGACCTGTATATAAGGCCGTGGTCAACCTTTTAACTGCCATAGTCTAACGATGAATTGAACTAACATTGTTTCAGGTTACCGAGGAAGAGTTTATGAATTACTACAGTGCTATCAGCGCCAGTATCGATCACGACGCGTACTTTGACCTCATGATTCGGAATGCTTACAAATTATAAACGTGCTACAAAAAATTGTATTAGCCGGGAAGTAAAGTCCGTATATTCGTAATCTTCAGTACGGTTCGCAGTTATGAATTGATAATTCTGCGTTATCTATTCGTATTGTACGATTTTTTTGTTACGTACGGACCTGAATCCACAGTAGAAAAATGCAGTCAACGAATTCCGATTTTAATGTTTTGACGAGCTTTTTAACGCCACTGCAATGTCTATAAAAATAAATGATGAGAAGCTTATTTATTCTGAGCATCATTTACAATCCTCCTATATCCCAAAAAATAAAGTGTGCTCATCATTGAATTTCGAGTTGTACTCTATTGAATACATATATTAGGAACCCTATCTGAGTCTCCTGTGTTATTCGTACACTTCCGGGTATAACACTCTGCATATCATTTTTTTCTGATGACACTACTCGGATGATGAGGTCCGGCTTTTACACGCATTTAATACATAATCCCTGCCGAGTTTGATTTTTCTGTTGATTAGAAAAATTATGAATAAAATAAATGTATCAGTATTTAAGCAAAGTGCCTCCCATGCTGTAGAACCAATCGGTGTAGTTGGTTCTGGCAACTAAGGTGATCGGAAATGATGAATTTAAAAATGTACTTTTAGTACGATAATAAAACTGTCGTATGACTAGATACTTTTGTAAAATTTTGAAAACTCCAATAATGGTAAGCTGTAGGAACAAATTTCGACTTTCGACAAAAACTTTGATTAATTTGTTATTAACAGATGGATGAACATATCACAAAATGACCTGGTCATGAAATGGAAAATGTTATAAATTATGCTCTGTCCGAATTGGACATGAGTCGGACGAATACTTTATGAAATACGACTTACTGATACGTTTCCGTAAACTTATCGAATTTAGAGAAGACGTAACACGGTGTTAACTTCTCTTCCGGATAGAGACAATCAAGCCCTTTACCTTTAAGGGGAGAATACCTTTAGTAGAGATGTTTTACTCACTTATATTTATCTTTATTAGTTGGAAGGATTGCTTTTGTGCTCGGTTTGGTAGTTGCGGTTACAATGTTGTTGGAGGTTTACACAATCGTCAGTGTATACGTAGGTTAAGTAATTACTTAATAATATTTAAACGAGGATAATATATTTCTTCATCACAAATTATTCTACAACGTTTGTTACAGCTGCAGAGATAATTCTTCCGTTTCATTTACTAATGGAATTACTACCTCAACATTATCTGAGTTGCACTATTGATAGGTTTTGACTTGGTCATATAATCGCGACTAGTTACCGACTTAGATTGTTTTTGATAGAGATTCATACGTCTGACATTCAGAGTTACGTGGCAGAGATTCAGAGTTAGACTGACCCCGTTCGTGGTAGAGCTTAGACTGTGCGCCTTCGTGACAGGGATTGGACTGCGCTGAGTGGAGACTTGTTGCTTCCTTATATACTCCTTTATGAAGCATTGGTGAAGACGAATCTTCGGGTTGCGCTTATTGGAAACCATTTTATTGGTTCCTCGTAGGTGAACTAGTTTTGCTCCAATTCTATTTTCATCTTTGACGATGTAGCATGTGATAAGCAAGATATGATAAGAGAATATTTCTCAATGGGTAGACATTGGAGCATTGACAGCTTCTATTTGTGTCAAACATACGCAAAAATTCCTAAACATTTAATTCGCGATAATGCAAACTTCTTAATACTTTTCAAGTAAGATGCTTTGAACCTAAAACAGATATACAACGATCATGTAAATACTGATATGACATACGAAGATTTTCTACAATTGTGCGCCCACTGTTGGGGAAAAAAATTTGGCTTCCTTGTAGTAGATAAGGATAGTTCTATGCAGAAAGGTCGCTATAGAAATGGATTTAACAACTTTGCAATTATTTAGTCACGCATTCATGTTACATGCGTTCGTGCGTATAGTGCTCCTCAACGATTCAACAATTGATAATAATGGCTGATAACGTGGGAAAACGAGAAAAGAAAAACTTTTGAGAAAAATCGCGGAAACAAGTGACGTCATACGTAAAAAACATAACGCTCTAAAGTTGGGTAAAATAGAAACGCATGAATTATTGGAAGAATCGTATAAACCAATAGTTCAACCGCTTCAATAGTTAGTTCAGGAAACTATCCCCAATAAAAAGAGAAAACTTTTGAAGAGTAATATTTTTAATGAGGGTATAAAAAAAAAGAAGAAACATTAGACGGTGATGGAGACAGTGATGGAGAGCAGGAGGGGGGAGAAGATGATACATACTTGGAAAATAGGTACGAAGATGTGAAAAGTGGGAGAATGGATGTGTTGAAGAAATCAACCGTTTATCATAGTACATCAGTATCATCATATCGGACTACTGGACATAGATGTGCGACCACATCCACATCGTTAACATTATCACCACCACCACAACCACTGTCATTGGAAGAATCCCAATCGACTGATGACGCGGCTGAGAAATCGCTTCGACAAATTATTCAACATCCTACACCGGAAGTTAATCAATATACTAATGAAAAACTGGGTTTTAGCACGAAAATACCTCACCTTCTTTGGAAGTGATTCTGAACAAATGATTGATAATGTTTATGGGGTGTATTTCAAGGATAATAAACTAATGCTTGGTAATGCGACATTCGTTGTTAATAGAGCTGATAATATTATTATAAGCGGCAGAAGATATCGTGGTACGCCTGGTATTTTTGAGCTAATTTTCATGAAAAATCATAAAAACTATAAACAGAATGATTTGTAAAAATATCGTGACATGTTAATCATGACTAATGCGCATCGGCGAATTCACTCTTCACAGCACCAGATAATGGGGAACAAAGGTGTTAAGTATAGAACAATTATGGCAGCATTGTTTCCTATGCAGCAATCTAATATAGGAAGTGGGCTGGTTCTTCCTAATCAAATGACCGTGACTACTTCCCCCGTTAATTATGTATACTGGGACGATATGAATGAGCTTGTTGAGCGATTACGTCTCTTAATTGCATAAAAAAATGCCGGACACACAGGTCATGATGATGAAATAATGTCAATTGTTGAGGAATTGCGTGAAATTGCAATGATGGTATAAAATCACTGCTAATATTGATACTGTGTTTAGTACACTTGGACACATGGACATATGTGTATATCTAAACATTGTTATCTGAAATGTTTATCAATAAATTTGGAAATATTAGTAGTCGCGAGGAATTCAACTATCAAAGTGCTGCGAAAAGAAAGTATGCTGCGCTCCCTTGGAGCGTCACAGATTTAGCATATAATGCTAACGATGCAAAAATAATTCAACTGGCGGACCCTACCGAAAAGGATAATGCGGTTAACAAAAAATATGTTGATAACCGTATCATAAATGCTGATCAACGATTTGAACAGATGATCAATGGGAGGATTGCATCGACAACGCGCACGGTTGAGATAAAGATTAATCGTGCAATGTTAAACTGTATTAGAAAAGCTGAAACAATTCAAAGTGCAGCGAATAAAAGAATTGATGATACGGTAAATGACATATATAAAATACAGGATAAAATTGAGAAAACGGCTGAGACCTGGTAATACCAGGACGAAATGAAACAAGCTCATTTGCAACAAATGCTTGCTGGAATTACATTTCGTCAGGTAGAGGAAATAAAATCCGTTTGGGGGAAATTGGAAAAATTTGATGATGACTTCAAAACACTTAACAAAAACATTGAAGCTCTTAATACATCAATTATGGAGATGCATAAAAACTATGTAAACTCGGAGGTACTCAGAAATGTTCAAACAGGTATAACTAACACATCTGACAATATACTGATACGAATTGATTCGTTAGAGCAAAAGGTACATCGGGATTAATTCACTATTTTATTAGTTTAAGTATAAGTAAAGAAAAAAGGCAACTGGTCAACGAGCTTCATACGCCGGCGAGAAAAAACTTTTCTCGAAGAAATGTTATAGTTCGAGGGTATGATGATCTGTGGCAAGCTGATATAGTAGACTTGCGCGCATATAGTCGCACGAACGCTGGTTATCAATACATTCTCACAGTCATCGATACATTCTCAAAGTATGCATGGGCTGAACCACTGAAGTCTAAGAGTGGTCAAGACGTGGATAAAGCTTTCCGCAAAATAATAACGCAAATTGGCGCAAAGCGAGTAAATTGTTCTCGAAAACCGCAAAATCTTCAGACCAATGATGGTAAGGAATTTTACAACGAGGAATTTCAAGAGTTAATGCGAAAACATGCTATAGGACATAAACGCTAAAACGTTGGAATAGGACATTGCAAAACAGTATGTGGAAAGCATTCACACTGAATGGTAATTACAAATAGTTGAACCTATTACCCGTGCTCGTCAATGATTATAACAAGCGAATGCATTGAACAATTGGGATGAGACCGATTGATGTAACATCACAACACACAAGAAAATTATTATCAACTGCATATAATAATATAAAGATCGCCGCTGCAGCTAAATTCTATGTCAACGATTACGTTCGCATCAGCAAATACAAAAATTTTTTTGCCAAGGGATACACACCAAATTGGACGACGGAAATCTTCCAAATTCCACGCGTTCAACGAACCAATCCAGTTACATATCGCCTACGCGATATGCATAACAACGATATAAAAGGAGGCTTCTATGAACAAGAATTGTTGTCAACGAAACAACCAGGCGTTTATCTAGTGGATAAAGTGTTGCGTAAAAGAGAGATACTTTATAAAATGTCTCATTCTAATTGTAACATGTGTGTGTGTGTGTGTGTGTGCGCGTGCGTGCGTGCGTGCGTGCGTGCGTGTGTGTGTGTGTGTGTGTGTGTGCGCGCGCGCGCGCGCGCGTGTGTGTGAATATGTTTTTCGGGAGCCTGAAAAAATGTTGAACGCAATTGCGAGAGAATGATCGGCGTCTGCGGTTTGAGCGCAACAAGTTCAAACGCGAAAATATTTCAATAACAGGACGTCTGCGGTTTGAGCGCGACAAGTTCAAACGCGTTTACGAAACAGCGGCGCCCATATCTTTACCACCACCACCACCACTTTGAATGTGTTTAATTTTTTCAAAAATGTAAACTGTCAGTGTAGCGTTATCGTTTAATTTCTCCTACCCCCACCCCTCCCACTCCTCTACCACCTGCTTCGTCAACTCGCGCTAAAACCTCATACCTTATCAACAACTCTCTCTCTCTCTCTCTCTCTCTCTCTCTCTCTCTCTCTCTCTCTCTCCCTCGCCCGCGCGCCCTTAAAAAAACGGATCACTTTTGACTCGCTAGGGTACAAAGGCTTCGACGCGAGGCTACTGCTTTGGGTCTCGAGCGAATAGCCTGGGCGGGGGCGGGGGGCTGGTCAACGCACGCACGCACACCATATTTCCCCGCCCCTCCGATGATCACCACCTTCGCGAAGAATCGTCACACGACCTTGAAACGGTCACCCATCTCCCTAATGACCACGACCTTGAAACGGTCACCCATCTCCCTAATGATCGCGACCTTGAAACGGTCACCCATCTCCCTAATGATCGCGGCCTTGAGATTCTATTTGATTTCAGAACCCGCATAGCCTTTCTGTTTGATGTCAGAACCCGCATTGTACTTTGGATTTAAGACAGAACCCGCATTGTATAGCTACTCCCGCGCGCGCGGCGTCCCGCGTATTCGCGAGTTGACAGGTCCCGTTCGGATAAATTCTACCTTTCTCTCTTTCGCACACGAGCTGAACCATTATGCAGCGCACTCCATCTAATGTCGGGCCGCCACCAGATCAACCTTGCCGCGAAAACTCGATTAGGGAAATGCCGGACAGCGGTGTCGGAACGATACCGAAGAATCCAGCGCCAGAGCCCTTAGCGACGACGAGAGGCGGTTTAGGGAGTGGGCCGACAAACTTAAATAATACGAACCCCTTCCTCCGCGATGATGGTACCCCAATAGCAGCAGTCGATGATCGGCCGCCCTCGCAGCTGCCCGGTATGCGGGAAAGAGTGCAGGAGGCCGAGACGCGGGACCCCGCATCTCGCATTTCTTTTGCATTCCCTCCCAGAGAACACGATCGACCGTCAGAAAATGTTTGGAATAATCGGGAGTGGGCCGCGAATCGAAATTCTAATCATCCGGAGATTCAAGCTACGGAGCTACCGATACACTCCTCCCCGTACGAATTCAGTACACCGACGTCTAGAGAGTCCGCCACGATGCGCTCCACGTATGAGACCTTGCGAAAATGGGGAATTCGTTTATCGGGGGAGGTCGGAGAGGACGTTGAGAATTTTTTATTATTGCTCGCGAGAGGCCGGCAAATGCTTCCCGCCTCATACAGATCTTCTGGACTGTCTCGATTTCTTCTTTCGGGATACCGCGTTATGGTGGTACCGGACGAAACGACCGAGCCTCTCGACTCTTTTCGATCTCGAGTCGGCCATGCGTAGCAGGTTCGGAAGCCCAAATTATCAGATGGCGCTGAGAGAAGAAATCTTGGGGCGAGTTCAGGGAGCACACGAGCCATTTTCAAGGTATTTGACGTGTATGCGTGCCCTCTTAGATAGAGTCAAACCTCCGTTCGCGATGGGAGAGCAACTCATGAACGTGTGGCGGAATATGAGCTCGGATCTCAAATATATTATTCAGCTCAGTACCATTCACGATTTCGACGATCTGGAGGCTCGCGCGCGAAGCATCGAACATAGTAGGGAGGAGGAGCGGTATCGACCACGACCTCGCTCACCTGACAGGTCCCTCATTCCAGCATTAGCCTATCGCTCGCCTAAAAAGACGCCAAAGCATTCGAGCACTCATTTCGCGGCCATTCCCTCATTTCGGGAACAATCTCTCCAGCAGAGAGACTCTCGGGAAGACTCTCGTGGTGGACCGTAAAAATACGGTAGTCGTCCGCCCGCCCTTCCGAAAGGGCAACCGGGATTCAAAACCCCAGGGTAACCGAGACCCCTCGAAGGAGCTCCGTTGCTGGAACTGCGGCGACACGAGCCACCTTTCAATCGGCTGCCGCGCGCCAAAACGATTTATTGTTATCGGTGCGGGGAAAGGGCGTGACGATGAGAGATTCGCACACCTATTCGAGAAACGATACCGGGAGTCGCAAGTGAGGGCCGGAAAGACTCCCGAGAGACCAACCACCTACCCGAGAGCTCGGTGGTATATATAGCCCGCTATCATGTTGTTACAGGCATAAGCCTTTAATAGTCGCGATAAAAATTCGAGACCAAGTTCTTCCCGCGCTGTTTGACAGCGGGTCAACCAACACTTACGTTGGAGAGAAGGCTCTATTCTCGAGGCTTCTCGAGGCTTCTCGAGGCGGAAAATGTCCCCGAAGGATAGTACCATCGCGAACGGGGAACAGATCACGTGCGATGAGGAAATCGAGGTACCACTAACCTTAAAAGGTCGGGAGCGCACCATAAACGCTAGGGTTTTTCCCTCATTGCCGGTGCCCTTAACTTTCGGACTAGACGCTCTCGAAAAATTTGAAATCGTGATAAACCACGGGCGTCGACTGTGGAATTTCAGCGATAGCCCGTCGGAAATATTTGAGTTCACGCTGGGGGAAGACCTCGATTTCTTTAACACCCTGCTCGGAAAATCAGAACTAGAGTCCAACGAACGCTCTCGTCTGGCGCGTTTCTTGGAGAAGGAATTAAAAATCTTGCGAGAGGTGCCCGGGGTAACGAAATTAATACAGCATCGGATCGAGGTGGGAAATGCCACGCCTATTAAACAGCGTTATTACCCGGTGACCTCTGTAGTACGAGCGGCCATTAATGCCGAGGTAGATAGGATATTCGAGGAAGGTGTGATCGAGCCCTCGCGGAGTGAATGGGCAAGTCCTATCGTAATGATCCGGAAACCAAATAGTACCCATCGGTTCTGCTTGGATTTCCGCAAGGTGAACGAGGTCTCGAAAAAGGACGCCTATCCCCTCCCATACATGACACACATGTTAGATCGGCTGAGGTCGGCGAAATATATTTCCACCATAGACCTCAGCCAAGCGTTCCATCAAATTCCTCTCGAAGAAGCTTCCAAAGAGATCACGGCATTTACGGTCCCGTATCGGGGCCTATTCCAATTCAAAAGAACGCCATACGGACTCACGGGAGCTCCGGCAACGTTTCAGCGTTTACTCGATCGTATAATAGGGCCCGAGATGGAGCCTCTCGCGTTCGCATACCTTGACGACATAATCGTCGTCACGGAAACCTTCGAAGAGCATATAGACTGGCTCAAACGAGTATTCGATCGGATCGCGGGGGCTGTCCTGAAAATTAACCCCGAGAAATGCGAATTCTGTTGCCCGGAGGTTAAATACCTGGGGTTTCTAGTCAACAGAAATGGGTTGCAAGTCGATCCCGACAAAACGGCCCCGATCAAAGATTTCCCGGTACCAACCTCCATCAAATCTCTTCGAAGATTTTTGGGAATGGCCTCATGGTACCGGCGATTCATACCCCGTTTTGCCGAGATCGCCAAACCCCTGACCCGCCTGACTAAAAAGACCCAGTCATGGGAATGGGGACCCGATCAACGGAAGGCCTTTGCTGGTTTGAAGGAAGCTCTCGCGAAGCCACCCACGCTGGCGTGCCCGGACTTTTCCGTGAAATTCGTACTGCAGACGGACGCTAGCATGACGGGTCTCGGTGCGGTTTTGACCGGTTTTGACGGTTTTAATTATTCCACGACCGAGTAAGAATGTCTCGCGATCCTATGGGCGATACGTAAATTTAGGGCCTATTTGGAGGGTTACCGCTTCACGGTAATTACGGACCACCATAGCCTGAGATGGCTACAGACGCTAAAGGAACCGGCGCGTCGGCTAGCCCGCTGGGCCCTACAACCAGCGCGATATGATTTTGAAATCATCTACCGAAAAGGGGCCCTGAACCACGTTCCCGATGCCTTATCTCGGATGTTGGAGCAGGAACCAGCCAGTGAAGGGGGTCGTAGAGAGGAACGTTTAGCTTGCCCTATTTTACCAACGGTCGATAGGAGTAGTAGAACTAGGGGAGTTCTGTATAAAGTGTGGGCGAGGGGGGTGCGGGGACGGGGGAGTCCGGGACGGGGGTAGCGGGAGGGGTTTGATCATGTGGTGAGGGAAGTGTGTGGCGTGGAGTATGCGCTGAAGGGGAGGGGGTGAGGAGCCTATAGCAAGGGGAGGGAGGTGTCTGGCTGTTGCGCGAAGGTCTAGGGACCCGTTAGAGGAATTGGGGGAGGGGGATTTGCGGCTCGCAGAGAGAGGTGCGGTGAGTGACGTCACGCGGGGAAGAGGATGCCCAAAACCATGGGTCAATGCCCAAAAGCATGAGGATAACAGTTGTAGGTACGGGCCAAGGGGGGCACCGGCAGCCAGGGGACATCGTACACGATGCGTCGCTTTTCTAAGGGGCGTTATTGATACAGGTGAATCGTTTCCAGACAATGCAGGAAAATTTCTCTCAAACATGTGGATATGCATGTGAAAGCCAGCGTCTATGATACACTCTCGGCAACGTAAGGCAATTGTAATGCTAGTTGTCAAATGAGACTTTACAGATAAACTTTTTATGCAGCTGTAGTAACAAAAGCTAGCTCTTATAAAATTTAATTGCATCCGGTCTTGTATTTATTCCAAAAGATAACATCAGGATGTTTGCATGTGCGAGTGTGCATGCAGTGCACCCGCCAAGAACCCAATGTGGCGGGTTGCGGAGGTGTGCGAGGAGTCTAGCGAGTAAGGCGTGTGGGTAGAGGATGCCGGAAACCACGGGGCCCATGGGGGAGTGGATAGCAGTTGTAGGCGCGGGGGACACACGGTAGGAGGGACGTTGGTAGCTAGGGAGACATTGTAGACGATGCGTCATTTCTCTGAGTCGGAAAAGGCGGCCTTATTGATACAGGTGAAACGTTTTTCCAGACAAAGGTGAGAAATTTGTCTTAAACATGCGGATATACATATGAACGCGTATAGGAGACTCGTTTGAAAAATGAATGCATTAGAAGTAGGTATTCCAGCACAAATTTTGGATAAAGGGCCCAGATCTTCCGTGCTCATGCACCCAATTGAATTCATTGTGTTCCCATGCTTCCATACTAGTCTTATAACATTGTAATATAAAAACTATGGTGAGGTGGCATACTTCTAAGATAGAGGAGAAAGATAGAAAATAAATTTTCCGAATGAAAACGACTTTTAGCACCCAAAGCCGCACACTTTTAATCGAGCAGGCACTTCGCTCGCATCATTTCTTGGCGCCTTCGTTTAACGCGTGTGCAAATGGCTGAGAATGTTCCGCAATTAGAACAAAATCTGCGCGATCAAACTGCACTAATAAATTCGGTGGATGAGTATATAGTGTGGGAGCAACAATGTGATCAATGTGTAGAGTCGTTGGAAACGCAAAGTCGAATTAAGCGACCGCAATTATCGGTTGGAAATCACCAATCATTGGTAGCACAAATTGCTCGCTTAGAAGGTTTAAAAAATGTTCTACGCAAAAGATTTTTACATGTGGGTGCGGGACACAGTGATCGCGGTTTGATTTGGCGAGAGATTGATACAGCGTTCGAAAATCGTATCCTGACTGGCTGCGTCATCAATAACGACCATATTGAACCTCGTCAGTTTCTCGAAGGCGCATGTGTTATAATGCTTTCACATGTGCAAAACATTATCAACAAACACATCAGTGTAAAAGTGAATACAGTTTTCAATGGTGAATTTGAGGCAGGTGACAAATGTGCAAATAAAAATATCAACACGAAAAACTTTGAACTTTTTACCACATCAAATTTACATGAGTGGTATACACAACGAGTTGTCGAGCCTACCTTAGCATCCCTCGAAGATTTTCAAAAACGTGATAGCGGATGGACATTGTCGCGGATACTGAACTTAACTTTAAATATCAACAAATACAATCCAATGCGTGTCGGATGTCAAACTGTTTTGTCGCGGGAAATAACCATGAAGAAAGCGGTGGTGAATATAAAGTCGAAGGATAACGCGTGTTTTGCGTGGTCAGTGGTAGCTGCTCTTCATCCAGCGAAAACAAATGTGAACATGATATCTTCGTATCCTCAGTACTCAACTGTACTGCAGCTTCAAGGCATTGTTTTTCCAATGACTCTAAATCAAATAAAGAAGTTTGAATCGCAAAATAAAATTTCAATTAATGTATATACATTTGAAAAGAAAAACATCGTTCCGATTCGAGTATGCAGCCAAAAGCTGGATAAACACATCAATTTGTTATTCGTGGAGGATTCCTCGGACCACAGCGTGGGACACTTTGTCTGGATAAAAAATTTGTCCAGGCTTGTGAGCGGGCAGCTGAACAAAAAAAAACGGGAAAAAACACATCTGCGATCGGTGAGTAAAAAACCCCACTCGAAAATATACCTATGAGTAATTATGTACTTGATAATATAAAATTGATTTTGCCGTTTTGTTACAGGTGTTTGCACTACTTTTACACGGAGAACAAATTACGAACACATGAGGTGGATTGTTGAAAATTGAATGATTGCGCCATTCGATTAGTGCAATGGACAAATGGCTGACATTCAAAAACTTTCAACGAAAAGAGCGACTTCCATTCGTGATTTACGCCGATCTCGAGTGCGTTCTAGCAAAGGTTGCCGACAAAAATATATATCAGCATCATGAAGTGTTTAGCATTGCGTACTATGTACATTGTTCGTATGACAATTCATTATCAGAATACCACTCACGTCGCAGTGCTGACTGCGTTTCATGGTTCGTTGAGAACCTTAAAAATTTAGCTCTGCGCATCAACGATATTTTATCGGATAATGTTCCCATGATACCTCTAACACCAGATGAATGGGCAGAATATCGAAGCGTCATTCAGTCATATATGCGAGAAACCATTTGTCGAAGACGATATACGTGTTCGCGATCATTGTCATCTGACTGGACGTTATAGAGGCCCCGCTCACTCAAATTGCAATTTGAATTATAAGCAGTCGTTTTTCATTCCTGTAGTTTTTCATAATTTGTCTGGTTACGACGCACATTTCATCATCAAGGAAGTAGCCACAGCGTTCGAAGGAAAAACCGACGTGCTTCCCATAACGAAGGAAAAATACATTTCTTTCACGAAAACAGTTCAAATGACAGACAAGTCACACCAGATTCAATTACGTTTCATCGATTCATACGAATTCCTCAATGCAAGTTTGGATAAACTGGCATCATTTTTGACAACGGACAAACTCAACAATTCCCGGTCACAATTTCATGACATATCGACAGATAATTTTATGCTATTAACTCGGAAGGGTGTCTTTCCTTATGAATATATTGATAGCGTAAATAGATTGAATGACTGCCACCTACCACCACGAGATGCATTCTACAGTAATTTGACCGGTGACACTGTAAGTGAGAACGAATACGCTCATGCTGTGGATGTATGGGATCGATTTTCTATTCAAACGTTAGGTGAATATAGCGACTTATACCTGAAGACCGATGTTTTGTTACTGGCCGACGTTTTTGAGAACTTTCGTAATACCTGCATCAAAAGTTACAGGCTCGACCCCGCGTATTACTCTACTCTGCTATACTCTTCCCGGATACATCTGGCATACAATGTTAAAGCATACAAACATTAACTTCGAATTGCTCAACGACGTTGACATGGTGTTATTTGTTGAACAGGGTATACGCGGTGGTCTGAGTCAGTGCTCAAACAGGTACGCGCATGCCAATAACAAGTACATGGAATCGTTCGATCCATCAAAGTCTTCATCATACTTGATGTATTTCGATGTAAATAATTTGTATGGATGGGCAATGTGTCAGTCATTGCCCTATGCTAATTTCCGATGGATCGACGACTTGTCAACATTCGATTTATCATCGATCGCGCTAGATTCCCCGACAGGCTACATTCTTGAGGTTGACTTAGAGTACCCAGAATGTCTACACGATGCGCACATGGACTTGCCGTTTTGTTCAACACATGGTAAACCACCTGGTAAGCATCATGAAAAACTGCTTGCAACCGTGAATAACAAGGAACGGTATGTTATTCATTATCGCAATCTGCAGCAGAGTGTACGCCATGGTCTCAAAATAAATAAAAAAACACAGAATACTGCAATTCTCCCAATCACCCTGGCTACGAACATATATTGAGCTTAGTACACAGTTCCGAACCCAAGCGAAGAATGAATTCGAAAAAAATCTCTATAAATTAATGAATAATGCAGTGTTTGGGAAAACTATGGAAAATGTGCGCAATCATGTAGACGTTAAGCTTTTGACACGGTGGGAGGGCAGGTACGGTGCAGAGGCAATGATTGCAAAACCAAATTTTCATAGCCGGAGCGTTTTTTCAGAAAACCTTATTGCTGTCGAATTACGCAAACTGGAGGTGAAATTCAATAAGCCGATATATGTGGGTATGTGCATACTCGACATATCGAAGACATGTTTATATGACTTTCATCATGAGTATATGGTGCCTCTGTATAAAGACAAATATACGGTGTTGTACACCGATACGGACAGCCTCATATACAACATTGAGTGTGAGGATGTGTATGATGACATAAAGCGCAACATTCATCGTTTCGATACTAGCGACTATCCTGCGGATAATGGGTATGATATACCGCTTGTCAACAAAAAAGTCCCGAGACTAATGAAAGACGAAAATAATGGTCGGATAATGACGGAATTCGTCGGGCTTAGAGTAAAAATATATGCGGTGCGAGTCGATGGCAAAGACGATACAAAGAAAGTAAAAGGTGTTAAGAGTAACATCGTTGCAAGAACGATCTCGTTCGAGGATTACACGAAATGCTTAAACGAACAAATCGAAATGACTCGCCAACAATCGTGCATAAGATCGAAGTTACATGAAGTGTACATCATGAACGAGACAAAAATTGCTCTAAGCCCGCACGATGACAAACGGTATATCATACCCGGAACCACGAAAACGTTACCGTGGGGGCATTTTAGGATACAGTCGTAGCATGTATTTTGTAATGTTTTATGAATAATCGACTCTATAAATAATTGTGTTGTAAATAATGAATTGGTTTATCAATTTTTCAACTGAAGAAATAAAGAAAAACACCATTACAGTTTGCTATGTCACATTTTTCCCTACACCTTCCCGGCACACGTTTGTGAGAAAGACAGGTTTGAAAGAGCCAGCAGGAGAAAGCTTGCTGAGTGGGAAAAGACATGCTACCCGGGAAAAAAAGTTCATATCTGAATATATCCGAATGTATCTGAATCATATATGTAGAATCAGATATGATCAGACAAGAAAAATGGCCAGGTCTGATCATGTAATGTCATGACAGATCATGTATGCTTATATCTGAGCATGTATGATCATATCAGAGCCATTTTTATAATTTCGAGAGCAGACCCGTCCATATTGCAGCAGGTCTGACCAGTTTCAATCCGTAGGCGAGGTCTGATCTTGTTGGACCAGATCTGATTTTTTTGGGCCAGATCTGATCATGTCGGACAGATCTAATCTTATTAGCCCAAATCTGATCTTGTCAGACAGATTTGATCCTACCGGACCAGATCTGAATATATAAGAATAAAATACCGTGGATCCCAGTAGACCTGGACATCTATGAACAATAGACCTGCCCATATGATAGAATCATAGTTTATCTGAACTATCAGACCAGGTGTGACTCCGACTATATCAGAGCAAATCTTACCCTGTTGAAACAGAGCAAACCTTATTAGAGCAGTGCTGAAGATATTAAAATGTTCACCGATATAGAGCGGGTATACACGTCATCACTCGACGTGTTAATAATTAACAATATTATAGTAACTCACATGATCCCATATAATACAGTCAGGTGAGATGCCGTATCTGATGGGATATCGTTTCATATATTTAGACGTTTTCATGTGTGAACAACTGAACTGCATATACGATAAGGTATGGGTGTATAAGACTTCGTATATTTTCCAGGTTTGGTATCGTATCTAATGGAATAGAGATTTATGTGAACGTACCTGCTCATATATCACATCATATATGTTCAGATATGGTTTCGCGCTGCCAACTCGCCTTGGTACTTGACCAGATAAAAACATATATGAGATCTATATAGCAGCGTCTGGTACCGTATTTGATCGGATATGATCTTATACGAACAGATACGTTCAGATATCACATAATGTATGTTCAGATATGAATTTACGGTACCAACTCTCCTTGGTACTTAGTCAGATATAAACAGATATGAGTTCATATATGGTCAGGCCAGATACCGTATTTGATCAGATATGATCTTATATATGCATATATGATGTGGAATATGATCAGACCTAATCATATATGATACTGTAAAATGTCAGATATGAATATATCTGATACATATATGACAATATCTGAAACATATATGAACATATCCACTCAGACATGAAATTTTTTTCCCGGGTACGCTGAAGACAACGGTCAACCCTTTGGAAGACAAAGGCCTCATCATCTGGAATGAGTAGAGAGAGAGAAGAATCATCAAATATAAAACATTCTTTATCGTTTGCTACAAATCAGATTTGCTTATCCAACTATTGTGGGTACTATCGAAACCCAACCATTTTACAAACATTCGATTACCACGCTTCTTCAATACTTTTTCAATGAGATAAATATCAGGATGTTGAACTTTAAATAGCTTCTGATCGTAGAAACCACCTGCAATGGGTTCATCGTCATAGTCCTTGAGATGAAATGTTACACGTTACTTTATCGCCAATTTTGAATTTTGATGTCGATGACTTTTTCAATGGAGTCTTATGATAAACATGTTGTAGTAGCTGTTTCTCATTTCCAGCGTTGACATTTCTCGGTTTCATCTTAATCGTGCGGTGCACAGAATCATTATACTCGGCTACTAGATTATCAACTATATCAATCCACGTATAATTACCACGAAGACTAAATTGCATCCACATCTTCTTTTTCAATGTACGATTGAAACGCTCGCAAATGGAAGCTTTTAAGTTGCTATATGTTGAATACATGTGGATATTGTACGTTTTCATTAGGGTTTTAAAGTCACAATTATAAAACTCTTTTCCTTGATCCACGTATAACTTCTGCGGTATGCGTCCCTTTACGAGTATCGACTTCAGTGCGGTTGCTGCATCTTTACCATTCTTACTCCGCATCGGTACGGCCCAGGTGAATTTTGAGAAAGTATCGATAACGGTTAGGAGAAATTTATTTTTGGAGTTTTGATGTGCGTACGACGACATATCGACGAGATCAGCTTGCCAGGTCTCATCCAAACCACGGATGTCCACATGCCGACGCGGATAGTTTCGGCGGGCAGGTTTGTGCAGCTCCCGCACGAGAGCGTTCTTTTTCTCATTCATTTTCCAGTCTTTTCAGTCGTGCATCCAGTTCAGCAATGATGTGTGAATTGCGAATCACCAAGTCTTGTAGAGTTTTGAGATCTGCATCGAGCGTCCTCGCAATATCTCTCATCGTAGCTTCTAATCCATTAACCAACAATAGGTTACTCTCATTTATTTCTTTCTGATCTCAGTATGTTCTTAATGATGGTTCGAGTTCTTTTATGTAAAGCACTTAGATTGATAGCATCGTCTTGTTCTTCCGGATTGGCGATATTACACAATCGTTTTTGCCCCAAGTCATAATGACCATCTGCGGTAGTTCTAAACCCAATCCCCGGTTTGCCTGGAGGACTTTGCTTATTGAGGACGATATTCTTTTTCAGTTGGCGTCCGAACACATCGACACTCATGTTGATAATGCGTGAAATTTCAAATGTTGGGTTAATAAATAATTTTGGCTTCACGCAATTCCTCAACAATCGATACAATTTCATTTGAATGTGACGAATTTCCAGCTGCTTGTGATGCTAGAAGTAAGCGAAGACGATCTACTAGCTCATTGGGACTATCCCAATAAATGTAATCCAATTGGGTATTTTTTCTCGCCACCTTATACTTTGGCATACCCTTTCCCATGTGCTTGTGATGATCAACTATATTTGCGATATAAGTATCGAATTTGTGACCGACACTATGTCGTATAGCCTCACCAGGCTTGTAATATTTTTGGTGAGCATTCGTGGAGATAATGATTTTTTCAAAGTTTTTTAAGTCATCCGGTGGCAGAGCTTCGACGTTGGGAACTTTTTGAAACAATAGCTCTGCTAATCCAACAGTTTTTGGATAGGTTGAATCTCGCACACGAATATTTTGAGAATCGAAGAATATAGGAGAATCACCAATCATTAATTTGTTGTTCGCAAGGTTCCGTACACCATATGAGACATCTAAGCTTGTCTTTCTATTTGTACGTAATAACAGAAGATATTCACTGATTAAATCATCATTTTGGGTTGGTGAGTCATCATCATCGTCATATACCAGCTTAAAAGAGTCTTGTGTTTCACTCTTGAAAGAATCTTGTGTTTCCTTCTTGAATTGGGGCTCGACACCATTCATCAAATATTTCATATCATTGTCCATTACTTTTTCATCTTTAACTTCCATCTTTACCACCTCATTGTTTTTGTTTGACACTAATTGTTCCAATGGTCTCACTATAGGTTTAAAGACCTTTTGCATTCTCTGCTTATCGATGTCTCTTCCGATTTTGAGTATTCGATGCTTTCGTCTGATTGCATCGCTCGCCTTGGAGATTTCACGCAATACATCTTTTTCCCTCAACAGCTATTCGCTCTTCATGTTGTCGCTATCGGTGTGTACATGATACTGTCTTTTCGTAATCAATGACGGGTCATTTATCGAGCGTCAGAAAATAATCAAAACCTTGCCTATATCGACCCTCGTTAATATTGGTATCCTTATCGATTGTGATGAATGCATACTTGTCGGAATTCCAACATTTCGTACACATGTTTTTAAAGCATGTATAAGACATATCCGTATTAACATGATCATTGTACACGTGCTTGAGATTCGTATCATCCTGCTTGAAAAGCACCACAAAATACGCATTATCGCTCACGAGATGTTTGGGGATACGAGTGTATGTCTGACAAACATAGAAACTGTCAACAATCTCATGTCTTCCCATGGAAAATAATGCTCTCACATTATCCTGTTTTTCACACGCTATATTATCAAAAATGAATATAGAGTTGGGTTGTGCGTCACTTGGTGCTATAACTTGTTCATGCTCATTGAATGGATAATACTCAACGCCACTCACAGGTTCGAGTAATCGATCGAGTAACTTATATTTTGGCTGTTTCAGCGACTTGGAATACAGATAAATATTCTCAAATCTTAAACCATCGGGGTGTATTATGAGAGTGAGCAATGCATTCGTTTTCCCACAATTCGATGGACCACAAAAAACGGCGCGTATGCTATCCGGCAATATATTTCCATGACGTTTTTGCCTTTTCATTCTTCCATCGTCGACAAATTTATCAAAATTTATTACGGGAAGCCCGCCTCCGAAAGTTTGTTTCTTGGACGCCATCTCACACACGACTAATGGAAAATCAATATAAAAAGGCATTTTATAGGGATTTTCTATCAGTCGAGTATTGTCCTTTGTCATGATCGTTCATGGCAAGAGCGGTAAAGGTTTTGTCAACCAACTAATCAACAAACTCCCTGTTGAATTACATTTGCCAGGGTACCAGTATTGTGGGCCGGGTACAAAGCTGGCTAAGCGCCTTGCTCGTGGTGATCCGGGAATTAATCCGTTAGACACGGCTTGCAAACAACACGACATTGCATATTCAAAAAATCCAGATAACCTTGAAGCGAGACATTCAGCAGATAAAGTGTTGGCCGAACAAGCTTGGCACCGCGTTACCGCTAAAGACGCTATCATCGGTGAGAAAGCAAGTGCTTGGAGTGTGTCAAATATTATGCAGACAAAGAGAAAATTTGGCATGGGGATGAAGGGAGCACGTAAGGGCGGCGTTTGTTTGAAAAAAATTATTCGTGCTGCGAAGAAGACGATGATTCAAAGTAATGATCCACATACGGTTATTAAATCGGCTGTAAAGGGTGCTCGTGTAGCGGTAAAGACTGAAGGTGGCAAAGTGCGCGCACCGCGGGTTCTACCTATACCTCATAAAATTGGTGGTTTATTGCCGTTTCTGATACGTATATTTGCGGATCTCAGCGCTGCTGGGGCTTTGTCGGGTGGTGCGGCTGGTATAACCAAAGCTGTAAATGCTGCTCAAGCGGCTAACCGTGAATTGAATGAAAGTAAACGACATAATCGAACAATGGAAGCGATTGCTTTAGGTAGAGGGTTACATCTGAAACCGTATAAGCAAGGATTGGGTCTTCATATCAAGCCAAAAAACGTCTAGTGAACTACCACACCGACCGTTGACCGACATCGACCTACTCAAATATGCAAGAGTCGTGAAGGTTCCACATTTCCGTGGCGTGTACATGCGGGATACATTACCAATGAGCGGGCCACTCAAATATGAATCAGCGATTGTGAACTTGGATGAAAATATAGGTCCTGGCACACACTGGGTTGCCTACAAAAAGATTGGATGGAAAGTCATGTTCTTTGATAGTTTCGGCGATCTTCCACCACCATCTGAACTCATGAGATATTTTGGTGTAGGTAGCGTGAACTATAATTATAAGAGATATCAAGAATATGATACGATTGAATGCGGACATCTATGTCTCAAGTTTCTTTGTCAACAATTACGATACAAAGACAAATACATGCTATATATACGTGGAGTATAAGGCTGAGAGTTTAGTTGTCAAAGTACCAGCGTCATGGAAGATAGTTTAACATTGACTATATCTGGATCGTCATCCATACTCGAGGCGCAATACTTTCCCCCTATAGAACTCTCGCCAAACAAAAATTATACTCTCGGTCTCGTGGAACTATTAACATTCAACTCTATTCCCAATATAGACATTAACCACAACAAACTTTACGTGGGAGATGAGGTGCTGACAATACCTACGGGTAGCTATGAAATAGAAGATATTGATACATTTGCGCAAGCCGAGCTGTCACGGAAAAACATCAAAATCAACATCAAACCTAATAATAATACTTTGCGCAGTGAAATCGAGTGTGATCGTGGTGTAAATTTTGAGCCTGAAGATTCGATTGGCCATCTACTGGGCTTCACAGCACGTAAATTGGAAGCGAATAAAAGACACGAATCTGATCTTCCAGTAGCCATTCTCAAACTGAACGCCCTACGGGTTGAGTGCAATATAACCGCTGGTGCCTATATTAACGGACAAAAAGTGCACACCATTCATGAATTTTTCCCATCGGTCCCTCCAGGATATAAAATCATTGAGGTTCCATCACGTCATTTATCTACCAATCACAAGCCGAACGATAGACACAATACAACTTCGAATAGTGGATCAGGACGGTGACTTGGTGAATTTCCGCGGTGAAGTACTCATAATACGGCTGCATATAAAATCATAATGGGTATAGTCTTTAATAGAGTCACTAATAACACTAAACAACCATGGGTAAAAACAATCAGTCGTTGGCCCGCACCCAAAGTGCTCACACCTCAACGCGTGCTACTCTTGAAGAATTTGGGTCTGAAAGTGCGTGGGGACAGCGTGTAAAACATTATTTATTTTATGCTTTGTGCATCTGCTGCGTGCAATGGAAGAAGAAATCGTAAACATTCAGGAGCCCGTAGTCTTCGACGAATCCATCATACATTGTGAAATTCACGCTCATCAACCATATGCATCTTCGACCTTTAATAACAGCGATGAAATACGTATTGCCATTCAAAATCAAGATCTATCCATCCTGCCAAGCAAAAGTTCCTTGCACATCTGTGGACAATTATCTAAGCGTGATGGGATGCCAACCGCTGCCACAAGTCTCGTCAACAATGCCATCTGCCATTTTTTTTGAAGAAGTGTGATATGAGTTGAATGCCATAGAAATCGATCGTAATAAGAATGTCGGTATTACGAGTGTAATTAAAGGATATTCGTCTCTCAGTCCAGCTAAGAGCTGTATGCTCGAGAACACGGGATGGCTCGATGTTGAAGAGACGAAGCAGATTGTTGATGTATCGGGAAATTTTGATGTGTGTATACCACTGAGCATGCTGCTCGGATTTGCCGAAGATTATCGGAAAATTGTGGTAAATGCCAAGCATGAGCTAATTCTTACGAGATCGAAGACTGATGATAATGCCATCATGCAAACAGCTTCCGAAGACTACAAATTCGTATTGCATAAAATCGAATGGCTTGTACCTTATGTAACAGTCTCAGATCAACGAAAAATTCAGCTATTGAAATTTCTCGCCAAAAATGCACCAATTTCCATGAGTTTTCGAACGTGGGAATTGTATGAACATCCACACTCCTCACCTCTAAGCATGTGTGGTCTGTCAAGACTTCCAATCAGTTGGAGAAACCACGATATGTCATTCTCGCGCTGCAGACGGGGCGAAAAAATATGAAAGAGAGGAATGCGAGCCACTTTGATCATTGCAACATCAGCGATGTCAAGCTATACCTAAACTCCCAATGCTATCCATATGGAAATCTAAACCTAAATATCAATCAAAATCAGTATGGTTCACTCTACGAGATGTATACAAACTTCCAATTCACCTATCACAACAAAGAAGCTGAACCATGGCTAAATAAGACGGAATTCTTAGAAAAAGCCCCCCTCGCCATCATTGACTGCTCAAAGCAAAATGATTCTCTTAAGGCCGGCCCCGTGGATGTGCGTCTCGAATTTGAATTGAAAACGAATATTTCGACGAAAACTGCTGCATTCTGTTTAATCCTCCATGATCGTATTGTCGAATACAATCCGATTAGTGGTGCGGTTAAAAAATTGGTATAAATCTTGTCAACTGTCTGCGGACTCTTCAGTCAATATGGAGCTCGTCGTCGATGTGCAGGGGTTCAAGAGACCCATCAACGATTTTGTCTTGAAGGAGATTCCCATCGTCAAACTCCACGACAAGAAGGCTGAACCGCTGACGTTTTTCTTCAACGCACCATCTGCATGGGACTCGTTACCAGACAAATACAAAAAGACAAACAAATGGTTGGAACGAAATTTTCACGGATTACGATGGGATCACGGTGATATACCATACGAGGCAGCTAGAACGATAATTCGAACCATCTTGCGAGGAGCTCCTACCACCTACGTGAAGGGATTCGAAAAATGCTCATGGATATCAAGATTCACGGATCCTGCAACCAAAATTGTTGACTTGGAGACCCTGGACTGTCCCTCGCTGCAGAAATTGTCAAACATCTCCGACTTTGAATGTCTCCATCATTTCTTCAATATGAAATACAATTGCGCCGGCAATATATTTCCATGACGTTTTTGCCTCTTCATTCTTCCATCGTCGACAAATTTATCAAAATTTATTACGGGAAGCCCGCCTCCGAAAGTTTGTTTCTTGGACGCCATCTCACACACGACTAATGGAAAATCAATATAAAAAGGCATTTTATAGGGATTTTCTATCAGTCGAGTATTGTCCTTTGTCATGATCGTTCATGGCAAGAGCGGTAAAGGTTTTGTCAACCAACTAATCAACAAACTCCCTGTTGAATTACATTTGCCTGAGTACCAGTATTGTGGGCCGGGTACAAAGCTGGCTAAGCGCCTTGCTCGTGGTGATCCGGGAATTAATCCGTTAGACACGGCTTGCAAACAACACGACATTGCATATTCAAAAAATCCAGATAACCTTGAAGCGAGACATTCAGCAGATAAAGTGTTGGCCGAACAAGCTTGGCACCGCGTTACCGCTAAAGACGCTATCATCGGTGAGAAAGCAAGTGCTTGGAGTGTGTCAAATATTATGCAGACAAAGAGAAAATTTGGCATGGGGATGAAGGGAGCACGTAAGGACGGCGTTTGTTTGAAAAAAATTATTCGTGCTGCGAAGAAGACGATGATTCAAAGTAATGATCCACATAGGGTTATTAAATCGGCTGTAAAGGGTGCTCGTGTAGCGGTAAAGACTGAAGGTGGCAAAGTGCGCGCACCGCGGGTTCTACCTATACCTCATAAAATTGGTGGTTTATTGCCGTTTCTGATACGTATATTTGCGGATCTCAGCGCTGCTGGGGCTTTGTCGGGTGGTGCGGCTGGTATAACCAAAGCTGTAAATGCTGCTCAAGCGGCTAACCGTGAATTGAATGAAAGTAAACGACATAATCGAACAATGGAAGCGATTGCTTTAGGTAGAGGGTTACATCTGAAACCGTATAAGCAAGGATTGGGTCTTCATATCAAGCCAAAAAACGTCTAGTGAACTACCACACCGACCGTTGACCGACATCGACCTACTCAAATATGCAAGAGTCGTGAAGGTTCCACATTTCCGTGGCGTGTACATGCGGGATACATTACCAATGAGCGGGCCACTCAAATATGAATCAGCGATTGTGAACTTGGATGAAAATATAGGTCCTGGCACACACTGGGTTGCCTACAAAAAGATTGGATGGAAAGTCATGTTCTTTGATAGTTTCGGCGATCTTCCACCACCATCTGAACTCATGAGATATTTTGGTGTAGGTAGCGTGAACTATAATTATAAGAAATATCAAGAATATGATACGATTGAATGCGGACATCTATGTCTCAAGTTTCTTTGTCAACAATTACGATACAAAGACAAATACATGCTATATATACGTGGAGTATAAGGCTGAGAGTTTAGTTGTCAAAGTACCAGCGTCATGGAAGATAGTTTAACATTGACCATATCTGGATCGTCATCCATACTCGAGGCGCAATACTTTCCCCCTATAGAACTCTCGCCAAACAAAAATTATACTCTCGGTCTCGTGGAACTATTAACATTCAACTCTATTCCCAATATAGACATTAACCACAACAAACTTTACGTGGGAGATGAGGTGCTGACAATACCTACGGGTAGCTATGAAATAGAAGATATTGATACATTTGCGCAAGCCGAGCTGTCACGGAAAAACATCAAAATCAACATCAAACCTAATAATAATACTTTGCGCAGTGAAATCGAGTGTGATCGTGGTGTAAATTTTGAGCCTGAAGATTCGATTGGCCATCTACTGGGCTTCACAGCACGTAAATTGGAAGCGAATAAAAGACACGAATCTGATCTTCCAGTAGCCATTCTCAAACTGAACGCCCTACGGGTTGAGTGCAATATAACCGCTGGTGCCTATATTAACGGACAAAAAGTGCACACCATTCATGAATTTTTCCCATCGGTCCCTCCAGGATATAAAATCATTGAGGTTCCATCACGTCATTTATCTACCAATCACAAGCCGAACGATAGACACAATACAACTTCGAATAGTGGATCAGGACGGTGACTTGGTGAATTTCCGCGGTGAAGTACTCATAATACGGCTGCATATAAAATCATAATGGGTATAGTCTTTAATAGAGTCACTAATAACACTAAACAACCATGGGTAAAAACAATCAGTCGTTGGCCCGCACCCAAAGTGCTCACACCTCAAAGCGTGCTACTCTTGAAGAATTTGGGTCTGAAAGTGCGTGGGGACAGCGTGTAAAACATTATTTATTTTATGCTTTGTGCATCTGCTGCGTGCAATGGAAGAAGAAATCGTAAACATTCAGGAGCCCGTAGTCTTCGACGAATCCATCATACATTGTGAAATTCACGCTCATCAACCATATGCATCTTCGACCTTTAATAACAGCGATGAAATACGTATTGCCATTCAAAATCAAGATCTATCCATCCTGCCAAGCAAAAGTTCCTTGCACATCTGTGGACAATTATCTAAGCGTGATGGGATGCCAACCGCTGCTACAAGTCTCGTCAACAATGCCATCTGCCATTTTTTTTGAAGAAGTGTGATATGAGTTGAATGCCATAGAAATCGATCGTAATAAGAATGTCGGTATTACGAGTGTAATTAAAGGATATTCGTCTCTCAGTCCAGCTAAGAGCTGTATGCTCGAGAACACGGGATGGCTCGATGTTGAAGAGACGAAGCAGATTGTTGATGTATCGGGAAATTTTGATGTGTGTATACCACTGAGCATGCTGCTCGGATTTGCCGAAGATTATCGGAAAATTGTGGTAAATGCCAAGCATGAGCTAATTCTTACGAGATCGAAGACTGATGATAATGCCATCATGCAAACAGCTTCCGAAGACTACAAATTCGTATTGCATAAAATCGAATGGCTTGTACCTTATGTAACAGTCTCAGATCAACGAAAAATTCAGCTATTGAAATTTCTCGCCAAAAATGCACCAATTTCCATGAGTTTTCGAACGTGGGAATTGTATGAACATCCACACTCCCCGTCACCTCTAAGCATGTGTGGTCTGTCAAGACTTCCAATCAGTTGGAGAAACCACGATATGTCATTCTCGCGCTGCAGACGGGGCGAAAAAATATGAAAGAGAGGAATGCGAGCCACTTTGATCATTGCATCATCAGCGATGTCAAGCTATACCTAAACTCCCAATGCTATCCATATGGAAATCTAAACCTAAATATCAATCAAAATCAGTATGGTTCACTCTACGAGATGTATACAAACTTCCAATTCACCTATCACAACAAAGAAGCTGAACCATGGCTAAATAAGACGGAATTCTTAGAAAAAGCCCCCCTCGCCATCATTGACTGCTCAAAGCAAAATGATTCTCTTAAGGCCGGCCCCGTGGATGTGCGTCTCGAATTTGAATTGAAAACGAATATTTCGCCGAAAACTGCTGCATTCTGTTTAATCCTCCATGATCGTATTGTCGAATACAATCCGATTAGTGGTGCGGTTAAAAAATTGGTATAAATCTTGTCAACTGTCTGCGGACTCTTCAGTCAATATGGAGCTCGTCGTCGATGTGCAGGGGTTCAAGAGACCCATCAACGATTTTGTCTTAAAGGAGATTCCCATCGTCAAACTCCACGACAAGAAGGCTGAACCGCTGACGTTTTTCTTCAACGCACCATCTGCATGGGACTCGTTACCAGACAAATACAAAAAGACAAACAAATGGTTGGAACGCAATTTTCACGGATTACGATGGGATCACGGTGATATACCATACGAGGCAGCTAGAACGATAATTCGAACCATCTTGCGAGGAGCTCCTACCATCTACGTGAAGGGATTCGAAAAATGCTCATGGATATCAAGATTCACGGATCCTGCAACCAAAATTGTTGACTTGGAGACCCTGGACTGTCCCTCGCTGCAGAAATTGTCAAACATCTCCGACTTTGAATGTCTCCATCATTTCTTCAATATGAAATACAATTGCGCCAATGCGAATGTAAAATCGCTGAAAATCTGGCTGAGTGTATACGAAGCGCTGCGTGAGCGGAGGATTTAAAAAAACATTTTTAAATAAAAAAAACATTTTGATATATATCTTTTTCGATTGTATTTATTCTTACATCCAACAGCAACGTGGAACATTTTTATATTCAATGAAATCTATCCTTTATACATTGTTGTGAGCATGTTGAAAAATCAACGATGTTAGCGACCGATGATCCCACTGAACTTATCATTTCCCACCAGCACAAGGGTGTGCTCACTGTTTATTGAACGCGATGCTGCTGTATTGTCCGCCATAATAGTTCATGTATAGTTCATGTATAGTTCGTCATTGCGAGCCATTTCCAATATATTCTCGAACATCTTTGGACCGTGACTGAAGGCCTTCATGAGCCGTGCTGGTAAGAACACGGCGAACTCGTCCATGATGTCCACTACGTAACGCTTTGCTAATTTAGTATGGGCAGCCCTCATGTCGGAGATTGGATAACACGATGGAACCTTAAGACAGCTTCTTGGTTGGGAAGAATTCCGCCGTTTTGCTGACAATGAGATATCCATTTTTCATCGACGAAACAACTTCAAATGTTTCGAGGAACGTTTATTTTTTCTCACGAATAGTATTGTCTCCCTCACAACACTTTTCACAATTCCGTTGCGGAGGTGGGGGGCCATCAATATGATCCAACATCTCAGGTGTATTGTAATGCTTCATGCATGGAAGATATGATAAAATTTCACTGTCGTTTCGATGATGTTCCGACAAACGATCCCACAGCATACCAATGTGTCGACTTCAATAATTTATGAGCAAGGTCTTTAGAACGTGTTCGAGCTCATTCTTCGTCAAGTCCCACGGGTTCTTGGCTGGGTGCACTGCATACATACTCGCACATGCAAACATCTCAACGTTATCTTTCGGAATGAATACAAGACCGAATGCAATGTAATTTTATAAGGGCCTCCGTTACTATAGCTGCGTAAAAAGTTTATCGGTAAAGTCTCATTTGACATCTAGCAGTAAAATTGCATTAAGTTGCCGAGAGTGTATCATAGACGCTGGCTTTCACATGCATATCCACATGTTTGAGAGAAATTTTCCTCCATTGTCTGGAAACGATTCACCTGTATCAATAACACCCCTTAGAAAAGCGACGCATCGTGTACGATGTCCCCTGGCTGCCGGTGCCCCCCTTGGCCCGTACCTACAACTGTTATCCTCTCGTGCTTTTGTGCATTGACCCATGGTTTTGGGCATCCTCTTCCCCGCGTGACGTCACTCTCCGCACCTGTCTCCGCGAGGCGCAAATCCCCCTCCCCCAATTCCCCTAACGGGTCCCTAGACCTTCGCGCAACAGCCAGACACCTCCCTCCCCTTGCTATAGGCTCCTCACCCCCTCTCCTTCACCGCATACTCCGCGCCACACACTTCCCCCACCACATGATCAAACCCCTCCCCTTACCCCCGTCCCAGACTCCCCCGTCCCCGCACCCCCCTCGCCCACACTTTATACAGAACTCCCCTAGTTCTACTACTGATAGGAATGATAGGCGCGTCGCGAATAGGCCCATGACGGAGGCAGACCATCCATGGTACGTGAAGAGACTACGGGAAGTTCTAGCCCAACCAAAGAAATTTCCGAATTACCGTGTTCGTGAGGGGCGGTTGTATATCTACCGCTAAACCACCCGGCGAGCGTTCCCGGAAGGGGATGCGACGGGGTGGAAATTAGTCGTCCCAAGGTACGCCCGGGAGGAAGTCCTGAGAGAGTGCCATTCGGCGGTCCAAGAGGGCCACATGGGGGTCCAGGACACCTACGACAGAGCATTTCTCTCCTATTTCGGGCCGAGGATGTTCCGGGATGTCGCGCGGTATGTGCGACATTACGGGATATGCGAGAGGACCAAGGTCGAACAACGCCAACCCCTCGGCCTGATGGGTCGGCGGGTGGTGGAGGAGCCCTGGGTGGTAGTGGCGACAGACATCATGGGCCCTTTTCCCCCAAGTCGTGCGGGAAACGTGTACGTCCTCGTGATCCAGGACCTGTTCACGAAATGCATCGAGATCTGTCCCCTCCGTCGCCCGACGGGGAAAAAGATTGGCGAGGCCTTCGAAAAACTAGTCTTTTCCCGCTGGGGTACCCCTCAGCTTTTGCTGACGGACAATGGTACGGAGTTTAATAACCACACCATTCGTGCCGTCGCTACCGAGCGGGGCGTGTATCGCACGACCACACCGCCGTATCACCCCCAAGCCAACCCAGTCGAGCGGGTAAATAGGGTCGTCAAGACCATGATCGTTTCTTTCTTGGAGGTGGACCCCCGGGCATGGGACTGCCACCTCTCGGAATTTAGATTCGCGTTCAACACGGCCGTACACTCGTCTACTGTTAACACGCCGGCGTTCCTAAATTTCGGTAGGGAACCGCGGCGCCATAATTTCTATAGAGCCAGGGAAGAAGGCCAACCCGAAATAGTTCCCTTGGCACCCGAAAAATGGTCCGCTCGCGTCCAGGATCTCGCAAAAGTTCACGTGAAGGTTTCTCATGATCTAGAGGAAGCGTATCAACGCCAGGCCGTGCAATACAATCGGCATAGGCGTGAGAGGACGTTCGCGGTAGGCGATCTCGTACTTCGAAAACAAATAATCCTATCGTCCGCGGCCCAAAACACCGCGGCGAAACTCGCGCTGAAATTGCGGGTCCGTTTAGAATTATCCGCGTACTATCTCCTGTGGTATACGAGGTTCAAGACGAAAACGCGGGTATGGTCGTGAAAGTCTCGATAGAAGACCTAAAACCTTATCTTCCCCCGTTAGGCGGAGCACTTCCCGCCACAACCGCCGTGGACCGTAGCCATCTGGGAGTGGATGGAGAGGGTATTCCAACTCCGGCGGGAACGGATCGAGGCCGGGGCGACTCCGGAGGAGGCGGAAGTGGAAGCCCGCTGGCTGGCCGAGCCCTTCCGCCCGCCAGAAGCCAACGATAGGGCAGCGTCGGAGCGCCGAATGGTGGTGTTAAGTTCGGTCTCGTTGTGGGGACCTCTACCGGAACCTGCCGCGGAAGGGGAAGTCGCCGACAAAGAGACTCCCGGAAGAGTCGGCAAACGCGCGCGGGAGCGAATCGTGGCTGAGATCCCGCGGGCTCCAAAGACCCTGGAACGAGTACCGCAGCCACCACCGTTGCCGAGGCCGACGCCGTGCCCCCGCCGGGGGTGTTGGAACTGCAGCGCCCTCGATCATCATAAGGGCGAGTACCCGAAGCCCCTGAAACCAGAAGGTTATTGTTAAGTCTGCGGGCGCGTGGGGGTGACAGCCAGGACGTGCGGCGTTGGCCGGGCGTACTGGGAGAGCTTGGGGTCGGTGTCCGTACAGCGGCAGCGGGAGTACCAGAGGAGCGCCAGGGGCGAACGAGGAGGCAAGCACTCCCAAGAGGAGTGACGAGGACGCTCGTTGGAGTTGCCTCCCCCAATCCTTTTGGTGGGTGGCAACTCGATGACGTGGCAATTTCGCACGTCACAATACATTAAAGGTGGCTCAGGCTCGGCGCATGGAAAGGCACCTCCCGCCGCCCAGGAACCCCTCAAGCGATTTCCCAGGGCCCAGCTTAGCGCAATATTATTTTATTAACACTCTCATTTCTTTTTATTTATGTTATACTTCGGAGCGAATGGCGTGTTACGGCGTAACTACGGCGTTAACGGCGTAATCGCCGTTACATAAGACAGGATCGCGGAACGAGTCGAGAATCGAACGGCAACGGAGTTACCTACCCTGGCGCACACGGTCTCGCGACGAGGCGTCGCTCATCTACATTCAATACCAGCGGATCCCAATGAGAAAGAGGGGGGTCTCGCCTAATAACGGCTCTCCGCACCTCGCGACAATGGATTCCGTTGGGTATCAACGAGCGACAACGGAAAGTCGCGAATTCCAAGAATGGGTCGCCGGCTCGAAGCCACGCTCCGAGCTGTTTGTCTCCCTCTACAGCCGGTCATCACCCCGATGAGTCCGTGACCCAATCAGGTCCCGGGACGGGAGCCGAAGGCAATTTTCACGTCCAATAATTATGAAAATGCGAACGTTATCGGCAAGGTCAACGCCGAAAAATCGAAAAGGCTTTGACTAGGCAAGGAGTGGGGGTCGGGATCCAGGTCCGCGGAAAGGCTCCTCGCAAAAATTTCATCACTTGAGTTCTGGTCTGGAGCGAGGAGAGGTGCACTTCCCAAGCCGTAGCCGTTCCCGCCACCCAAGAAAGCGACGCCACCGGAACTATCGTGGATCGAGGCCGAGGTTTTACCGGATCGAGATCTTCTGAAACTGTAGCGGTAAGGCCGTCGTTTCGCTCGTTAAACCCGTTGTAATGCGCGCGCTGTGGCCCGTTGGGTAAAGTACTGAAATTTTGAGATCATTGAGGATATTGAAGTCACGAGCGATATTGTCGTGGCGGATCAGTAACGGACGGGAAAGATCGAGTCACCCCGCGCGATTCCGTCATTCGCAAAGACCTCGCTTAAAAATTAAATTAAAATAAAGCCGCCGAGAGGGGTTCATTTTAGAATTACCAGAACCAAAATCATTTAGCATAAGTTAGAGTTAAGTTATTATTTGTTTGTCATCATTAAAACGAGATAAAATTACGATCAAGAAAGAAATCTGTACAATTTGGGAAAATAAGACGACCGCGAATTGCGCGTATCCTGAACCGATCCCGCCGCATGCGAGAGTCGCGAGATAATAAAATCGATTCCTGTTTTCACCAAATCTCGGAGTGTTCGTAAAAACTCATTTTGTGTCGTTGTCGTGGATCAAGCCCGCCCCTCTACCAAATGCAGGTCTGCGGCAGTCGAGCAAAAGATATCTCGCCGATTCGTCGGAAAAAATAAATTTGTCGCGTAAGAATTTGCGGCGAGTCTGACGAGAGCGAATTTTGGGAAGCGAGTACCGGAAATCGTGTCACAATATATATATATATATATATATATTGTGACGGGCGATATTTCCTCTAACCGGAAACGGGAACGAGAACTGAACGAGAACTCAAATCGGGATCTGGTGCGAGAAACCGTCACCTTCGGCCGTCCACCCCGTGCGCGTGCATCCGCAATACCCGGGGCGCCAGAGAATTTTGTATCGCCGGATTTCTCAACCGGACTAAACTGGGGTCGGGGTGATCAAACCCGACCCGCCAGGCGGAGCTGGAGAACTCCTTGATTTTTGTTTCACCGGAATCATAACCGGTATGACCTGGGAGTCTGGAGACCTCCCTGATTTTTGGATCGCCGGAATCATAACCGGACTAACTGGATGCACTTGCACGAGAGGACGGTTGCGGTACAGCACGGCCGCTCAGGCTGTCGGTTGTGGTAGAGGGGTCGGGATTCACTGGGAGTAGCGTGAACGATCACGGGATCTGTCACTTCCGCGACACCGGAAACGTCACTAATAAAATAAAACAAGGTTTTATTGTGTAGTGCGGGAGCCGGTGGATTACCCACCCGAGAACTGTACACGTAGACGAAACTTAACGCGAACGCGAACTGCACGCGAAACGTCATACGCACGGGAACGAGAGAGCACGACGACGTGCCTCTTACGCGAGACCGAGAGCGCGACGACACGGGCGCGAGAGGGACGCGACACGTCTCTCCATCGCGACGTCTGATCGACAACTCTTTCACGATATCTTCAAAATCGGGAGCGATCGCGATTTAGGAGACAACCGTCTCACGCGAAGGTTCGGTAGCAACTCTGTACCTCGCACGACCAAGGCCGGCGTGGGAGGGATTATGCGAGAGCGAGACAGAGCGCGTAGACCAAAAAAATGTCAACACGCTCGCGGGATCGGACCATGCGAAATCGCCGGTTCAAGCGAGAACTTTATCTCGTATAATATCGAGAGCTGAAATATTATTTCGAGAACTGGAATATTCTGATAGAATATTCCTTTCGGAATCTATATTTTCTGCCCGAGTTACCCCGAAAACGGAACGGTAACAAATTGGGACCTTTTCTCAACGGTAACATGGAGGCTCTCGGAAATCGCATCCCCGGGTCACCGTGCGAAAGCGGGCAAAGCTTCTGCCCAGAAGCGCGGCGCGGAGATCTCCAGCCTCCGCCCGTAACCCAAACGGCCCGCTCTCCAGCACGATGCACCACTACGGTGGGGCGCCGGCGTTTCAGCCGGGCGTGCACCGATTCCCCGAGAGGCCTCACTGGGTGCATCCCTCGGTCGGGATTGCTCAGTACGTTGAGCCACACGCCGCTCGACCGAGTTCCGCACGCCAACCTAACCAAAACGGAAACACAACCCAAAACCTCAAACGTAACGAGACAAACATTCTAGAGAAAAGACCCTTAACACAAACGGATGGGTCGCAACCCGGGCATCGAGAGCATATCTTGATCATCGGTAGCATTTTTGTGACGTGGCTAGAAAAAATCACGTCACAATATATATTTATATATATGGGGACACACGTCCGACTCCTAGCGAGGTCGCGCAACGACTGACAAAGAGTCGAAGTGCTTTGAAGTAAAAGGGAGTTTCCCTCCCCACCCGCGGGGAGAGGGGGGGGCGGTGGGAGGAAGAGTGGAGGGTCCGCTTTCTCAGAAATTGTTTTAAACATTTGTGGGTGGTGAGTCATCGGGCGCTTGCCGCGGCTTGACAAAGCCCCCCCCCAACCCCCCTCGCTGTGATACGATAGTTTTTGTTTATATATTGACGTGTTGATATCTGTCAGCGAATTGAGGTATTGTATGGTTATTTTCCGAGAATTTATCATCGGCGGAAGAGTGACATTGATAGGGTCAAAATGGCGGCAGGATTTCGTTAGATATTTTTCAACGAATATTTTTTAAACGTTTTGTGGGGTGGTGAGGCATTGGACGAGTGACATTTTTCCGCGCTCAGACCCTCGTGCCCTCAATGTAGCGGGGGGAGGGAGTGAAAAGGAGTACATAATGTTGCGATTCAACATCGGATGGACACATGAGAAAGAACTACGTGCGCACGAGTGAAACAATCGAGTTCATTAATAAAATTGGTAAAATTGCCGATTCTATGCCGACGAAGAAGCTCAGGGAGTTGTCGCCTAGGTCGGATTATATCCTCACCAACATACGGGCGGTCAACACCAAATTTGGAAAAAAGCACGTCGTCGACGTACGCAACGATTTCAGCGTGTTTCTACCCGGAACGATCATCAAGGTGCTTGAGGCTGATTCGACAACATTCGAGAGCATGTTGGCAGCAGCGTACGAAAGAAATGTCTGCATGGCCTACATCAGTGGATAGTTTATCGCATGCGTTAAGGGTCATGAAAATCGAGAACAGCTAGCTCATATACTACATATGAGGTTTTGAAATATCTAGTTATTGAAACGTTGGACGCGGACTCTGAAGATATGGATGCGTAATGTATAATGAAGGATACTAGTAAAGCATTTCAAGAAAACAAATCCTTTTGAGTTGAATATTGAAAAGCATGAGAAAGAGCACCCAACGTCTTGCTGTTTGGAACTCGATCTTGTGTATACAAACTCGACGTTCGAGCGCGTGCACACACACACACACACACACACACCCACATACGCGCGCGCGCGTACACACACAAGCACACGCACGCTCGCACAAACGCGCGTGCGAGGTTGTATAGAGATTTCCTTCTTAAATGTATTTGTGAGCCCTTCTGCATCCGTATTTTATTTCGATTCATCGAACAGTCTGGACCATGGACAATTGCGATAAAATTCTCGATAAGTTGAGCGGTGCGAGGAACAATTTCTCTCACGTGGATAAGTGGCAAAAGTTTTGTGACGTGCACGTCAATCTTTTGGGGAAAACGTTGAAAAAACCAGGTTTCAACGTCGATCAATAACTAAAAATTCAATCGACAATAGCAAAATTGTTGTCGTTGACGGAAAAAAATCGTGCGTGGAGCAAGTATAAGCAGCACTGGTGTAAGCGGTGCTGGTGTGAGCAATGCTCATGATAAACTAAAGTGGTTCGATCTCGAGTCGGCATTTAAAAATCGGATAAAGGCGTTCTCGATTGTGAATTTTGAGCACAAAGATGTGTAATGTTTCCTCGGAATTGCGATGCAACGTGGTGGTATCAAAACTGGACATAATCGTGCGCGAGGAGGGTAACGTGAAGGTGAATCTGACCTTAGCAGGAAAATCTTCCCTCATGAAGGTGAATGGAATCAGTGAGGAGAGAATGACATTTCAAACGAAAAACGCGATCATTCTATCATCGAGCGATATTGCCGAGTGGTTCATCGAGTGCGTCCCAGCAAAACTCTCCACCAAAATCGAGGACTTTCAGGAAAATAAGTCGGGTTGGACGTTACCGAAATCTCACATCTACTTGTGAACATTAATAAGTACGAATCACTGCGAGGAGGCTTATCCACATACACGCGTCTTCCAAGGGATATACAGATGAAGCGGGCCGTCATCAATATTGAAAAAAATGACCCATAATGTTTTCTCTGGTCCGTCACCGCAGCTCTCTCTCCACCACCGATGCCAGGATGCAACCTGAACCCGAACATAAGAGTTCTTATCCTCATTATAGCGACGTGATCAAATACGAAGGCTTGGATTTTCCGATGAGCTTATTGATGATTAAGAAATTTGAGGAATTGAATGGTTTGACGATCTACGTGTATGGGATCGATGGCATCACGAAAGACGGTATTAGTAAAATTGTACCGATATATCTAAGTAAACAAACGTCGGATAAACCAACCATTCACCTACTCATGATCAAAGCCGAAATCGATGAGGAGGAGGACGAGGAGGAGGCTGACGAGGAGGATGTTGCCGTTCATAAGGTGTATCATCATTTCGCGAGGATTAAAAACATGTCGCGACTCATGAGTGCGCAGATATCGAAGGGTAAACATCGCACGCAGATTTGCGGCCGAAGCTTGCGTCATTTTACCACGGAAGAAAAATTGCAAAGGCACAAAGAGGATTGCGCGAATAACGCGTAGATGATTGTGATTAAACATAATAAGTCATGTGTACACTACAATAAAATTGAGATTGAATCAACAATTATAAAAAAATTGTATAAAATTTATTTCTAATTAACCGTGGTTCCAGTTATCCGTGGATAGTTCGATCACGATCACCTCGGTTAATCCGAGTCTTACTGTAAAAAGTATGAAAGGCAAGCATAGCATATCGAAAAACTATCAATATGGGTTTTCCACAGATGAATCGAAGACAATAAGATTATATCCACAAGACGCGATATCATCGCTTTGCCAGCGTACTAAACATTCAGAAGAACGGTTGCAGATGAGTGACACGCTAATATGCCGGCCGAGCAATACTCGATGTATTACAATTTTAATCATCTCTATGGTGTAACTATATGTGAATCATTGCCATACGGCTCGTTCGCTTGGGTAGAAAATTTCGAGCAATGTATCGGGGATATTCCAGATGACGCTGAAACGGGCTACATATTGAAGGTTGATTTGGAGTATTCTCGAGAGTTACACGACACGCGCAAAGATGTACCCTTGTACCCACAACACTACGGCCCTCCTGGGCGGACACTCAAAGAAAATTAACGACCATGCGGCCGCGAAAAGAAAAATACGTAATTCACTAAAGAAATTTGAAACATCGCGTAAAATTGGGATTAGGCGTCATGGAAATTGATGATGGTTATGGTGATGATGATGATGATGACGACGACGACGACGACGACGGTACCCAAGCCACAAAGTAATTTCGGCAGCGTTTAACCGCTTGCGCGAATGCGGAAACGTGATGCCGAATCGCAGTAGTGCGGGTCGGTCGCGAACGGCTCGAACCGTCCGCCGGGAAGAAAATATACTCCGAGCGGTTGAGCAAGACCCGACTACAAGCACGCGCGCCGTGGCCTAAGCGCTTGGAACGAGTGCATCGACGGTGCATCGGACCCTAAAATCAGCAGAAATGCACCCCTTCCACTATACGCGTGTGCAGGGTCTGATCGAGGAAGATTATGAGAGGCGGATAGAGTTTTGCCGTTGGCTCCTAAATGCGCACGAGGTGGACAACAATATATTAAGGGCGATCATTTTCACCGATGAAAGTTCGTTCGGGCGAAACGGGACCTGGAACACGAGGAATTCCCACTACGGGGCTCCCAAGAACGCGAATCCCCACCTTGCCACCGAAGCCCGGCATCAACACCGTTTTCCGCCGTTAAACGTGTGGGCTGGAATAATGGGAGGCCATTTGATAAGGTTTTTCGTTGTTAACAAACAATAAGTTGTCAAACCCGTGTTTGACAACCGTGGGTGGACTTTACCCCACGCCTATTCTCCGTTAATTTAAATAAAAATGTTAATGTAAAAAACATAAAAGTACATCATATTTTCACTCTAATACGCAGTTCATTTTTCTTTTCACAAAATTTCTGACCTTATTTTTCAAAATAAATACGCTTTTTAAATAGCTCACTATTCCACTTTTTAATTTAAATATATACATCTCCAGTAAGCTCAACTAAATTTGTAGCTATTTTTATCGAAAAATAAAAAAGGTTGTGATTTTTTTGGCAAAACGTATCATTTTTTTTTTCAATTTTTTGCATAGTTTCATTGTTTAAGCACGCTTAATTTAATATTTGGTTATATAACCTATGTATTTTAAAAAAGTATCCACGTCAGTACTTTCAAACAAATTTTCAAGTATAAATATTCAATAGTTCATTCTTTATGACGATTTTTGTGGTTGGAGTGCAAATTGCCCCCGTGTGTCAAGCATATGATTCTGCAAACGTGTGTCAAACAAGGGTTAAGGGAATAGAGCCTTGGTCAGAAGTATTAGGCACCTTGTGAGTGTTGTATCCGGCCCAACATATGAATATCTCGTCGAAAAAAAATCTCATCCAAACATTACCAAATAGGGTTTTGAATCGGACAAGCAAGCTTCCTTGTGCTTTTTCTTACGAGTTATTGCAAGCTTTTATTTAACCTTTCTATGAGATGCAAAACGAAACTTCCCTACTACTTAGAACTTTGAAATTTTGCAAACATGAATATAAGAGGTGACAATGCATGATTCAATTTGAAAGAAAATAATTAAATCGTTAATAAATAAAAATATCAATTTTCTGTGAGATGCAAAATGGAGAATCGGCATTTCATCAACTTTCACATTATTTAACGTACTGAAAAAAATAGAAAATCAAATTTATAGGTAAATGTTTTTTTTTCAGAACAATCTGTTGTTCAATGTAATAAAAATTAGAAAATAATTGTGGTCACCAAATCACCGACATTCGACTATAAATAAAAGATTAGGGCACTCAACTTTTGAAATGTTTAATAAATTTGATTAATGCATTTTCACGAACGGTATTTAATTTCGCACAATTCGACGTTTTCAGCGCCCCAAGCTTTTTTTATAGTACAAATGGGTAATTTGGTTAGAAAAATTTTGTATTTTATATTTTGCTATTTTGAATTGACTGCATTTTCTCAGATTTCTTTCCAAATTTATTTGCTTCCCTAGTTTTTTTTTATTAATAGTCAACAGAAAATAGCGAAGCAAAGAACTTTGGAAATGATATCTAAAAAAAGATTAAGTGACTTCAAAATAACAAAACACAAGTTTTTACTCCTTCGACCAGTGTTCGAAACCTCATAGTTTTCAAGTTACGGCGCACTCTGCCGCCTCTTGAAAAACTGGCCGTTTTTCCAAAGAAAACATTGAATAGCAGTGCGAAAAGAAATTGCAAAAATACAAGGAAAAACGAAACTAAAGCTAACAGTGTCCTTTTCGAAGGATATTATGGCTACATGGCGAAATCAGTATAGTTCAAAGTCCTGCACGCGATTTTCATACGTACGAAAATCGTGATAAAACCAGAATTTTCGAAATAACGTACCGGCTAGAATAAAATCGCTAAAATAAAAAAACCAAAATGAAGCTTATGCTCTTTCAAACGGCGTTCGCTAAATTGGTTAACGATTTTTTTTGCCGAGATATTCGATTTTTGACCAAATAGGAAAATTACAGGGTGCCTAATACTTTCGGACAAGGCTGCATATTAATGAGGATTTGCATTTCGCATTAGAAAAATGCAAAATCAACGACAAAAAAATTCAACACGACGATGATCGGATATTCTTCCTTTCAGATTGGACGGTTTGAATTTGCGAGGTATTTGAGAAGTGTGCAGCACGCACACTCCATTTCGACTAACTTACTGCAATTGTGCAGGCATGCGGGTATAGGGGAAGCAGCTTTACAGAACGCCGTATTTCAGCACGACGGTGCACTGGCACATACGAGCCGAATCGCGAGGCAGGCGGTGGCTCAAATATTTGGCGATCGACTCATTGGTCGAGGGGGGATGCGCGACTAGCCGGCGCGATCCCCGGATTTGAATCCGTTGGATTTTTTCTCATGGGGCCATGTGAAGTCGCACGTTTATCGCCAACCCTTGCGTGATCGGGCCCACGTGGAGCTCCGCTTCGAAGATGCCCTCTGCACCGTAACTGCGGATATGCTCGAAAATTTCCGGGAGAGCCTGTTGCGCCGAGCCCGTTGCTGCGTCCAGGCAAACGGTGGCCATTTTGACCATTTGTTATGAATAAGTTGACGGTAAGTTTTTATGATGTACACGTAGACGTTGGCAAATAATTAAATAAAACTTCATTAATTATTATCGACGATTCTTTTTGCAAATGCATTGAGGTGGCTCTGGTGGCATCATGGCAGGACCAGCTTCCGGAAAGGGCACCCGGCCGATGTTGACAGTTCCACACCTTTTATTCTGAGCGTGAGAACCCTGGTCCTTGACGGAGATAGGAATGTAACGGAGAATGTCGTCGAAATACTAAACCCAAACAAACTCCTGATTTCATCCTCTTAAGGATTCAAAAAAAAACTCAAATACGTCATTTTCCATGTCCTCGTTTGTTCCTGGTTATTTTCCAAACGACTACGCTACATCCTTGCTGATAATTTACCGCTTATTCCCATGTGATTTCATCTTACTTCCGGTCAGATTGAGTAGAGAAGTCTAAACTGCAACGAGAACGACGGGAAAAGCATTATTTACGTGACAAAGATGAAATCGGCGGTCGTAATGGTTCGATGGGTCTCGATCGATCATTCGTCATATTAGCGACCCGAATTCGCCTCCGATTTCATCGTCGAATCACCTGTAGATCTCTCTTTGAATCGATATTTTTTTACAGTTGCGAATTAATCCGAGTCCGAAGACAAGTGTTTCCGTTGTGGAATAATCGCCATGTCTTTGAACTTTATAAAATGTATAACATTAAGGGGTAAAGCCACAGTAGAATTTCCGAAAAATCGAGTTTTTTTTCTCGCTGAAACGGTACTTTATGATCATGAGAATAAGTTATTATTCGATATATAGCAAGAACATTTTTTTTCACCGACATTGAGCGTATAACGTAAGGCCACCTCTGGCACGGCCATAGAGCACCTAAACTTTAAACGCGTTTTTCTCGAAACAGCTTTTTTCCAATTGGCGTGACAAACAACTTCAACAATTTTCACTCGATTTACTTTAAATTCAAAAGTTATGGTGCGAATTGCATTTCGCAGAGAAGTACGTACGGAATTTCTGGTTAATCGAAAACTTTTCTTTTTATGAGCAGCTTTATACGACATTTTTCACTGAAAATTCATTCAAATACCTACAACTCAATTCAAATACCTACAACTTTTGAATAAAACGATATTTTTTCAATTCCGTACGTACTTCTTCAGGTATTCTAATGTAGATTGACGAGAATTTTTGTTTTTTGGTTCTAGGTAAAAGTTGTGGATGCTAAAAGAAAAAACAAAAGAAAATATTTGTAGTCGGCCATTTTCTACATGGAATTTTTTTTTCTAACAGCTTGATATTCATACTAAATAGATGTGTAATTAATTTTATGAGTGAATCACTTTTTCGTAGGAAAAAAATTGTTGAATTCGCACATAATTTTACACCCGTTACTGTGGCCTAACCTCTTAAATGATTAGGAAATAACAAATACGCTGAGTCATGCCGTTTTTTATGTGATTTTATTTTCTATTATGAAAAATGTTGAACGATAGGACATTTCATCGTGCACCTTCTCGAATCCAAAAAAATCGTGCGATTGTATCTGCACAAGATGATGATGAATCTGAAATGAAGAAAAACATGCTTTAAACGCCTCCATTTTCTCGTATTGGGACGTTAGCGTAGCCTTGAAAGACCAAAGACGACAATTGTTTTCAAAATGAATTCTCGGACTATTCAATAACGGTAAAAAAGCAATTTCTCCCATGTGTGAATGGCTTCGTGAAAGTTGTGATTTCACAAAAAAAGATATCGGTAGCACCATGATCGAGTAAGTTATTACATTAAACGTGAAGCTACGATATTCAAAACGGTTCATATAAAAAAAAAATAAATGAACCTTTTGAACTTTTAAAATTTCAATTTTTTACATTTTTACTTCGACTTTTTTCCATTATTTTGTTCCTCCTCAGTCGTAACATAGTTACTACAAACTGTTGGGTTGTTGGGTACACTGCAACACGGAAGAGGTACTCTTTCGCAGCGAGCCCAATTTGCATGAAAGATTCACTGCAAAGCAAAATATTTATTTCTAATTGCTGAATCAAATTTCCGTGGTAACAATAAATTCATTCTCACGGGTATAAATAGGCAACCGAGAGAAAACAATGATCTCGATACATGTTTTTCACTGTGAAAATCCTTTAATGCATATTCTTATCCCCTACCCCCCGCTCCGTATCCCATATCCTCCAACTTATCCCGTATCCCATAGCCTCTAACCTATCCCGTACCATGTAACCCATATCCTTAAACCTCGATCCTTCCTCCAACCCCCACCCCCCCTCTCTCTCTCTCTCTCTTCAATAGTGAGTGCGAATAGACGCCTTTATTTTTCGCTCGCTTATTTGGATGCGATTCTGCTGCTATCTGCCTTCAGGCCTTTTTGTTTTAGTTCTGAAGCATGCGCAAATTTGCTTTCCACCGATCATAACAACTAAAGATCCACGAAACTCAGCACAAGATCGGAAAGATCGGTGGAAAGATCGACAGCTTTTATAACCTATTTCTGCATTCTCATTACTCTGGCTGGTCTCTGCTCAACGGCTTCGTAGTGGCGCATGCGCTTTGTGTATAGCACAGGGTGGGGGCTAGGTATTGAGACGTACAGGTCCATCTCAGGCGCCATACCCCCACCACAAATTCAAAAAAACCGACCAATTATGAGAGTAGGGGAGGGGGAATAATAAATCATAATAAGTAGATAGGTATGACCTCTGAAAAACACAAGTGAACACAAAAACTGAAGCTCACAAAACAATAAGCGGAAGAAAAGACGAGCGAGAGAAGAAAAAACAGAAAAGAAGAAAAACAGTCGAAGTTATAAAAAGTTAGAGAGAAAAAGAAATACAGAAAATAAACAAAAACAGTAGAGAAAGGTAACGGCAGGTAAAAAGTAAGGGAAGGGGAAACGTCGTTGGAAAGAAAACAGAGAAAGTAACAAAAAAAATAAAGAAAGCATAAATTTATTTCAATATCAAAAAGTTAACAATAAAGGGGATCATGGGTAATTGGCAAGGGAATGGGAACAATAAACAATAAAATACGGGTATAAAAGAGGAGGAGAGTTGGAGGAACGTCACTTCTTCTTTTTCTTCCTTCGTGGATCAATAAGTACCGCTCAGGAAAGTACCCCATTATTGGGGCGGAAAGCTGAGAGAGGGAACCTTAAGAAACTTAAAAAGGAAGAATTATAACATACATTTTTTTTAAGTCAATAAATGCGGAAACAAAAACAGGGATAAGAATAAGACAAAATATTAAGAATGAATGAAGGAGGAATAAATTATGAAAGGAGAGATAGAAAATTAGTATTAGGAGAATAGAAAGTGCGAGGAGGTATCCGAAAGACACACACAGACACACACAGACACACACACACACACACACACACACACACACACACACACACACACACACACACACACACACACACACACGCGCGCGCACGCACGCACGCACACACACAGACATACAATTGTAAAACACAAAATCTCCGCAAGGGCTCCCGAAAGTAGCAGGAGCACCTGAAGGTCAGAGAGGCATCGTGAATTCAACACCACACCGACACAATACACCAAACTTGGTACTTGGGTACGTGGCGCCATCCGACGGCGTCAGCCAAAGTTAGAGTAATCGATTACCGACGCGCGATAATCGATTACGCTCACGGGGAGTAATTAGAAGAAAGCGCGTCAGTCGAAAGCGTGCCGCGATCCACCGCGTCGTGAGTCGATAGAGTGGGGGGACCCAGGGACGGCGCGTAGCACGAGAGCGCGCTCGGCACCGCGCGCTGCGAGCGACAGTTGGAAGAGAGGATATAGCGAGCCGTACCGAGATCAAGCGCGCCGCAATCGATACCGCGATACATTAAGACACACAAAATACACTTTAGAAATACAAACAACATACCACACTTGTACACAGCAAACTTTTAACATTATATCGAGTCAAAAATATTGAATAAATGTTATTTTATTACCAAATACCTCCAAACCAAAGAGTTTAAACTAATTTCTTCCCTGATCGAGTCCCGAACAAATAAAATGTATTGTTACGAATTCCGACCGGTTACAGTATGTGTGAATACACGGAGCGCGAAAAATCTATCGATCGATAATCGACAGCTATACTCCGCGCTATACTCCGGAATCGACCTGCCTCCTATACTCTGCGTGCTCTATAGTGCGTTAAGCGGCGGGAACGCCGTAAGCGTAGGACTCGTGTGTGTGAGCGAGCGTGCGTGGTATGCCGCGATCTATTGGTCAGCGAGAGAGTCGCAGGAGATTGAGCACGGATAGTGCTAGCTCGGAATATGTAGATTCTATTGCTGGATCTGACGGAAGGCCGTCAGATAGTGGGGGAGCGTCAATACTCCTTGGTCGCTTCGTAAAAGCTCCACTCGCGCGAGAGCAAGTGACAGAAATATTACGCTCATTATCTGACGCCAAGTTGTCCATCACTGCCGCTTTAACAACCAATGCATCGGCTGAAGAACGTAGGCGAGCGGAGCAATCACTCATGAAGTATCATGATTCCTTTCATCAAATTGCGACTGCTTACCTCGAGATGGTGGCGAAAATGGAAGCAATTGCGGCGTGCAAGGCAATATTCGATGAGCGTCCGATCTCGAATGCTCAATCTGCATGTTCTACAAGCGAGGGTGCTAGCAGTATCTATGCATCAGTAGCCCGAAAGATGCAAGTTAATTTCCCGTGAGGTCCGACTATTACCGTGTCCAAATCAGCGAATAACCGCATGGAAACAACGTATGCAGCTTGCTTTCCCATTTGATGCACTAAACGAGCAATTTCTAGCGGCGAGCACCGCGAGAAGCTGTAGTGTGCGAGCTGTGGAGGAACTCTACGATGGAGCGTGGGGCTTTGACGATCAGGCCTTCTACTTCGCGTATATTACCCCGGAAGTACTCTATAAGGCAGTCAGCAGAATCAAGACAAACGCTACAGGTCAAGACGGCTTGTCGATGAAGATGATATGCATTGCTTGGCCAGTAATTTGCAATCAAATTCTACATCTGTTCAACCACGCGCTAATGTAATCAGAATTTCCGGCAGAATGGGAGAAAGCACTAGTACGCCCTGTTCCGAAGAAAAAAGTGCCGGTGGCTATGGGTGACTATAGGCCTATCTCGCTGCTTTGTAACCTCTCGAAAATTTTAGAACGCGTGGTAGCTGATCAGGTGGTGCGCTATCTGATGATGAATAGCTTGAGTAATCCGGTCCAGTCAGAAATCAAAAAGCACTACAGTACAAAGACGGCATTATTGCGTATTATGGACGATATCGGATTTGCCGTTGATAGGCGCATTGTGACTGTACTTGTACTCTTTGATCTGTCAAAAGCTTTCAATTGTATTCGCATGATTTATTGCTCGAGAAGTTAGCCCATCTCAATTTGTCTACAAGTGCCGTGACATGGTTTCATGCGTGCAGTATAGGCGTCTCTGTAGAAGGTGATCTGGGAAGGAGCTCCAATATTGTACGCTGATACCGGCCAGTCGAAATATAGCCTTCGCTACGTAAACACCGTGTTATCCTTCTTACCTGTTCCGCACGAACACTACAGTGGTTACGAGGATGGGATTCAAAAGGGATGAGAATAGTCGTATTTAACGACAATGAGAAAGTATGGACAAAGAAATCGAAGAAATAGGGAGAACGTATCACGAATGCGTCTTAGTAAAAGATAATCCGATTAAGAGCGAGTTAAATCCGTGGAAATGGCCGGAGCGACTCTGGCAGAGAGTCCATACGGACTTTATTGGACCGTATAAAGGACAAAATTTCCTATTAATGATAGACGCAAAGACGAAATGGCCAGAAGTTTTCTTAATGAAGTCAACAACGGCTTCAAAAACGGTTACGGTATTTAAAGAAGTTTTTTTCACGTTTCGGATTTCCCCTGCAAGTAATAAGCGATAATGGGCCACAATTTACGAGTACCATATTTACCGATTTCCTAAAAAAATTGAGAATAAAACATACGCTCTCGGTAGTGAAACATCCGGCATCGAACGGCGCAGCGGAAAACTTCGTGAAGACCGTTAAACGAAAATCAAAGATCTTATTGCGAGAAAACAAACCGATACAGACAGCGATAGACATTATATTGCTAGACTATAGAGCATCGGAACATTGTACGACGGGCGAAACGCCAGCGAAGTTAATGCTAGGTAAAGAAATTCGGACCAAATTCGACCTCCTACGGCCGGATATACAAATAAAACAAGGCTTTGAGACCGCGCGACAAGTACAAAATTCAAGAGGGAAGAGAATAGTCGTATTTAACGACAATGAGAAAGTCTGGGCAAAGAATTTTAGTGCCCACTCACCATTTTGGATGCACGCGGTAATAAAAAAGAAACTAGGGCCAGTGACGTATAAAGTCGAATTTCGATGGGGTCAAATCGTTAAGCGACACGTGGACCAGCTGCGGAAGTGCGGTACAGATAACGGGGCGAGCGTACCGTCATCTGGTACGGAGGGAAAGTGCGAAACCAAGGGGAAAATAACCTTGCGACGATCCCCGAGAATCGGAGAGAAAAAAGCCTCGCGCTACGTGTAGCCGAGCCGTGGAAGACGCGAGTATGCGAGTATAGTTTGTAAGTTAGATTAGGGAATGCGTATAAGAGTGAGTGCTCGATTTGGCGGAAGGAAGTGTAGTATAGGCGTCTCTGTAGAAGGTGATCCGGGAAGGAGCTCCAATATTGTACGCCGATACCGGCCAGTCGAAATATAGCCTTCGCTACGTAAACACCGTGTTATC
>OX101784.1:6561999-6689738 GCA_944452715.1 Ophion slaviceki | reverse complement strand
GTGTCACCTGTCATCCCTTGATGACCTATTGTTGTCTAATATTTTTTGTACAGTACCACAAAGTTCTCGTAGATATAAAAACATATGTGAGAAGTGAATAGAAGCTTCAGGCGCGGGAAATCATTTTTTTATTAAACCTGCACCATGCGACAATCGAGAAGTCTCATATCTCATGCCTGGACAATTTATTGTTGCCCCGAATTTTTTCTGAATTCCTGGAGAGTTCTAGTACGCATATGAATAGATGTAAAAAGTCGGCAGAATATTCAGGCACACGCATTTTTTTTGCGACGAGGGTTACAATACACCATTTGATTTTTTTAACTGTCACCTTCTCTGCCGATTTATTGAGACTAAAATTTTTTTCCAACTCCTACCGACTTTTAGTACACGAAAAGACTATTGTCAGACGGAGCCAGAAACTTCGGAAGCAAGATATAATATTTTAGATCGAAAATATACCATTCAACGTTACAGCAGCCTGGCCTCTCATCCATCGATGACTGGTCTTGTTCTAATGATTTATTCAGCGTATTAGAGACTTTCCATACACACTGAATGATGACTGGTCTTGTTCTAATGATTTATTTAGCATATTAGAGACCTTCAGTACACACAGATACATGGAAGACGTAGCCAGGAGCTTCAGAAATCGAGACTGATGTTTTTCTGGATAGTGTTGAATATAACAGTCGAGCAGTGTGATTTCTCATCCCCCGCCGATTCAATGTTGTCCAATACTTGTTTTTGAAATACTGGCGAGTTCTCCTACACATCAAGACGTATAAGAAAAGTAGCCAAAAGCATCAAACACAAGAATTTTTTTTTTTTTTAAATAAAGCTCCACCTCACAACAATCGGGCAGAGGTATCTTGCATCCCCTAATCACTTCTTGTTGTGTAGCACTTCTTTACAGTACTGGCGAGTAACAGTACACACAGAAAGATGGCTGAGAAGTGGCCATAAGCTTGAGCGGCGCGAAATAATTTTGTTCATTAAAGTTGTACGGCAGAACAATCGTCCAGTGTCGCCTGTCATCCCTTGATGACCTATTGTTGTCTAATATTTTTTGTACGGTACAACAAAGTTCTCGTACATATAAAAACATATGTGAGAAGCAACTAGAAGCTTCAGCCACGGGAAATCATTTTTTTTTAATGAAACCTGTACCATGAAACAATCGAGAAATCTCACCGCTCATGCCTGGACATTTTATTGTTATACAGTATTTTTTCTGAATTTCTCGAGAGTTGTAGGAAGCATACAAACAGATCTAAAAAGTGGGCAGAATATTCAGGCACAGCTGTTTCTTTTTTTTGCTACGAAGTATACCATACAACATGTGATTTTTAATCCATCTCCTTCTCTGCCCATTTATTGAGACTAATATTTTGTTTTCAACAACTAGCGACTTTGAGTACACACGAGAAATAATGTCAGACGGAGCCAGAAACTTCGGACGCACGAAATAAGATTTTTTATCAGAAGTGTGCCATACGACCTTACAGCAGCCTGACCCCTCATCAATTGATGACTGGTTTGCTTCTAATGGTTTATTTAGCATACTAGACAGTTTCAGTACATATAAAGACACATGGAAGAAGTAGCCAGAAGCTTCAGAAATCGCGAATGATTTTTTTATATAAAGTGTTCTATAAAACAGTCGAGCAGTGTGATTTCTCATCTCTCGCCCCTTCATTGTTGGCGAATATTTGTTTATGAATTTCTGGCAAGTTCTCCCATCTAAAGGGGTTTATGAGATATAGCCAAAAGCTTGAGAAACACGGAACCATTTTTTTTTCATTCAAGCTCCACCACACAACAATCGAGCAGTGGTACCTTCTTTCGCTTGATCACTTCTCGTTGCCTAGCACTTCTACACGGTACTGGACAGCTGTAGTACACACAAAAAGATGGCTGAGAAGTAGTTATGAGATTGAGAGGCGCGAAATAATTTTTTTCATGGATATTGTACGGCAGAACAATCACGCAGTTTCGCCTGTTATCCCTTGATGACTTGTTGTTGTATATTTTTTTTTAACAGTACGAGGATAGTCTCGTACATATAAAAACATATGCTAGAAGTAACTAGAAGCTTCAGACAGGGGAAATCGATTTTTTTTATTAAGGCTCTACCATACAACATTCGATTCTTGTTTCATCTCCCTCTCTGCCGATTTATTGAGAGTAATATTTTTTTTTCCGCCTACTACAGGCTTTGTGAATACGAAAGAAAAGATGTCAGAAGGAGCCTAAACCTTCGGACGCGCAAAATAATTCTTTTGATCGGAAGTGTCTCACACGACGGTACAGCAATCTGACCGCTCATCCATTGTTGACTGATTGTTGGCTAATGATTTATTTAGCGTATTAGAGACTTTCAGTACACATGGAGACACATGGAAGAAGTAGCCAGAAGCTTTAGAAGTACCGAATAATTTGTTTTTGGAAAATATTCCATACAACATTCGAGCAGTGTGATTTCTCATCCCTTGCCGATGCATTGTTGTCCAAAATTTGTTTTTGAAATACTGGCGAGTTCTCCTAAACATAAAGACGTATGAGAGAAGTAGCCAAAAGCTTCAGACACACGAAAAAACAATTTTTATTCAAGCCCTACCACACAACAATCGAGCACTGGTATCTTGCCTCCCCCGATCACTTCTTGCTGTGTGGCATTTCTTCACAGTACTGGAGAGTAACAGTGCACACAGAAAGATGGCTGAGAAGTGGGCGTAAGCTTGAGGCGCGAAATAATTTTTTTTCGCCAGAGTTGTACAGTAGAACAATCGAGCAGTGTCGCCTGTCATCCCTCGATGACCTATTGTCGTCTAATATTTTTTGTACGGTACCACAAAATTCTCGTACATATAAAAACACGTGAGATGCAGCTAGAAGCTTCAGCCGCGGGAAATCATTTTTTTTTCTTTTTTTATCAAACCTGTACCATGCAACAATCGAGAAATGTCACCGCTCATGCCTGTACATTTTATTGTTGTCCAGTATTTTTTCTGCATTTCTCGAGAGTTGTAGTAAGCAAACAAATAGATCCAAAAAGTGGGCCGAATATTCAGGCACAGGTGTCTTTTTTTTTGCTACGAAGTGTACAATACAACATGTGATTTTTTATCTATCTCCTTCTCTGCCCATTTATTGAAACTAATTTTTTGTTTTCAACTACTAGCGACTTTGAGTACACACGAGAAATAATGTCAGACGGAGCCAGAAACTTCGGACGCACGAAATAAGATTTTTTTATCGGAAGTGTGCTATACTTTACAGCAGCCTGACCCCTCATCAATTGATGACTGGTTTGCTTCTAATGGTTTATTTAGCATACTAGACAGTTCCAGTACGCATAAAGACACAAGGAAGAGTTAGCCAGAAGCTTCAGAAATCGCGAATGATTTTTTTCTGTAAAGTGTTCTATAAAACAGTCGAGCAGTGTGATTTCTCATCCCTCGCCGCTTCATTGTTGTCGAATATTTGTTTATGAAATTCTGGCAAGTTCTCCCATACCTAAAGACGTTTATGAGATGTAGCCAAGAGCTCGAGAATCACGGAACCATTTTTTTTTTCATTCAAGCTCCACCACACAACAATCGAGCAGTGGTACCTTCTTTCGCTTGATCACTTCTCATTGCCTAGCACTTCTACACAGTACTGGACAGCTGTAGTACACACAGAAAGATGGCTGAGAAGTAGTTATGAGATTGAGAGGCGCGAAATAATTTTTTTTTTCATGGATATTGTACGGCAGAACAATCACGCAGTTTCGCCTGACATCCCTTGAAGACTTGTTGTTGTCTAATATTTTTTTCAACAGTACGAGGATGGTCTCGTACATATAAAAACATATGCGAGAAGTAACTAGAAGCTGCAGACACGGGAAATCGTTTTTTATTATTATGCATGTACCATACAACGTTCGATTCTTGTTCCATCTCCCTTTCTGCCGATTGATTGAGACTAATATTTTTTTTTCGCCTACTACAGACTTTGAGAATACGAAAGAAAAGATGTCAGAAGGCTCCCCTAAGCCTTCGGACGCGCGCAATAATTATTTCGATCGTAAGTGTCTCACACGACGGTACAGCAATCTGACCGCTCATCCATTGTTGAGTGATTGTTGGCTAATGATTTATTTAGCGTACTAGAGACTTTCAGTATACATGGAGACACATGGAAGAAGTAGCCAGAAGCTTTAGAAGTACCGAATGATTTGTTTTTGGAAAATGTTCCATACAACAGTCGAGCAGTGTGATTTCTCATCCCTTGCCGATGCATTGTTGTCCAAAATTTGTTTTTGAAATACTGGCGAGTTCTCCTAAACATAAAGACGTATGTGAGAAGTAGCCAAAAGCTTCAGACACACGAAAAACCAATTTTTATTCAAGCCCCACCACACAACAATCGAGCACTGGTATCTTGCCTCCCCCGATCACTTCTTGTTGTGTAGCATTTCTTCACATTACTGGAGAGTAACAATACACACATAAAGATGGCTGAGAAGTGGGCGTAAGCTTGAGATTCGCGAAATAATTTTTTTTCGTGAGAGTTGTACGGTAGAACAAATCGAGCAGTGTCGCCCTCGATGACATATTGTTGTCTAATATTTTTTGTACGGTACCACAAAGTTCTCATATATATAAAAACACATGTGAGATGCAGGTAGAAGCTTCAGCCGCGGGGACAGCTGCTTAACGATCGGAATTTTTCGTCCAATGTGTGTGTATATATATATATAGTTGTCCCCGGATTAAGACCCAGTGGAAGGGGGAGCCTTTGTGAGAAGGCCCTCTTCGGTTTGGCCGAGCAGAGCGTCGGTTATTGAATTAGTTGCGTACAGCACGTTGTTGTGGATGGACGTTTCTAAAATGGAGGAGTGTTTCGTGTGTGGAAAGCAGATAACCGAAGGCGACAAAATTACTGTGAAAAATCGTGGTGTTCAAACACTCTTGGCGGCTAGTATTGTTAGAGGCGATGTACAACATGAGCGGATGCTGCGGAATAAGGATAACGTTATCTTGCACCCAGGTTGCTATAAACATTACAGTGATTGGAGTTCTGCGCAGGCATCACGTCGGAAAAGCCTTGAAAAACGTGCATCGACGTCGTCATGGTCATCAGCAGTCCAAACAAATGTATCAACGACGTTCGATTTTAAAAATCGCTGTTTCTTTTGTAGCGCAGTACTTGAGGAGCCAGTGCAATCAAAGCTCCCGATCGAAAGGCGTCGAAGGATTTAATCTGTTACCAAAACCTCGTTCGGGAATACATTGCTCGAACGTTTCAGAAATCGTAACGATAAAATGGCGCTGGAAGTGAAAGCGCGTATCGAAAATATTCCCGATCTACCTGCTGTTGGAGCGCGATATCACATGGATTGTTTCAAACGTGCATATAATTTGGTTGCGATTGAGAATCGATTGGGGAGGCCAGTATCCGACAAAATCGATCGTGCTATGGATTTCATTTATAATTACATCGAAGAGCATAATGAGGAATATCAATTTCCAGTCAAGGATCTGTTGGGAAAAATCGAAGAAGAATACGTCCCTGATGTGAAAACCGTAAAGGCACGTTTAAAAGAACATTATGGAGACGAAATTGTGATATTCGAGACGGCGGGCATCGGTTCCACCGTTTTGTTCCGAAATACTGGTCACAAACTACTCGCACAACGCTGGTACGAGGATCGAAATGCGGATAAAGGACAAGAGAGGCTGAGGGTCGTGCGCGAAGCTGCCGCTATAATTTTAGAGGACATACGCTCGACACTTTACGATGTCAAGAATTATCCTCCGACCGATAACTTTTTGCGAAACGTCGAGGATGCAATTCCCGAATCTCTCCAGGTTCTTTTGACCAACATTATTTGTAAGTCGAAAAGGAATTCGCTCGATCCGTGGAAGAAAAAATGCACTGCTATCGCGCATGCCATCGTATCTGCCGTACGTCCGCGATCTTTCCTTTCGCCATTAAAACTGGGGGTTGGCGCTTTCTTATACAAGAAGTATGGGTCGAAAATGTTAATCAACGTTCTTTCCGCGTTGGGACTTTCTGCACCGTACGATGAAATTAGTACGTTCGAAGCTTCTTCTGTCATCCGACGTCAGCGCCAGGTTAAAGAGGGAACATTCTCACAGTTCGTTTTTGACAACGCGGACTTCAACATTAATACATTGGATGGAAAAAATACTTTTCACTATATGGGGGGGATTCAATGCCTAACGCCGTTCGATGGTATAGAACCGGAAACAACAACACGTCGCGACTCTTCAAAAACAACTGCCGCAGCCATTGCAGAAGCCGGACACGTTGAAATTTCTTATTACGGTAAAGAAAAATCAGCGGGTCTCCGGAACGTGAAGGTTACTGATATAACGGAAATGCAACAAATCTCTGAAACGTGACTGCCAACCATTGGTGATCTGATGTGGCTCTACGGAAAATGGTCCTGCATCGACGATATACCAGGGTGGAACGCATTGATGGAAGAAGCTACGGCCGGAAAAACCTTCGTCAGATCGAGTATAATATTCCTTCCCTTCATCCATGCACCTCCTTCAGATTATGACACGATACATACAACTCTTGTGTACGCTCACGCGAGGAGCAAAGCTTCGAACAGCAAATCGTGCATCGTAACGTTCGATCAGCCTCTGTATTGGAAAGCGCATGACATTGTTTCCAACATTGAACCGCCCTCTGAGATTAATTCCATCATTCTTCGCCTGCGTGAATTTCATCTTCTCATATCCTTTCTGGGTGCGACCGGATTCATAATAAGGGGCAGTGGACTTGAGGACGCTCTGAACATTATTTACGCTGAAAATTGCGTAGAGAAGATCCTATCAGGTCACGCGTATTCGAGAGCTGTTCGTGCTCATTTTCTCGTCCATGCCTCCTTAACGAAGCGCGTCATGGACACGATTGAGTTTGACGACGAAGAACGCAATGAGATGGAGCAATTACTTCTGGATTTCGATCGGACAGTCGTTCTGGGTGCTGAAGAAAACGATTTGGTCAAAGCTGTGATCGATAAATTCGGGGTGGCGCTCAATCAACTTGTCAACAACGGACCCACTGCTAAACTATGGACGCAGTACTTCCGAATGATCACGTTGGTGAAACAGTTCATAGAAGCCGAACGATCTGGAAACTGGAAACTCCATCTCACTACAATTCAAAGGATGCTGCCCTTCTTCCACGCTAGCGGTCACTTCCTGTACGCGAAGAGCGCCCATCTATATCTTCAAGATATGTTGAACTTACGTGATAAGATGTCGGCTGATGATTATGAAAAATCTACACCGGAACGTTACTTCACTAATTCGGCGTACCAACAAATTTTGGTCAGGCATCATGTCTGACCAGTCGATTGAACAGACTCTCAATCGAGAATCTAAAATAAGTGGAGGATTGTTTGGACGAGGAGCTAGTGAAAGCGTGGCAACAAGATGGACCATGGGTGCGCACAGTAGGAGAAAAGCCCAAAAACCTGGCCAAAACCTCAAATGACCTTTGACGGGAATGAAAATTGGCTTACAGGGGTTTTCAAGGTCGCTGATTACGAATCTGAAAGCCAAATTATCGTAAACAAAATGGCCGATCCAATATGGCTGACATGAATGTTAAAAAGTTGCCAGATGTCGACAAAAATTGATATTTACGGGTTTTCAAGGTCGCTGATTACGAATTCGCAAGCCAAATTATCGTAAAAAGAATGGCCGATCCAATATGGCCGACATGAACGTTAAAAAGTTACCAGATGTTGACAAAAATTGGTATATACGGGTTTTCAAGGTCGCTGATTACCAATCCGATATCTATTGTTTATAACTTGCAACAAAGAGCTTACAGCAAATTGTTATAAACAAAATGGCCGAGTATCCTGCTAAATAGATAAATTAATATATTTAAAAAAATCATCATAATAAAATAAACGTGAACAGTGTATTCTACGCAATTATTATTTTTATTTCCAAAATACATACGGAACGTTTCAAAAATAGAAAATTTTATTCTTAATCAAAATCGTAATCGGAGTCGGAGTCGGAGTCAGAATCATTATCCGAGTTTGTATCTATTACAACTCCCGGCACGGCTTCAATCTCGGCGCAAAATTCGTCTGCTGCAGCAGTCACTTTAGGAGCGATCAACATCGCTACAGCTTCCGGCGACAAACTCTTCAGCTTCTTCTGTGGTAGTCTTCTGACACTTGAAATGTACGGATCAGAAGTAACTAAGAGCCGATGAAAAACATCTTCCATAGTTTTAACCCTGGAACTTTTTCGCGCAAAATCTTCTCGATATCGTTTGATGTCTTTGTTTCGAGCTTCCTGAGCATCTTCGGATAATTGGCCGATTGGTAATAGAGCATGAGTTATTATCACTGGACCACGAATTAATAGTTTGTGCACCGAAGTAGGCATGGAGTACCAAGGGTATAATGCAACGGTCTTTCTTGCCGTTTCAATAGCATACTGTTCAAATATTTCACAGTTTATCTCGTGGCCACACGATATAACTTGTAGGATTACGTACAAGCGTTTAATAACTTCTTCGTTGACCCCCGTTATCGCAGCGGAAACCGTCGAATTTTCAAAGAATCGCCGAGCTGTGTTGCCATCATTGCTGCTGCCGTATCCAGGCTTTGGGCGATCGATATTTAGACCCAATTGCTTCTTGAATCCTTCTTGAATGGCCCTCTTGCGTTCCTGGGTAATTTTTTTTTCTTCGGCACTTCGAGCTTGCCATTTTTTAATGCCGAGTTTGTAAGACACGTGTAAGCAATACTCGAAGCACCGTATCCACGCATGCAGCGTCGACAATCCGAACTTCAAATTTGTTTCATTGATTTCCCTTTGCAATACAGTGTCGATGGCATTAAAATCTTTGCTGGTTGCTCCACACAAATAGCACCGTTGAGCAGATTTCGTCAATGATACAGCGTTGCAAACTTTACCATCTATCATGGTGAACAACAACTTGTACATTACGGAGATTTCTTTTCCATCTATTACACTTTCGAATGGACGAAGTGACTTTATTTGTTCTTCAACAATTTGGACTTCATTAAGTGTTGACTCTGTGTCTTCGCGTAGAAACAGTAGTCTAAGCGGTCTACAAAATCGTGGAGACGAGGGTCTGGGGTTCTTCCAAACAACTATTTCTTCCTTCGATTGTTGATCATAACACACGAGTTGTAATGGCACGACTGAAGTAAAGAATACATGCGCATCAGATTTGCTGTCATCACTGAACGTCTGCTTATATTCACTTTGCCCAGAACTTCCATCGCAACCCCACTTGCAAATCAAGTCCATTTTACGAACATTATCTGGAGTCAATCTTTGAATGAGTACATTTTGGACGAGTAAAATACGTTCAACTGTATGATCTAATAGTGCCTGTAGTTGGACTTCTGCACTACTCTCTGTAATCCTGATTGCATCACGTGGTGGATAACAACGCTTTTTTGCTTTCATCACTTTTTCGTAAGACGGATATAGCTTACAATTATTTTCCTTCCCTAATCTTCTCATTCCCTGGTAAGTACTCTTGGAGAATTTATATTCAATCATAGCGGAAAGTGCAGCCTCTTCGGATAAAGTAATTTTATCCGTTGCTGAGTAAGCTTTACGATACTTGGAAGCTCTTAAAGGACTCGTCATTGTTACGTCCTTAATAACTTTTGCGGCGTCGGATTGTCCTGAAGAGCGAAGGCTCATCTGAGTAGCGTATGCTAACTCGACCGAGTTGAACGATGTACGAATATCTTGGGTCTTCCTTCGTTTAGATCTTTCACTGGACATTGTAAACTCAAGGGACGGGCGGCCGCCCGTATTACCCGGGCTTGTTACTACAGTGTCTGTAGGTGCGGCAAAACATACCTGCTTGCTAAGCCATTCACCGTTATTCTTGAAAAATACACAGGATTTTCTGTGAGCTTCTTGCCACCTCGTTCTCATTTGATTGAAGAGTATCGAAAAAGTCTGTTTCGAGTCCTCAGGCACTACAACTGTACGTCCGGTGTCCTTGGACATTTTTTCTACCATAAATTCGATCAAGGAAGCGAATTTATCGGATAAATGCTCGCTGATTATCAGAAATACTTCTTTCCTTGTCAGCACCAATTCTTTGTAACCGGATCCTGTAATAAAGACATAAAATTGTAGAAAATTGGTGTTAAAGGAAAAGATAAAATTTTCAATTAATACAAAAACATGAACAATGTACATTATTTTACCAAATAAATAACCGCAATAATTGAAATAATTTTAAGAAAATTAGACAGAAAATATTGACATGGATTTGGTTAAAAGAAAGCTTTGCTTGCTATATAATATATATATTCAAATATTTTATTTGAATGTTATAACATTTCATTCATATTTAAGAAATTTTTATGTGGTTGATTTTAATATATATATATATATATGCATACGTATATATCATAATTAAATCACAGAAAATTTTTATATATATATATACACATACATATATATTAAAATAATTTATTTCAAGCGTATAACAGCCGTCTTGTCCGTTATGATGCTACTTCACCCATTCTCAGGTAGAGGCGCAGAGGCTGCTCAATAGTGCCGCGTGCACGCTCGGCTACCGCACGATGCGAAAAAAATCATAACGGACAAGACGCACGTTTTCCGCAGGTAACTCTTGTAAATTTCGAAAGCTTATACATTAAACTAAAGGCCGAGACTAGGAGCTTTGCAAAATGTGACAAAATATATAACTTTTCGGACCGTTGAAAATATAAGTTTTCAAAATTATTCAATTTTATTTATGCCGAAGGCTATACTACATTTCAATCATTTATACATAAACTTTAGATTCAACCGATGTAAAAACATGTTCTACATACCTCCAGAAGTCGTATCCATGTTGCAGAATTGAAATTAAACCCGTCACTTTAAAGTTATGGGTTTTTGAAGTCAGCGTTATTTTCGTCTGTTCAGCGCGTGACACGTACACTCTTCACGAACACTAACTGCCAACTGACGCTGCGGCGCAGGTATACACTTAAAGGGCTTTCCCTTCCACAATAGAATGCAGTTACTAGTCCTCTACCTGAATGACTACTCAACTGACCCTATTTCGAAAATTTATTTTTTGGGGTTTTGGCCAGGTTTTTGGGCTTTTCTCCTACTGTGGTGCGGTGCAAATGCAGAACATTTGCCAACAAGTGGAGGATTTCTGCAATATTCGCAGCGCGACAACTGAGCAACACGTCGACTTCCGGCCAACTCGTGTCTCAAGGGACAATTCGGATATGGAGAAGTTGGATCAGTGGTTCACTGCACATGATCCTTTCCCTGTTGATTCTCAACTGATGTCTATCAGCACGGGATTTATCGGCACAGCAAAGATTAACTGTCATCTCGCTTCTGAAATTGGTGCGAAAATGATGGCGAATATGATCGGTTCAACTTACGGTTCGGTGACATTTAAACGAAAGGACAAAATCTTACCCTTGGATACAACTTCAAGCAGCATTACCATTGACAAAACGACTGTGCCAATAAATCCTCTCCTGCTTTTCCAGCGCATCAGTATTTCCAAGCAATCCAACAAAGACCTGCAGGATTGTTTCGCTTACGAGCTCGCGCCGTACCCTCTTTCGTTATTCAATGAAGAAGGAATGCGAAAGGGTACAAAGTCTGTATTGTACAACTGTTTCGAGCCTCTACAACGTTCTCCGTCCCTAGGAGAAAGGCGCCTCGAGGTTATTGACGGAGGATATTTGTTGCACAAAGTTATTTGGCCTCGCACGCAAGCAACGTTCGATAAAATTTGCGAAACATACGTGTCGTACGTGTGAAGACATTTCACGGAGAAAGTTATCGTTGTTTTCGATGCGTATCCAGAGAATTCAGAACTGACTGTTCCTAAAGGGTGGGAACGCAAAAGACGAGCAGCGAAGTACGGTTCCTCTGAGATTGTTGTCAAGGCGACCTCCGTTCCCTCTGTGACGCAAGAAAAATTTTTGGTAAACGACAAAAACAAGGCCCACTTCATCGATCTACTTAAAACAGCCCTGGAGAAGTCCGATATCACAGTTCAGCAGGCACCAGCAGATGCAGATCCGTTCATCGTAGGCACAGCGATTTCTGAAGCTCCGCAGTACGATCAAGTGACAATCATCGGCGAAGACATCGACCTTCTGGTTCTACTTATTGGCATCGGACGTAATGTGAACAACGTTTTCTTGAAGAAACCAGGCAAAGGGCGCAATCCTGAACACGTGTACTCGCCGAAGAGTATTCATTATGGAGAAGATGTTGCGCAGCACATTTTATTTCTCCATGCCTTCAGCGGATGTGACACTACGTCCTCGATATTCAACATCGGAAAAACAAAATTTCTCAACACGATTGAAAAAAATCCACAATTCGCCAAAGTTCTCAACTTGTTCAAGGAGCACGATATTAGTAAGGCTGTCTTGGCTCATGCTGGTGAATGCTTCTTGATCGCTTTGTTCGGAGGCGGAGAAGGCGATAAATCTTTGGACGCACTCCGATACAAAGGTCCGATACAAACTCCGATTTTTCAAAGGATCCTCCTCTGCATCGGTTGTCAAAGCGGACTTTTGAGTATTTAATTTTTCCAATCGCTGTAGTGTAATATCGTACGTAGCTAGAATTTGTAGAAAATTTCAGGTTTATAGGATCTCAACATGTTAAAGAATTTAAGATGTTAAACAAAATATGGTATTAATAATGCTTACGTGCGCTTCCTTTGACAGTGACCACCCATTGTGGCCATTTTCGAGTGGCGGCTGCTCATGTTCGATTCTGAGCTGAAGTAATGTACACAACTTTTCTGTGTGCGGAGGTGGTGGATATTTTATACGACATTCTTTCGTTTCCCAATCACAGAAAATCCATGTTGCCGGAATTAAATCAATGTCCATAACTCCTTTTTTTTTACTTTCCGTAAATTGTTTGCGGAGAAACTTTTTTTGCGTATCCATACTGGATTTATCTACAGCAAAGTGCAACAGATTGAAATTCGCATTCAAATTGACGGATTCAAATAAGAGTGTATTAGTACTCACCTGTCTCTGAATTCTTTACAGCGACTTTTTTTTGCATTGAGCATCTCGAAGCAAATATCGTTCGGCGCAATATGACGGCACGCGTAGCACGAGGCGTGCAAGTTACGTTGGCCACGCGGCTTCTCACGAATTTTTTTTTTCTTTTTTTTTAAATTTCTTTTACACTTTTTTTTTGCTTTGGTTTTTTTCCACGCACCCTTTTTAAAAATCCAATTCGATTCTTTATTCCCACAAATTTTAGAGATGTATTTTCAACACGTGCGTCGTTTTCAATGGACGCGAGAATTCAATACGCGGCTCGCTTGAACCTCGCCACGAATGTGCGCGTAGCACGAGGCGTGCAGGTTATGTTTGACTTCTCGCGAATTCTTTTTCTTTCCCGTGACACGAATTTATTTTTTACACGCTTTTATTTATTTTTTCAAATTTTTATCCACGCACAGGTTTTCTTTAACGATTTCGATTGTTTTTAGCTACAAATGATAGCAATATATTTTTGCGCAACACGTGGGCCGTTTTCGACGGACGCGGGAATCAACGTTTCACCGAAACTCGATACGCGGCACTCTTGAACCTCGCCACGAATTTGCGCGTACCACGAGGCGTGCAGGTTATCACTTCTCACGATTTCTTTTTCTTTCCCGTTTCTTTAATTTATTTTTCACACGCTTTTCTTTATTTTTTTCAATTTTTCATCAACGCACAGGTTTTGTTAAACGATTTTAATTGTTTATAGCTACGAATGATAGCAACATATTTTTGCGCAACATGTGGGTCATTTTCGACGGACGCGGGTATCAACGTTTTACCGAATCTCGATGCGCGGACGCTCTTGAACCTCGCGACGTATACGCGTATACGACGAGGCGCGCGGGAGGTTATGTTTGATTATGCGACTTCTCCCGATTTCTTTTTCTTTCCCGTTTCTTTAATTAATTTTTTACACGGTTTTATTTCTTTTGGTCAAGTTTTTCGCGGACAGTTTTTTTATCGAATTCAATTCTTTTTTGGCACCAATTAGCACATTTTTTTTGGCACAAAAAGCGACATTTTTTTGCACAACGCGTGCACGACTTTTTACCATTTATGTCTGTTCCTTGGTTTTTTTTATTTATACGGTTTTCTTTTCTTCTCGATTTGAGTCACAAAACTTGAAATCCACTGTAGATTTAATCATTTGTAATCTTTCCTATTTATTATCGGTATCGTGGCATGCTAATGATGAAGCAGAGGTACAACAAACACTTTCGCACTCCTATCTGGGTGCAGTGAAACTGACAGTTTCACCAACTTTGTTTCAATTGAATGAACGGAGCAAGTCACAACCGTAGAGGAAACCCCTTCACGTAATTCCCACATATGTATTTTGTCCGATGGCGTGAGATATCTAAATATTGGTCGTTTAACATTCCATACAACTCCTTGGATTTGTATATTATCGGAAGACTGAGGGCCGAATCTTGATAATCTTCATTATCCACTTGTCTTTTAGCATCACAATATCATCCGGCGTATTCGCTGTTAAAGTACACACAGCGTATCTCAGTTTGTGCACTTCAACAAACCCGTTTATGACGGTACGGTTTTTTTTATCACTACTCGTTGTCCAAGCACTGCTCTTTCATTCGGAAGAAAGCTTTGCTCGTGAATACGTCGACATATCTGTGCCAATGGTTGATACGGAGTTCGTACGAGTTTTTTCAAGCGAGCAAGGAAACTTTCGAATGGAAAAGCACATATCGCACTTAAGGCCATGTGCCACACGCCAGAAAATTTCGACGCGGCCTCTCGTTACGTCGGTAGCGCAGATCTCGTAGTTTTTAGCTACGAGTCGCTACCGAGGGGCAGCGCAGCGATCGCGAATTCGATCTCGATGCTTCGCACTGGGACGAAGAGTCGAAACCAAATAGACGACGATCGCTGAGCGCGCGCGCGCGTGTGTGTGTGTGTGTGTGTGTGTGTGTGTGTGTGTGTTTGCTACGCCGACGGCGTTGCAGAAAGAACGAATCCGTTCTCGCACGCCCTCCGGTCGTACGCAAGCACCTTACATCTATGTGCGTATCACACAATTCACACAACTATGCGTAGCGACCACGGTACGCTTGTATTGGAAGCATGCGCTCGCTCGGCAGGACAGCGGTGAAACTTTGTTGCATTTTACATTGTAATGCAGCCATCAAATCGATTTTTTTTCGACGACGGCCACAACCAAAAGACTCAGGCATTTCCCCATACTTTTTTAATTCATTTAAACAAATAAGCTCGAGCACAATTGGTAACATCGATGCCGCTTATCGTTAACGATTTCGATCCCTGCCAAAATTTCGAGCGACCGAAATTACTCGAAACTCACTCTACAAAAGAGTGGTAAAATTTTGCAATGCTCATTATTTAAACAAATGCGTTCAGCATTTTTATCTCTGCCAGGGTTCATATTTGGCAGCATTTTTGCTGGTCAGCTTCTCGAACAATCAAGATCGTTAGCCTCGCTCTACGGAAGAGCGGTGAAATTTTGCGATCGCGCATTGTTTAAACAAATGATCTCGAACTGATTTTTTTGTTGACGGCGGTCATCGGTGGAAATTTCTTTATGGTTGAACTTTCTAGCAAACAGGGTTTGTTAGAGACTCGTATGGTGGAGAGGTGCTAGCAATTCCCCACTCTTTTTTAATTAATTTAAACAAATAAGCCCGAAGACTATTTAGCATCTCGATGTCGCTCATCATTGACGAATTCGATCTCTGCTAAAATGTCGAGTCACGACCGAGATCGCTCGAGACTCACTCTACAAAAGAGTTGTAAAATTTTACAATGTTCTTTGTTTAAACAATTGCGATCGGCATTTTTTCTCTGCGATGGCTTATCTTCGGCAGGTTGTCTGCGGCCGACCAAATTCGCGAGCGAACGAGATCGACCGGGTCTCACTCTGCGAAAGAGTGGTAAAATTTTATTATTACTGCAAAAAAAAATACGTTTAGCATTTTTTTCTCTGCCGGAATTCATCTTCGGCAGGTTTCTCCAAGAATCGAATTTTCTAGCAATGACGATCGGAGAAGTCTCGCTCTACAGAAGAGCGGTAAAATTTTACTATCGCGAATTGTTTAGAGGTAATCGGTGTAAAATTTTCGAAAAATTGTTTTGTTGGAAGCACTTTTAAAAAATCCTTGGAAACTTAAAAAAATTTACAATGCTCTTTGTTTAAACAATTGCGATCGGCATTTTTTTCTCTGCCATGGCTTATATTCGGCAGGTTGTCTGCGGCCGACCAAATTCGCGAGCGAACGAGATCGACCGGGTCTCACTCTGCGAAAGAGTGGTAAAATTTTATTATTACTAAATTATTACTAATTATGCTAAAAAAAATTCGTTTAGCATTTTTTCTCTCTGCCGGAATTCATCTTCGGCAGGTTTCTCCAAAGATCGAATTTTCTAGCAATGACGATCGGAGAAGTCTCGCTCTACAGAAGAGCGGTAAAATTTTACTATCGCGAATTGTTTAGAGGTCATCGGTGTAAAATTTTCGAAAAATCTTTTTGCTGGAAGCACTTTAAAAAAATCCTTGGAAACTTAAAAAAATGTACAATGCTCTTTGTTTAAACAATTGCGATCGGCATTTTTTTCTCTGCCATGGCTTATCTTCAACAAGCTGTCTGCGGCCGACCAAATTCGTGAGCGAACGAGATCGACCGGGTCTCACTCTGCGAAAGAGTGGTAAAATTTTCTTATTACTAAATTATTACTAATTACGCTAAAAAACATCGTTTAGCATTTTTTCTCTCTGCCGGAATTCATCTTCGGCAGGTTTCTCCAAAGATCGAATTTTCTAGCAATGACGATCGGAGAAGTCTCGCTCTATAGAAGAGCGGTAAAATTTCACTATCGCCAATTGTTTAGAGGTCATCGGTGTAAAATTTTCAAAAAATCGTTTTGTTGTAAGCACTTAAAAAATCCTTGGAAACTTAAAAAATTTACAATGCTCTTTGTTTAAACAATTGCATTCGCCATTTTTTCTCTGCCATGGCTTATCTTCGGCAGGTTGGCTGCGGCTGATCAAATTCGGGAGCGAACGAAATTGACCGAGTCTCACTCTGCGAAAGAGTGGTAAAATGTTATATTTATTGCAAAAAAAAATACGTTTAGCATTTTTTCTCTCTGCCGGAATTTATCTTCGGCAGGTTTCTCCAAGGATCGAATTTTCTAGCAATGACGATCGGAGAAGTCTCGCTCTACAGAAGAGCCGTAAAATTTTACTATCGCGAATGGTTTAGAGGTCATCGGTGTAAAATTTTCGAAAAATCGTTTTGTTTGAAACACTTTTAAGAAATCTTTGGAACCTCAAAAAATATGATGCATATTCCTTTGTAGCTGAAAAAAACCATTATAAAGTGGTTCTCGACCTATTTTTTAAGGAAGGCTCCACCGCTGAAAACCGTCTTTGGCGAAGTCTCATGCCGGTAGGCGCAGTTCTCAACTCTTGTGAGCCTATTGTGGGGACAAAGTCACCGACTAAAAATAGTTTTATTTTCGACCAATAGGTGGCATTAGATTACGGGAAAAAAAACTTGTTCAGCTGTAGCGTCTTTGACACCGTTGACTTCAAACACGTTTTTTTCAAAACCATGTTTTTGATATCGGGACGGAGCAAAACTCAAACAATGTTCGACCAATCGACTTGAAATTTTAACTGTAGTTTCTTAGATTGCTTTAACAGTCAAGGACGAGCGCTTTTTTTCGATTGACTGAAAATTGTAAAAAATATATCACTTTTTATACCCAACCCCAAAAAATTAAAAAAACCGAAAATTTCTCCACTTTTTAAAGTGTTTTTGAAAGGCTGTATCAATGTTAAAAATAGTCGTATCAAGATGAAAAAGAAAAACATTATTAAGCTTCAAGTTTCTAGTTTGAGATCTTTTGGCAAAATAATTTTGTGAGCTACGGTTATCGCGCAATCATAAGAGATAGCGAGAAAATTATTTTTCCAATTTTATTTTTTCAAGGGATTTTTCACAGTTAAATTAATGCATAGGTCCGTTAGCTTGTTTATTCAGTTCCAATGTGGCTCTATTGTGGTCTCTCTACGTCAACTTTTTGCTGAGATATCCGACTTATAATCAAAAATGTTCCTTTTGTGTTTGATCAATGATATCACAGCAACCAATGATCGCACAGGAAATTATTGGGCAGCTTTAAAAACTTGAATCAATTTCGTACAAGACCCTTCCATTGATTCTTGAGAAAAAAATCATTTTTTCACCATTAACAGTAGTTTGAAAAATAGGACAAAAACTGACATTTTATGGTTTTTCAGTAAATCTACTACTCCATTACAAATATTGGTAGAAAGACTAATGTCGCCACGTTTATTTTTCAGCTTAATGTACCCCCAATAGCCGTGTAAAGGGGGTAGCCGGTTAAGGGGGGTCTGACGGCCCCCACCGAGTTTGATCGAATCGACCCAAAAACCTGAAAGAGGGCTGAAAAACAAAATTTTAGAGATATTTTTTAACCCCCTAAACCCTTATGAAAACACCATAATCGCAAAAAATGCGTTTTTTTTATGTTTAATTTTTTTTCGAGCTTTCAAATGCATTTTAAAGCGGTTTTAACACAACCAAAATTTTGTTTCAGATGTGTAGACATGCCCTGAATTTTTCCAGATTTTTTCGTAAAGTTAAATCATGTGCAACATAATTTTAATGGCATAAAAACCGTAAAAAATCGTCATTTTTTGTATTTAATGCTATGGTTTTTATTGACGTATTAATGGTAAAAAATCGTGCACCATAGCATAGAAAGCTACTATCTTCCTCTACAAAATGACGCTAATTGGGCTCAATTCGGTCGTCTCTAGCGTCCGAAAATCAAACTTGAATAAATTCCGTTTTTATAATTTGAGCATTTTCAGTTACGAAAATGACACAAAATCATATTTTTCAATTATTTTACTTAATAAAAGTACATTTTGGGGTTTCTGAGGTCGCCGATTACAAATTTGATGTCAAACAGCTAACAAAAAAAAAATTACACATGTCATCAAATGAAAATGGTATTTGCTATTTCGGTTTTTTCAATAATTAAAAGTCATTGTATTTTAAAAAATCTATTTATTTATAATAATATTACATACATTCATCTAATATATACATTAAACAGACACAAGTAATACATACATTGCAACATGATTGTTATGTTGTTAATCTTCGTCACTTCAATAACAGGTTCGACATTATCAACGTGAAATAGATTCGTTAGAATTTGAGCTGGGCGGATGATTTTGGACAAATACCGTGCATGACTTAAAAAGTAAATGATTGTTGCAACGTGGGCACAGCAACCAACAGTTCTTAGCCCATTTGCACAATCACGTACGTAGTTTTTTATACCGTTATATCCAATACTGTTAGGGTCGTACTGAACGTAACATCTGTATACTTTCTTGTTTATATGTCTTGATTTAACTTCACATTTCAAAATGGTATCGTCCTCCAACAAGTATTGCATATTCAAAAGTCCTTCTTCGGTATACATTTCAGCTAAGTATGAAACAGTTTGCGATAACTGGTACGAGCCAGTGAAAAGGATCTTCAAATCTTGCTCTGTCATTTCCGGAAAGTCTAATACGTCATTTGATGTTAACGGTTTGAAGATCCTTTTCTTCCTATTCCAGTTTTGTTCTTCCACAACTTTCGCTAAAGAATTGTCAACGTCTTTTCTTTTCAACATTTGCTCGGCAATTTGATCTTGTAAATCGGTATCGCAATTCAGTCTTTTTCCAAACTCATTAACCAAAAAATTCGCTACTTTGCAATAAAGCATCGCTGAATCCAACATGTTGTTGTTAAACTGATTATGCAAGAGTTTGAATTTACTACCGATTGTACCGTGGACAGCCTCTACCACCCACCTCAATTTCGTAACAAATCGACTTTCGTTTGCTTCATTTGTTGGAAGTTGCTTTCTTTTGCCTTTCAACGCTGGCATCAACACAACGAACCCTTGAGATTCTAACCAATCTTTGACGTCTCTGAACCCCCTGTCAAGTATAAAAACATCCCCTTTTTTGAGGATTGATCTCAAGCCGTTCGGATCACTTAGTACATGTTGTAAGATTTTCGCATCATTCACAATTGCTTCGTACGGTCCGTAAACATCTATTACATATCCATCTGTGGCACAAACTGTGAAGGGTTTACAGAGTGGACACTTTTTCTGACCAGAGAAAGATTTTTTTTGGTAACAATTATTACTACTTTTTTGATGTCGAAGGTATGAACCATCAGCAATCAAGAGCAGGCGATCTTCAAATCCGTGTAATTTTTTTACGTAAGGCGACGTGTGATTAGCAATTAAATCTTCGCGAGAACATGCCCGAGCTCCGAAACGAAGTGGAAAGACGTCTTTCGCGAATGAATCCAAAACCGATTTGCAATAAGCAGATACTAGTTGTTCAGATTTGATATCGAAAATTGCCGCAGTGATTGTGTTGGAATTTCCAGTTCTTAATTTAAAAAGGAATATTAAAAGAGCTTGATTAATACTGCGATTTTGAGAATTTCGCAAAGTGACCAACATGTTTTTTACAGTCTTGATTTCTGCAACTGTGTATCCAGTTAGCGATTTTATGCGCTCTGCCGATAAATTGTAATCATCTACTCTGTCTAAAATACTGTTGTCGCATTTTTTGGACAGTGCATCCAAAAATAATGCCAACTCTTGAGAACTGATAGTACAAGTATTCGAAAATATTTTCAAGTTTGAAATTTCGTCAACGTACATACGTTCACTGATAAGATGTACAGGACAACAGCGATTGCCTTTTGGAATGAAAATTCGTGAACTTATAAATACCTGTAACCTCGCTTTAAACGGAACAACCGGAGATGTCGTAATTGGAGTAAGACATACGCAACAACATTTGTGAGTCGCGGTAACTCTGTTGAAAGGCATCTCGATCATTTCATAGTCCGGTTCTCTTGGACGAAGAACGTAAGGAGGGTCCTTAGAAGATTGTGATGACTGTCCTGTGGAAGATCCAGACTCCGACCGTGACAATTGTTGCGAAGACTGTTCCGAAGATTGTTCTGTGTCATCTGATACTGTCAAATTGGAGAGTGTTGATGAATGTCTCTCTACAGGATCGACAGAATTTTGTTCGCGATCAACATCTGGCAGAGGATTTTCCTCGGGATTGACGTTTGGCAGAGGATTTTCTTCGGGATTAAAATCCAACTGAAGATTTTCTTCAGGATCAGAATCACTGCTCGTCGATGGTGAAACCGTTCGGGATTTAGCGATTGCGGAACGACACAGATGACATAAAACGTCACCTTTCTCTACTCGTTTACCTAGTAGTTTAGTATATAAGTGTACGTCATCATCTGAAGAAATGGACTTCTGTTTTCCGGTATCATAACGCAACAATCTGTTGCATATTATGCACCTTTCACCAGCCGTACATTTTCGTTTTTTCGGTGGCATCGCACAGTTTTTCCTAAAGAAAAAAAAAGAACATTGTTATTTTTTTTATTATGATTAACAAATTATTTTTTTTTGAAAAAAATGAAAAAAGTAACTGAAACCCGGAATAAAAAAAAACCATAATTAAAAAAACAAATAGAACAAAAGTAACGAAAATCGAAAGTACATTAAAAATTGTAAATCAAAACAAAAAAAATGTTGAAAACATCGGTAAACAAAACAGAAATAAATTATTGTATTCCAAATCATTTTTTTATTGAAATATCGTTTCGTCTTAGTTTTGTTTTTTTTTGCTTTTTTTTAATTCTTTTCATGTGAGTGAACTAAACAACAACTTGAAGTTGACGGCCACCTTCTGTACGATTTCAAGTCGACTATGAGGCAAACGATTGTAGATTGAGGTTATGATTATAAATCAATTTTTATGTTGATTGATATTTAAATTGATATTCAAACTCACCTTAGAATACTGCTTCAATCACTTCGTGTTGAGATAGGCAGGTTAAACGATAAATTAAAAAAACGCTGTTAACAAAACAAATAGATTTGTTTAACGGAGCAGAGCGCGTCGCATGACGTGTGTACTGGACGGCGGCTGAACACAGAGAGAAAGAGAGACCGCGTGGAGCGGGGTTCTCGATGCGTCAGTGCGTAGTGGGCATGCGCAGTACCGTGCGGAGGGGCATACGAGCCTAAGGCCCACGTGGGTACGGTGGCCTTAGGCACTCGGGTACGTGGCTTAATAAGGTACAAGTTGGGATTTTCTCCGCCAGGTGACAGTTTAGTCGGGGAATTCCAAATTTTTTTTCTGAATAATACGTAATTTTTTGTTTGTTAATATAACTATTGACAGCTGTTACGATTAAAAATTCGTGTATAAGAATGAATTTATAATCAGCGACCTAAAAAATCCTTATTAATATCGTTCCCATAGCTTTTTTAAAAAATTTCAAAAATTAAAATATTTTTTCTTCGTTTTGACAGCTGTCATGTGACAAAACTAATTTTTGACATCAAATTTGTAATCGGCGACCTCAGAAACCCCAAAATGTACTTTTATTAAAAAAAATAATTGAAAAATATGATTTTGTGTCATTTTCGTAACTGAAAATGCTCAAATTATAAAAACGGAATTTATTCAAGTTTGATTTTCGGACGCTAGAGACGACCGAATTGAGCCCAATTAGCGTCATTTTGTAGAGGAAGATAGTAGCTTTCTATGCTATGGTGCACGATTTTTTACCATTAATACGTCAATAAAAACCATAGCATTAAATACAAAAAATGACGATTTTTTACGGTTTTTTTGCCATTAAAATTATGTTGCACATGATTTAACTTTACGAAAAAATCTGGAAAAATTCAGGGCATGTCTACACATCTGAAACAAAATTTTGGTTGTGTTAAAACCGCTTTAAAATGCATTTGAAAGCTCAAAAAAAAATTAAACATCAAAAAAACGCATTTTTTGCGATTATGGTGTTTTCATAACGGTTTAGGGGGTTAAAAAATATCTCTAAAATTTTGTTTTTCAGCCCTCTTTCAGGTTTTTGGGTCGATTCGATCAAACTCGGTGGGGGCCGTCAGACCCCCCTTAACCGGCTACCCCCTTTTCAAATTGATCCATCGACCCGTTTTTCCGGACCGATCGATCAAAGTTTTACAAAAGAGTTAAAGGAACAAGTGTTCCTAAACATCGTGTAATCACGATCAAAATGAAAACACTCATTTTCTTCGACTATTTTTAGAACTTTGCAGTAGTTGCTTGTTAAATTTAAGAAAAAAAATTGAGAAATAAAGAAAAAATTATAATCTGTTTAAATTTGTAACTTTTTTGAGGAAAAAATGGTGACTCGTTGTTGCCACGCTTCGGCTTTTGCGCACCATAATTTCACTCATCTTTAATTGCATTGATTAAAAGTTGATACCCCCAATCAGTATTCACTAGTCGATCTGAGAACTTGTATGCCATTAACTGTAGATATTTTCTGCGAAGGTTATTAGGGATACAAAAAACAATTTTTTTCAAAAGCTAATCTTTTTTCGGTAAATTTTTTCTACGTTTTGGTAAAAAAATAAATCTAATGTTTTTGTAAACTCTCATTTTTTTTTCATTTTTGATCATGCCTAGTTTAAAAAAAAAAGATTGTTTTCCATAACCCTAATGACCTTCGTAGAAAATATTGAGAATTAATTGCATAAATGTTCTCAGATCGACTATTAAATACACCTTGGGAGTATCAACTTTAATTGATTCAATTAAAGATGAGTGAAATTAAAGTGCGCAAAGGCCGAATCGTGTAAAAAATGAGTCAGTATTGTTTCCTGAAATATTTTACAAATAAAAAAAAATGTCAATCTCTCGAATTTTTTTCTTATATTTAACAAGCAACTAGTGCCAAGTTGTGAAAAAAGTCGAAGAAAATTAGTATCCTTATTTTGATGATGATTACAAGATGTTTAGGAATAATACACTTGTTCCTTTAATTGTTTTGTAAAACTCCGATTAACTTTTGGTGGAAAACGGTTCGATGAATCAATTTGCAGACTAACAGGGGTATTGGGAGTAAATCGAGCTGAAAAAAAAACGCGGCAACATTAGTCTTTGCATCAATATTTTTACCGTAGTGGTAGATTTACTGGAAATCCAGAAAAAGTAATTTTTTGTCCTTCACCAAATAACGGTTAAGGGTGAAGAAAAAATCACAAAAATCGACGGGAGGGGCTGGCAGGAAATTTATTCGACTTTTCAAAGCTGCCCTCTAATTCCCGTTGCGATAATTGGTTGCTGAGATATCGATAATCAAAGACAAAAGGATCTTTTTTTATTCGAAGTCGGATATCTCAACAGAAAAATTGACGTAGAGAGATAAAAAGCAAATTAAAGCTGAATAAAAAAGCTAACTGACCTATACATTGAGTTAACTGAAACAAAATTCCTTAGTCCGATGACCCCTGAAAAATAAAAACAAATTTGGAATTTTTTTCGGCCGGTATTTCTTATGATAGCGCGATAGCCGTAGATCACAATTTTTTGCCAAAAGATCTCGAAACTATCATCTTGAAGCTTCAAAAGACTTTTTTTCATCTCGATGCGACAATTTTTCACATAGACACAGCGTTTAAAAAAACGCTAAAAATGAGGAAATTTTGTTCCTGTAATTTGTGGAGTCGTATATAAAAACTATGGTAAAACACGACCTTTTTTTAACTCGTCTCTTTTCTTTAATTATTTTGAAGTTTCCCCTCATTTGACTGCTAAAACGAACGTAATAAACGAAAATATTTTACTCTTAGTTCCACGATTAAATTTACGATAATTCTACTGCATTCCACGGAGAGGGCATGAAGTTGAAGCTTGCAACGTTGGAACGCAATAAAAATAAAAATTTGTGAAGTCCTTTTTTATATTTCGGCAACCTTTGCTTACAATAATCCTCCAACAATCGTCACCGTGTACTCCGATCTAAGGGGGCACACTGTAGAATTTTTAAAAAATTGTTCTTTGTACTTGACTTAAAAGATGCTTTGAACCATCTTTTTTTATTTTCTTTATTTATTTTATAAGGGGAAAAAAGTTTGGTACCTATAAAACAAGGTCCGCAGGCCAGTACGGGTCTGCGGTGGCAGTGGCTGGCCCGTGTGGGAGACATCGACCGTTTTTCTCAAAATACAATTTTTCAAAACGGCACGCAGCATAACTCCAACAATTTTCATCATTTTCACTCTCAATTTTGGGTACATGTTTAAAATAACATTCCGAAGAGAAATAAGTACGGGATTTTCTATGAGTTAGTTATAACATTAGTTATTACCAAATGACTGTCGTTTTTTTTCTGTCGAAAATTATGTTTTCGGTTCAGTGGCGTAGCTTTGGGGGGGGGGCAGAGGGGGCCATGGCCCCGGGCGGCGCAGATGTAGGGCGGCGCACAGTGGGGCAGAATCCCAAAAAGCTGGCCAAAATTCGGAAAGTGTCCAAAATGATCTCCAATTCTCTTCTCGGGGGTTTTCGGGGTCGCTGAATACGAATCTGTTATCAGAATTACGATTTTCAAAATGGCGGACCCAAAATGGCGGACATAATTCAACCAATTAGTCAAATAATTCAGTAAAAAATACCCAATCATATTTCTTAAGGGTTTTTGGGATCGCTGATTACGAATTTGTTATAGGAATGTTAATTTTCAAAATAGCAGACGCGATATATAGACGATTCCACAAAAATTTTCAATTTTTAAATATTTTTTAATAGAAAATGTTTCATAATATTTTTAGGTTTAAATGAGTAGAAAATCTCTTGAGCCATGTTTTTATTTTTGAACAATTTCTTGAGTACAAAATTTGCAATAAATCAAATATCTGTTATTTACTTCTAGTAACAAAAATCTTGTATGTCATCTTCAATGTTGGAATCATTCGATTCGGATTCTGATGTTGACCCACTTGTATCCAAATCGGAATCGTTCCTTATCTCTTGTCTGGTGACTTCAGGTTGTTTTAACATTTCTATAGCTTCTTTATGTAAAGATTTCGCCGGTCTCTGGGGCAATTTCCTGATGCTTGAGAGAAATGGATCTGATGATACTAAGAGCCTATAGAAAATGTCTCTCATATTCGATTCTCGAGAGCATTTTCTTGAATGATGTAACCTGTAGTTCTTTATGTCCTTATTGCGTGACTCTTGGGCCTCTTCAGAAAGTTGTCCGATCGGTAAAAGGGCATATTTTACAATTTCTGCTCCGTGCATCAACACTTTGTGCACAGATGTTGGCATGTAATACCATGGATATAAAGCAACGAATAAACGGGCAGTATTTACACAATAGTCTTTGAATTTTTCTTCGTCTATATCATACCCGCTCGAAATTGCCTGCAAAATAACATGAAATCGGTGAATTAAATTTTCATCGACTCCTGTTATTTCAGCAGATATATTAGCATTTTCGAAAAAGCGGCGGGCGGTATTTCCATCGTTTGAGCTGCCATATCCTGGCTTTGGTCGATCAACGATAAGCCCCAGTGTTGTCTTAAATTGAGTCTGTATGTCTTCCTTGCGTACTTTCACAATCTTTTTCACTTCCTCTTCACGAGCTTGCCACTTTTGAGTTGTGCGCTTATACGACAAATGCAAACAGCACTCGAAAAAACGAATCCACGCATGTAATGTAGATATGCCAAATCTTAAATTATCTGTAGTAATGTCCATTTTTATAATTTTGTCGATGTTATTAAAATCTTTAGAGGTGGCTTTGCACAGGAAGCAGCGTTGTGCAGAAGTGGTACCGGTTACAGCGTTACAGACTTTGCCGTCTATCATCGTAAACGACATACAATAGGTTACTGAAATTGATTTTTCATTTTGTTCAGTAGTGTATGGTGCAAGACCCGCAATCTGCTGTTCAATGTCGGTAACTTCTTTCAATGTTGATTGTACATCTTCATGTACAAACTGCAATCGTATTGGTCTGCAGAATCGAGGAGATGAAGGTCTAGGATTTTTCCACACAATAGTTCCTTCATCCGTCTCGTGATTGTTGTAGATTAATTGCAAAGGTACCAGAGAAGTATAAAAAATGCTTTCATCAGATTTTCCAGCCTCATCAAATTTTTGCTTATAAACACTTTGACCGCTGCTTCCATCACATCCCCATTTACAGTGAAGTACTAATTTTTGCAGAATTTCAGAATTTAGAGTATCGATGACATCAGCCTGAAGTTGTATAATTCTGTATGTGGTATGATCAAGTAAAGCCTGTAGTTTAATTTGTGCGCACGACTCAGTAATATTCATGTACACAACTGATGGATAACAACGATTTTTTGCTTTTTCTACTTCATGGTATGATGGGTATAATTTGCATTTACGTGCTCTAGCTGCATTTCTTGATAGCTAATAAGAGCGCTTTGATTCTCCTTTCTCGATCATCAAAGAAAGTGCTTCGTCTGGGGTTAAAGGTGTCTCATTTTTTGACCGAACAGCAGCTATATATTTTGAGGCTCTTGTTGGGCTGGTTAATGTGACATCTTTAAGAACTTGAGCAGCATACACTTGACCAGAAGTCCTTAAACTCATTTGAGCAGCATACGTCAATTCTTCTGGAGATAAAGTAGAACGTATTTCTTCAGTCTTTCGCCTCTTAGATCTATCGCTGGATGAAGCAAAGGATTTCGAAGGTCGTCCAGATGTTCCTTTTTCATCATTCTTCACAATCTTCTCAGATGTTGATGTTGTGCATTCAGTATCGGATAATGTTGAAAAACATACGGTGCCATTCAACCATTCTTCATTATTTTTTAGAAACTTTTCTTGGCCTCTATTTGCTGCTTTCCATCTGGATCGAAAATTTGCAAATAACAGTCCTAATGACTTTTCATCCTCGTCTACTTGTATCACATGTTCTGTTTTCTTGAAAATTGCATCTTTCAAAACTCCAATAACGAATTTCTGTTCGTTTTTTAAACTGTCTTTCACCATGAAAAAAACATCTCTTCTTGATCATTCCATATTTGAAGATTGGGAAGACTCTGTAAAATACCAATATAAACATGTACAAAATTGAATGACATTATCTTGAAATCATTTTATACTTAACAAAACTATATGCGGTGTTCTGACTCGAAATGTACAAAAATAATTTATTACTACTAAAAACGATTTTATATTTATAAAGAAAACGAATATTTATGATATAAATGATTAACAAATATATTTACATACATTCTGCATGAAAAAAAACCGAAATTACATGAAATCTGTCTTTACGAGAATCACCTCTGTGTCAGTATACAACAGGTATAATAAAGCCTGAACAGCAGGCGGGCTCCTTTCTTTCATACATGGCTGCTCTAGGAGCCCCTCGTCAGTCCTTGCCGAATCGCCGTCTACACTACGTATACACTATGTACGTATACACTAATACACCTTTACTGCCGAAAACCGTTACGCCGTACAAACATGGGGGAAACAGTTCTAGCTACTGAGAGTTCTTGCAGGAATATTTTATAAAATGTTGAGATTTTCGTAAAGCGTACATTTAGAATAATAAATTACTGTATTAAAATTTAAATGATCTATGAATATTAATCAATAAATGAACATACTACAAATGGAATTGATAAATAAATATTAATCTATGTTAATAGACAGAAAATATACCAACGCGCTGTAACGTAATAATCAATGGATTACATTCACACGTCCGTTAATGTCGCGCCACGTATTTCTCCCTAAAAATTAGTCTAACTATTCGTTGAGCACTCATGAGCAGCCAGTTTTTTAGTATATTATATTTAGTACTGTACACTATCAGTTTCTTGTTGAAACAAGGTCGAGACTCGCGAAGACATTTTTAAAACTACTTTAGAAAATCGATTTTCGAAAAAAAAATGTATAATTTTTTATGTTTACTTGTTGCAAAATTTAGATATTTCAAACATAAAATAAGCAATAACTGTGCATAATTATATTTTCTGCATACCTTCAGAAAGTTTTTCCATTTGGCAGAATTAAAATTGAGACAGTTTCGTCCGTTTCACAGCACTTCGAAAAAGGCAAGAATTTTTCGACGCGTACGCTTGTTTAATGCGTACCGAATGGCGGCTGAATGTCGACTGATGTCGAGGCGACCCTAGAGCAGGTATAAACCTGCCCGGTCCGGAATTTCGTCCTAGGACTATCAGTAAATAAGATCTGAACATATATAGACGAATATATACAACTCAAAAATTTGACTTTTGGCCAGCTTTTTGGGATTCTGCCCCACTGTGCGGCGGTGGCGAGCGGCACTTAGTTGCGAAAATAGAGAGGGGGGCGGCAAATTTAGGGTTAGTCCCGGGCGGCAAAAATCCATGCTACGCCACTATTTCGGTTTAATGCTTGCCAATTACACAAAAAATAACATTTTCACAGTTCTCTACGTATTTATCTAGCTATACTCGTGTAAATTAATATAATTTTTTTTTATTTTATTCTAAAATCAAATCAAAGTCAGCTATACTGCGTGCCGCAGAGCGTCTCAAATTCAACATGCCTCGCCAAAATGGCTCCAGCGTCACCTTTTGGCATAATTTTTTTAATATAAATTTCATTTTGTTCTTCTACAAAAAAAAAATCGCGAAATATCACTCAATTTTGGACGTTTACACTAGTGTAAGCCCTTATGGTAAAACGAGCGTGCGCTCTTGATTTCTATCGATTTTGTTCAAATTTTAACCAGACATTGTTCATATTATTATGCAAGTTTGAGTGAAATTTCAGAACAGTTGACTATTTAGATTGGAAGATAATGAATTTTTGAATAGCAACTTTTAACACTGCATGGTCTGCATTGGCCGAAAGTCAGGTCACTTAATTCGGCGTACCATTCTATTTTGTTGATGAATTTTGAAAAAAAATTATGATTAGATAGCAAACTAGTTAGGGAACGAGTGAAAAAGTTGGAATTGTCTTTACTATTCAGTTTTGCTAAAGACTTTCAGTAACGACAGAATAACTCTCGGTTAAAAATATTTATCCCCTATAATAAGAAGACATTATGCAACACCGCAGAACAGCATTGTTCAATATTTCGAGAAAAAAGATAATTATTGTGTTCCTAAAGTTAAACACTTTAACGCGAAGAATAAGATTTGCGTTATAAACATTAATATTTTATATTGTTTATGTTATTACCTTGTCTTTTTATAGAGGACAAATATTTTTCACGGAAAATTACTCTGTCTAATTTTCAATGCAGACCCTACAGTGTTAAAAGTTGCAATTTAAAAATCCATTATCTCCGAATCTAAATAGTCGACTGATCTGACATTTCACTGAAACATGCATAATGATACGAACAATGTCTGGTTAAAATTGAAACAAAATCTATAAAAATCAAGAGCGCACGCTTGTTCTACCTTAACGCGTTCAACCATTGACCATTCAATTCTGTTGGGCTGGAGGTTTGGACCCGTGGACTCTGAGTATGAGATGATGGTAGCCGTAACCATTGAGATGCAATGGTCCTCGCCCTTTGGTTTAAAACGTACATACGTAAGCCTTGCACAGATTGGTGGTGTGATCCATGGTGAAATATTGTTCCTGAGCGAAGCCGAAGAGTTCAACGAGTTCCTTCAGGCCAGCCTCGCTGGTGCTCTTGGAGAGATGGGAGGCAGCGGTGATATCCTTGCGGACACTGGGACTCTATACTGTGGCCGCGACAAGGGACGCGGTTTCTCATCCTCAGCAGCGCGTTCTTGCTGCTCTGGATAAATCCGATGGTCCATCTAGATGGTAAATCCGATGCTACATTAGTTCTGGTTTCTACATGATAGCCCAGGTACGCATACACCTAGCATGTGTATGCGTACGCTATCCAATAATACTCTCGGTCATCAAAGTGAAGCTATCGAGGAATCGCCACAGGTCCACAAATCATCTGTGTTTGAGACGTGACAGTTTTGCGTTCGTAGGCAAAGGGTGTTGAACTTTCGTGCCTTATTTTGGTCGCACACTGATCAGGAAATCGATGATTTCGAGGGGTAATGGAAATGGCTACGGATCATCGAAAAATATGCTATCTTCGATTTTTTCACGAATAAATACCGCGGAATTTCTGCGAAGAGCAAATAAGCTTGAATTTCTTGCACCACGGCCGTTGGCTGTTTGACACATCGGCGAGCGAGAAAGCAATGCGAGGGAAGATCGTGGCAAATGACAAAGTACGTAAATTGAGGTTATGAGGTTATAGTACGGACGTACCTTGACTTCCGGCGTTTTTTCCTTCGGCTTCTCGCTGTCACTATGTTCGTCGATCCTCTTCGTGTAATCGGCCGCGGCGGTTTTCTCGTCGATTATTTCTTCGTCGGGATTTCTCGTCGGTGGTGTGCCGGCGTCCTGAGGCGCTCTTCACAGCAAAAAAAACTCACCAAAACGCGACGAAAACAAACTCCACTCTATGACACACTATTCACATTCTATATCACACTCTATCACACACATCGTATGATGAAATATATTGCGAACGAATGTGCAAGGTTATAGCTTTCCGGCTTTCGACCGGTCAAAAAATAAATTGTTCCGAAAGGAGGCAAGCGCGGTCGGTACGAACAGAACGAAGCGAGCTGCGCGCCGCCAGTGAGAATACGGATGAACTGAACGCTCGCTCCGGTACCTGATACTTTGAGCTTCGTTGGTACATTTTTGCTACATTTATGTAAAAATTTCAAAATACTTTTTCTCCGCCATTTGTTCATGAAAACAGGTGAAACAAAGCTTAAAATGTGTGCTTTTTCACGCTGCAGAGGATGACGCTCAGAAAATTACCGAAAATGCGATGCAATGGTTAATAATTCACCATTTTTCGCAGGGTAACCACAAACTGTACATTTTTTTTGGAATTTTTGGATAACGGAGGGCATCATCCCCTCGGAGCAAGTGTGCTGCATGCACATAACAAATTTCATCCCAATCGGTTGTGCCGTTTCGGAGAATTCTTTTTTCAAAATTTCGAAGCGGTCGGAGGCATGTGGCACATCGCCTTAACGCGCACCCCATATTTTTCACGTCATCCGCCAGGTGAATTAAATTGTGCATGTTTTAAACTATGGATTCAACTCCATATAGCTGCGGCAACATCAAGAAAAACCGACGCAGATATAAGTTCGCTAAAAGGTTATACTTCTGTGCAAGCCCTTTATTGCACAAAATGCGGCATGCCACATGGAGCAATAAGAAATGCTTGTATTTGATTAGTGGTAGAAGGTGTTTCAGCACAATGGGTCCGCAATACAACAAAAAGAACCGAAATTGAGTCGCTTTCCACAGCGCTGCGAGTAGAACGTTTCTTGGCTTTCTTTGAAATTCGGCTGGAATTTGAGTGCGTAACAATTCTAACCGCCTTGATAGTTCAGATCTAGTTCATCGACACATTCGCACATTCAAATTCCCAGTAAGCCAGAATTGAACTAATAGACCTTTCATGACACCAACGCAACACAAGTGCATAAAGTCAAGTACGAAACATTTGACTACGTCAATTGGTGGATTAATCTTGAGCAGTGCGGATTTTCCACCATGATGTTCTTTCTGCAGCATGCTACGGAATGATTCAGCGGTCTTTTCGGGAGAGTCAACTTCAGGATACACGGTTCGATGCTTCACTCTTATTTCCCGCACTGTACATCGTTCACATACGTTGAATCCACCATGACCTTCTGTGAATTTCATAAATGACCGTGCCGGGGTGTCACAAATGAAACAATGGACGCGAACAGCAAAACGTTTTTCTATAATGATAATACCGTCTTTGAGCAATGCACTGAGTTCATGAACGAAATCGTGTAAAAAATATTTACGTTTTGTGGCTTTCCTTCTCCTCAATATAGCTCTACGAGAAACGGTTTATATATTTCCCGATCACAATACACTTTGCAGAGAATCGGCCTAAGCTGCACCTTGCTTGAGCGGAATAGCGGTAATCCGTCGATGTTAAATTGTAATTGCACAATTTTCTTCGGATGAAACACTTCGTTCACACATGTTTGCAATCCCTTTTCAATACCTATGTACACATATATCCCAGCTGGCTTATCATTCTCATCTCGAAGTTCTAAAATTTGATACGGCGTTGAGTCTGTTTGTAAAAATGTTTTAGAACTTTTAGGCAACTCCGGAGTCAAACGAACTCGTAGAATTCCCAAGAGTTTATCTAAATGAACATGTGGGATATCGCACTCAAGGGCCCATTTTCGGAGTTCTTCAGTTTCTTTCGGAACTAGCATGTGTTCGTCGTCATGCTGATCAATAATCGGTGGTTCTTTGTATTGCTCCACGGTTGATGCATTATCGTCGTCACTTGTTATATTTGCACTCGCGTTATTTATTACGTATCGGGGGATGGAATTTCTACCGCTCGACGTACTAGCTGCGTTTGTCTCTGAGCCGAAGGTATTTCTAGTCGCGGGCTCGGCTTCAGGTCTGATACTGCCTATGGAAATATGAATAGTTGTTTTATTTTTTGTAAACGATAATTATATCTAATAGCAATTAAAAATACTCTTATGGATAAGATGACTTACTGCGATTTTGAAATCTTTCGTTGTCAACGCGCTGCAGATCTTGTTGAATTTCGCTTCGGACTTCATGCCGCCGCCGAGAATGAATTCGGGCCTGATCGTGCTCACGAATCAATTTATCCATTTTAATGTCCTCAAACAATTAAGCAGCTACCAAATTCAGAGAACAAGCATATCGTCTTGAATCTCAATTTAACATGATTATTAGTGTACTAGGCGACACCATAAAGATCCATATGCTATAATAATAATAACCGTAATGATAACTTCAACAATAATTGTATGAAGCCAAAGTAATTATCGTTTATTATTTATTTTACACTTTGACGCTCACGGAGCATGCGGGTTATATTTCACGCCGCCGAGGTTTTTCGATTCGAAACACGGTCGTATATGTATACTGGTCTAAAAACTCGGCTATATTCCCTGTATTAAAAAGTGCGACGAAAAACGTGGCCCCTTACAAAACTGGCCGCAATGACGTGAGGCGCCACCGATCCTGGAGGCTTATATAAGGAAGGGATAACGGTATATGCGCGCATACGTATTGGATGACATTCGCGTGACGCATAATATAAATTTAATATATCCTGAATTTTTTATTGAGCATAAAAATTCAAGGTGAAGCTGACAATATGAGCAATGAACCATTGGTGATTAGTACTGATCATTTTCGAGATGAATATAGCCAATTAACGTTGGCTTCACTTCATTATCTTTTTATAAAAGCAAGGAGGACAAAGTTGCTTTCGCAATTAAGTGTTGTGACGTGTCGCGTTTTTTTAGGCTGTTGAGACAATACGCACGCGCGCATACTTCTCTATGTCTCTCTCATATTTCTGTCTCCGCGATGGGTGCAGCCCCACCCTTTTGCGTCCAGTTTTGTAAATGCCACGTATTTCGTCATAGATTTTGGACGAAGTAGCCAGACCTGTGTAAACGGCGCTTATAAGGGAACAGTGCGGAATCCACGTGGACTTCAATAATAAGTCCCTATATACGATATGCCTAGCTGTCACGTCCTTGCGGAACTGCATCCCCGCGAAATAGTTTGCGACCCGTGCCAGACAAACTCTGTTAAAGATGGAAAGAAAAATCTCAATACATATTCCTAAGCCAAACCAGACTGCACACTCCATATTTTCCTCTACATAAAAAATTATGGAAACAGAGAGTTCAAGATTTCAAGACCGGCCAACCCATTGCGACCATGCACAAAGAGTGTATCACATAACCCAGCCAAAGATTTTGGTCGTAAAAATTTGAACCTACGCGACTTCACGGCACAAGACCCGGACGAACGAATCGGCCTAATCCTTTGCATGCAAAAAAAATACATTCTTCCAAAGAAGGGGCCTCTGACTCTTGCAGTAACAAAATTAGATGACCTAAGCCACGCGCTTTCCCAGGCTGGCCAAATAGCTCTTTCTCTCTCGCGTGACGCATACCGTCACGAACAAGGCCCTATTTGTCTCCTCTCGGTTTCCCCACATATTCAATAAGAAAAGCCGCGCTGTGTTCTCGGAAATGCAGCGCTGTTCTCGATTATATGCGCCCTTACCCAATAATACACCGACAACTCGTTCTCGCTTCCTTCTTCCGGCCAACCACACGAACCAGGTCACGTTTTATGTCCGGACCACCGATCAAAAAAACTACGTCACCCAAGTTTCACTCTCCTAAAGATTTCTTCCTCCAAAAATGTAACCCACCCTGATTTCTGGTACTCCGAAAGAGTTCTCCTCGCATCAGTCTCCGATTAGAATCCAACGAGCTCCGACCTAGAGTTCTCTTACCGATATCTATCGCGTGAAACCTTTGTTCTCTATTTGTAACGCGAACGTTGTCGTACGAATCAAACTTAGAACACCTTGTACTTCCAAACTTCTGTAACGGTTACGCGAAAATCATAAGAACCTTGACGTTGTATTACGCGCATTGCTTTATTGTAAATTCCATTTTCGATCCGTGAAACTCTCAAATATTAGAATCTGTGTCTTCGAACATCTGTATCCGTCTCACGGCCACACACACCATCTGCGAGCGTTTCTGGCCCTTCGGCGCAGGGCTCTTAGTTTTACGACCGTTACCCGACACCCGAGCGACTGGGTCATCACCGAGGCGCACCAATGTAAGCGAACAGACTTTTATATTTTGTTTCCGATTTGGATCTTAAAAAAATAATAGAGTTAACCCATACGGTTAATTCTAATAAATTCCGAGTCAATCGAACACAAGTGTCACAACAATTATTTCAATAATTGGATAATCCACGGAATCCCTTGAAATCCCCTCTTCCACCAGCACGTCCCCTTTTTAACCCTCATCCCGTGCTATTACGCTAGGCGTAGGCAGGAAAGAGGGATACCACACATATATATGCCCACGTCCCCTCAGGACGTGACATAGCAAATCCCTATAGTGATATGGATTCATATATTGGGACTCCCCAAAAAATTTCTGCACGGGTCGGAATGGTTCTCGGGGCCTCGAGCCGACATTTCCGATGTAACTGCCCCGGATTCGTCTCCGATTTCATCTTACTTCCGGTCAGATTGGATAAGGAAGTCTGACAATGCTGCGAGAACGACGGTAGGAGCATTGTTTATTGAACAAAGATAAAATCAGTGGCCAGAATGGTTTCTGGGGCCTCGATCGGACATTTCCGATAAAACTTCCCCGAATTCGTCTCCGATTTTATCTTACTTCCGGTCAGATTGGATAAGGAAGGCTGACGATGCTGCGAGAACCACGGTAGGAGCATTGATTATTTAACAGCGATAAAATCAGTGGTCAGAATGGTTCCCGGGGCCTCGATCGGACATTATCGATATTATTTTCCCGAATTCGTCTCCGATTTTATCATATTCCCGGTCAGATTAAGTAAGGAAGTCTGACGATGGTGCGAGAACGACGGGAGGAGCAATGTTTATTTAACAAAGATAAAATCGGTGCTCGGAATGGTTCAGGGGGCCTCGATCGGACATTTCCGATATAACTGCCAGGGATTCGTCTCCAATTTTATCTTACTTCCGGTCAGATTGGATAAGGAAGTCTGACAATGCTGCGAGAACGACGGTAGGAGCATTGTTTATTTAACAAAGATAAAATCAGTGGTCAGAATGGTTCCTGGGGCCTCGATCGGACATTTCCGATATAACTGCCCCGAATTCGTATCCGATTGTATCTTACGTCCGGTCAGATTGGATAAGGAAGTCTGACGATGCTGCGAGAACGACGGTAGGAGCCTTGTTTATTTAACAAAGATAAAATCAGTGGTCTGAATGGTTCCCGGGGCCTCGATCGGACATTCTCAATATTATTTCCCCGAATTCGTCTGCCATTTTATCTTATCTCCGGTCAGATTAAGTAAGGAAGTCTGACAATGCTGCGAGAACGACGGTAGGACCATTGTTTATTTAACAAAGATAAAATCAGTGGTCAGAATGGTTCCTGGGGCCTTGATCGGACATTTCCGATAAAACTTCCCCGAATTCGTCTCCGATTTTATCTTACTTCCGGTCAGATTGGATAAGGAACGCTGACGGTGCTGCGAGAACCACGGTAGGAGCATTGATTATTTAACAGCGATAAAATCAGTGGTCAGAATGGTTCCCGGGGCCTCGATCGGGCATTCTCAATATTATTTTCCCGAATTCGTCGCCGATTTTATCTTATTTCCAGTCAGATTAAGTAGGGAAGTCTGACGATGGTGCGAGAACGATGGTAGGAGCAATGTTTATTTAACAAAGATAAAATCAGTGGTCAGAATGGTTCCCGGGGCCTCGATCGGACATTCTCGATATTATTTTCCCGAATTCGTCTCCGATTTTATCTCATTTCCGGTCAGATTAATTAAGGAATTCTGACGATGGTGCGAGAACGACGGTAGGAGCAATGATTATTTAACAAATGAATTAGAGATGTGTGCGGCCGTGTGGATGAAAAGGTAGTCTTCGAGGATTCGGCTTCGATCCGGCCAGTCAAGGTTATTCCAAAGTCGATAATGGAAATACGGGATGTTTACGTTTCGGCCCTCTGATTAGGGTCCTCTTCAGAAATTTTATTTTTCTGTATATAATACGATACACATTTTATTATATAACAATGTTTGAAAACTGTTGTAAATATGAGCGTTTATGTTCATGATTCGGTTGTCTAATTCATAAATCTTATAAGTGTTAGTCATTTGGTATAATAATTCAGTAGGTTCAGTTTTAGTTATACTTAAGTTAATGCAATGTGAATAATGTAGTTGATTATATTATTTATTGTTTTTGGTGTGTTAGTGTTTGAAATGTATGATGTGTGATATAGCGGTTTACTCAATTATGGAATAATAAAGAGATGAAGTGTAAGAGATGACTAACCTCGATGTTGTTGATATTTCAAATTTTTGCTAATACTTAGAAGGTTGTGTCGAAGAACATTATTTATGGGAGTAAATAATGTTAGGTGAGAAATTACTCCATCAATAGAGATGTTATCGTTTATCGGCGATTTTGCATGTCTGTAATCGATAATTCATTATAAAGCAAATAAAAAAGGGAAAAAGTTGTGTGTTTTGTTGAAGAATTATTTTGTCAAAAAGTTATGATAATTACCTATTGAGTTGTTTTTATATAAACTTTGTTTCGCCTTCTAAGATGAGCAAAAGCTCGAAATTTACAATTTTTGTCTCTACATGTTGAGTTGTGTGGTCAACGAGGGTTCGAGAAAAACTGAGAGGTGTGTTTATTTTATGAAGTGTATTCGAGTCTCTGTGCGGTGAATCGGGGGAGGAAGATCATTTGGGCAGTGACGTGTCAAGGAAAATAAAATAGATGTGTTAAGATGGGCATATTTGAGATAAGTGATAATGTCATTGATAAGTTAGTTTATCGTGTCAGTGTATTAAATTAGTTTATAGTGTCAGTAATTTTAAAATTGTTATGTGAGATGAATGCTGTAAAATGTTTTAATAATTATATGATAGAATTGTAAATTGAACTTAGTTTTTGTATGTCTGTTCTAAAATTTATAGAGTTGGAGTGTGCCTTAATTTGGATCATTTCAAGGATTAATCTTTTTTTAAGCCAGTTCTCATTATTTAAGATTTTTACGTTGTCAAATTGGAAATCGTGTTTTTGTTCTATTGCATGTTGTGCTAAAGCTGTGTGTATTGTGGTGGTGTGTTTTATGCTATTTTTGTGTTCTTTAATTCTGGTTTCAAGGTATCTTTTGGTTTGACCAATGTATGTGGCGTTGCAGTCTTTACAATCGATTTGGTAAACTACGTTTGATTTTCGGTTGTTGTTTATCTTGTCTTTGGTGGAGCCAATGATTGATGAAATATTGTGTCTATTGTTTGTGACTAGTGTTCTGTTGTATTGTCGGAAGAGATGAATTAGTTGATGATGTATGCTTTTGGTGTAGGGAAGGTTTATTAATCTGGAGGAATCAAAATTGATGTTATTGGTTCTTTTATTGTTGATTATGGAGAGCCGATGTTTTATTATTTTTTCCGTGAAAGTGATTGGATAGCAATTTTTTGTCATTGTGTTACTGATGAGTTGTAGATTTTCGTTGTGAAATGACGGATGAGATAATTTTATTGCTCGGTCAACTAGCATGTAGATTATGGCTTTTTTTTGAGAGAGTGGGTGGTGTGAGAAGAAATTTATAAATCTGCCTGACCAGGTTGGTTTTCTGTACCAATTAGTGATAATTGAGTTTTGTTTGCGGATTAGAAGTAAATCTAGAAATGGGATTTTGTTGTCTATTTCGTTTTCGGATGTGAATTGTAATTTTGGATGGTAAGAGTTAAAGATCTTTTTAGTAGGTTCTATTTCGTGTGTTGGTAGAGCAATAATAATATCGTCGACGTATCTTTTATATAGTGGTAGTGAGAATTTTAGTTTTTCTAGACAATTTGTTTCTATCATGTTTGTTTCTATCATGACTATGTTGGATAATATTGGAGCTAAAGGTGAACCCATAGGTAATCCTGAGATTTGTTGGTAAATTGCGTCTTGGAAAGTGAAGAATGTTGAGAACATGATGTATTCTATGGCTTTAATTATTTCATGTAAAGGAAATGTTATTGAAAATAAGTTTGCTCGTTTTTGTAGGCTTTGAATGACTAGTTGTAGTGGGACGTTGGTGTAGAGAGAAACGACGTCAAATGAGACTAATTTATGGTTAAGTGGGGTTGAGATGTTGGAGATTGAGTGTTTTAGGTGGAAGCTATCTTTAACATGTGAATTGGTCGTGCTGATTAATTAAGAGAGTTTCGATTGTATGAATTCGGCAAGTTTATGTGTTGGACTATTTATAGATGATACTATTGGACGAAGTGGATAGTTGTTTTTGTGAATTTCGGGCAAGCAGTAGAGACGGGATAGGTTGCAATTTTCGGCTTTTAAATATTTATACTTAGTTTCATCTATGATTTTTAGGATCTTCCATCTGGAGAGAATATTGTTGATGCCTTTTTGTAATGTATTGATGGGATTTTTGTTTGTTGCTTTGTAAATTGTGGAGTCCGCAAGTAAGTCAAGAGTTTTTGCAATGTAGTCTGATTTTTTAAGAATAACGGTTGAGTTTCCTTTGTCAGCTCATGTTACCAAAAGTTGAGGGTTGTTTTTTAAAAATAAGGATGTGTGTTTTATGATTTGGTTTGTGTTGGAAAATGATGTTGGAATATTTATATTGTTTAGGATCTTATTGAATCTGGTTCTAATTTCTATTTGTCTAGGTTTGTCAAGTAAAAATTCTAGTTTAGCTTCAAGTTCGGAGATTGATTTATGGATGTGGGTTTTTATGTTTGAGGGTCTGAGGTACGGAAAACAGAATTTTTCACCCAGAGACAATAAAGTGGAAATGTGTAGCGGAATGTCAATATTGGAGAGGTTTATGAGCCAATCTTTAGTTTTGCTTAATGTGATTGTTGAATTTATGTTGTTCAGAGGATCGGTGGGAAGATTGTTGTTTCTCTTGTTGTCTATTATTAAGAGTTGAGTATAAGATATTGTCATTTTGTGATGTTAGATTTGTGTTTTGATAATTTGGACAATGTGTATTGTTGTGGTCCATATGTGTTTGTGACGATATTGTTTTTAAAAATTCCTCATGGTTGAAAATGTGCTGGTGTATGTTTTTGGTACGTTGAAATCTAGAATATTGAAGTTTTTTTGGTGTTTTTCATATGCAAGTTTTGACAGTTTGTTTAATTTTAATCGTTCTAAAGTGAAACATTTTTCTTTAATATTGTTTTGAGTTTTGTTGATTGTTTCTGTATTCTTATCTATTTTTTTATTTAGTATTTTTATTCGAAAATTGAGATCATCGATTTATATATTTAATAGTGGCTTGTGGAATTTGTGTGATATTCTATCAAGTTTTATTTTACCTTTGTTGCCGGAAATTTGAATGTTTATGTGTTTTGAGAAAATGTGTTAAGGTATCAAACCTTCTTGTCTACATTTCAGTAAAAACCGAAGTTGTTGTTTAAGACGAGTCTTCGTGGCAGTGTCACGTTTCCAATTTTTGAACGCTGCTAAGGTGAAATATCCGAAGAGTTGTAGAATCTCGCTGAAGAAGGTCATTATGTCCGTTTATAGCCAATCGGTTTAAATGAATTAGAGATGTGTGCGGCCGTGTGGATGAAAAGGTAGTCTTCGAGGATTCGGCTTCGATCCGGCCAGTCAAGGTTATTCCAAAGTCGATAATGGAAATACGGGATGTTTACGTTTCGGCCCTCTGATTAGGGTCCTCTTCAGAAATTTTATGAAGAGGACCTATAAGATTTATGAATTAGACAACCGAATCATGAACATAAACGCTGATATTTACAACCGTTTTCAAACATTGTTATATAATAAAATGTGTATCGTATTATATACAGAAAAATAAAATTTCTGAAGAGGACCCTAATCAGAGGGCCGAAACGTAAACATCCCGTATTTCCATTATCGACTTTGGAATAACCTTGACTGGCCGGATCGAAGCCGAATCCTCGAAGACTATTATTTAACAAAGATAAAATCGGTGCTCGGAATGGTTCCCGGGGCTTCGGTCGGACATTCCCGATATTACTGCCCTGAACTCGTCTCCGATTTTATGTTTTCTCCGGTCAGATTGGGTCGAGAAGTCCGACGATGGTGCGACAACGACGGTAGGAGTATTGTTTATTTAACAAAGATAAAATCGGTGCTCGCAATGGTTCTCGGGGCCTCGATTGGACATTTCCGATATTAATGCCCCGAATTCGTCTCCGATTTTATCTTACTTCCGGTCAGAAGGGGTCGAGAAGTCTGACGATGGTGCGAGGACGACAGGAGAAGCTTTGTTTATTTAACAACGATAAAATCGGTGATCGAAATGGTTCGCGGGGCCTCGATCAGACCTTTCCGATATTACTGCGACGAATACGTCTCCGATTTTACCTTAGTTCCGGTCAGATTTGATAAGAAAGTCTGACGATGGTGCGAGAACGACGGGGGGAGCATTGTTTATTTAACAAAGACAAAATCGGTGCTCGGAATGGTTCTTGGGGCCTCGATTGGACATTCCCAATATTGATGCCCCGAATTCGTCTCCGATTTTATTTTACTTCCGGTCAGATGGGGTCGAGAAGTCTGACGATGGTGCGAGAACGACGGTAGGAGCATTGTTGATTTAAGAAAGACAAAATCAGTGGTCAGAATGGTTCCCCGGGCTTCGGTCGGACATTCCCGATATAACTGCCCCGAACTCGTCTCCGAATTTAGCTCACTTCCGGTCAGATTGAGTCGAGAAGTCCGACGGTGGTGCGCGAACGACGGTGGGAGCATTGTTTATTTAACAACGATAAAATCGGTGCTCGGAATGGTTCTCGGGGCCTTGATTGGATATTCCCGATATTAATGCCCCGAATTCGTCTTCGATTTTATCTTACTTCCGGTAAAATTGGATGAGGACGTGTGACGATGCTGCGAGAATGACGGTAGGGACAGTGTTTATTCAACAAACATAAAATCAGTGGTCGGAATGGTTCCCGGGGCCTCGGTCAGACATTCCCGATATTACTACCCCGAATTCGTCTCCGATTTTATCTTACTTCCGATCAGATGGGGTCGAGAAGTCTGACGATGGTGCTAGAACGACTGGAGAAGCTTTGTTTATTTAACAAAGATCTAATCGGTGCTCGGAATGGTTCGCGGGGCCTCGATCGGACATTTCCGATATAACTGCCCCGAATTCGTCACCGATTTTGTCTTACTTCCGGTCAGATTGGGTAAGGAAGTCTGACGATGGTACGAGAACGACGGTAGGAGCAACGTTTATTTAGCAAACATAAAATCGGTGCGCGGAATGGTTCTCGGGGCCTGGATCGGACATTTCCGATATAACTGCCACGGGTTCGTCTCCGATTCCATCTTACGTCCGGTCAGATAGGATAAGGAAGTCTGACAATGCCGCGAGAACGACGGTAGGAGCATTGTTTATTTAACAAAGATAAAATCAGTGGTCTGAATGGTACCCGGGGCCTCGATCGGACATGCACAATATTATTTCCCCGAATTCGTCTGCCATTTTATCTTATTTCCGGTCAGATTAAGTAAGGAAGTCTGACAATGCTGCGCGAACGACGGTAGGAGCATTGTTTCTTTAACAAAGATAAAATCAGTGTTCAGAATGATTCCTGGGGCCTTGATCGGACATTTCCGATAAAACTTCCCCGAATTCGTCTCCGATTTTATCTTACTTCCGGTCAGATTGGATAAGGAAAGCTGACGATGCAGCGAGAACGACGGTAGGAGCATTGATTATTTAACACCGATAAAATCAGTGGTCAGAATGGTTCCCGGGGCCTCGATCGGGCATTCTCGATATTATTTTCCCGAATTCGTCTCCGATATTATCTTATTTCCGGTCAGATTAAGTAGGGAAGTCCGACGATGGGGCGAGAACGATGGTAGGAGCAATGTTTATTTAACAAAGATAAAATCGGTGCTCCGAATGGTTCTCGGGGCCTCGATCGGACATTTCCGATATAACTGACCCGGATTCGTCTCCGATTTCATCTTACTTCCGGTCAGATTACATAAGAAATTCTGACAATGCTGCGAGAACGACGGTAGGAACATTGTTTACTTAACAAAGATAAAATCAGTGGTCAGAATGGTTCCTGGGGCCGCGATCGGAAATTTCCGATATAAATTCCCCGAATTCGTCTCCGATTTTGTCTTACTTCCGGTCAGATTGGATAAGGAAGTCTGACGTTGCTCCGAGAACGATGGTAGGAGCATTGATTATTTAACAGCGATAAAATCAGTGGTCAGAATGGTTCCCGGGGCCTCGACCGGACATTTTCGATATTATTTTCCCGAATTCGTTTCAGATTTTCTCTCATTTCCGGTCAGATTAATTAAGGAAGTCTGACGATGGTGCGAGAACGACGGTAGGAGCAATGATTATTTAACAAAGATAAAATCGGTGCTCGGAATGGTTCCCGCAGCTTCGGTCGGACATTCCCAATATTACTGCGCCGAACGCGTCTCCGATTATATCTTATTTCCGGTCAGATTGGGTCGAGAAGTCCGACGATGGTGCGAGAACGACGGTGGGAGCATTGTTTATTTAACGCAGATAAAACCGGTGCTCGGAATAGTTCTCGGGGCCTCGATTGGATATTCCCGATATTGATGCCCCGAATTCGTCTCAAATTTTATCATACTTCCGGTCAGATAGGGTCGAGAAGCCTAACGATGGTGCCAGAAGGACTGGAGAAGCTTTGTTTATTTAACAACGATAGAATCAGTGCTCGGAATGGTTCTCGGGGCCTCAATCAGACGTTTCCGATATAACTGCGCCGAATTCGTCTCCGATTTTATCTTAGTTCCGGTCACATTGGATAAGGAGGTCTGGAGATGCTGCGAGAACGAGGGTAGGAGCATTGTATATTTAACAAAGATAAAACCGGTGCTCGGAATGGTGCTCGGGGCCTCGATTGGCCATTCCCGATATTAAAGCCCCGAATTCGTCTCCGATTTTATCATACTTCCAATCAAATGGGGTCGAGAAGCCTGACGATGGTGCCAGAACGACGGTAGGAACATTGTTTATTTAACAAAGATAAAATCAGTGGACAGAATGGTTCCTGGGGCCGCGATCGGACATTTCCGATATAACTTCCCCGAATACGTCTCCGATTTTGTCTTACTTCCGGTCAGATTGGATAAGGAAGTCTGACGATGCTTCGAGAACGACGGTAGGAGCATTGATTATTTAACAGCAATAAAATCAGTGGTCAGAATGGTTCCCGGGGCCTCGATCGGACAGTCTCGATATTATTTTCCGGAATTCGTCTGCAATTTTATCTCATTTCCGGTCAGATTAATTAAGGAAGTCTGATGATGGTGCGAGAACGACGGTAGGAGCAATGATTAATTAACAAAGATAAAATCGGTGCTCGGAATGGGTCCCGGGGCTTCGGTCGGACATTCCCGATATTACTGCCCCGAACGCGTTTCCGATTATATCTTATTTCCGGTCAGATTGGGTCGAGAAGTCCGACGATGGTGCGAGAACGACGGTGGGAGCATTGTTTATATAACGAAGATAAAACCGGAACTCGGAATGGTTCTCGGGGCCTCGATTGGATATTCCCGATATTAATGCCCCGAATTAATCTCCAATTTTATCTTACTTCCGGTCAGATAGGGTCGAGAAGTCTAACGATGGTGCCAGAAGGGCTGGAGAAGCTTTGTTTATTTTACAACGATAGAATCAGTGCTCGGAATGGTTTTCGGGGCCACGATCAGACTTTTCCGATATAACTGCGCCGAATTCGTCTCCGATTTTATCTTAGTTCCTGTCAGATTGGATAAGTAAGTCTGGAGATGCTGCGAGATCGACGTTAGGAGAATTGAATATTTATCAAAGATAAAACCGGTGCTCGAAATGGTGCTCGGGGCCTCGATTGGACGATCCCGATATCAAAGCCCCGAATTCGTCTCCGATTTTATCTTAGTTCCGATCAGATGGGGTCGAGAAGCCTGACGATGGTGCCAGAACGACTGGAGAAGCATTGTTTATTTAACAAAAAAAGAATCAGTGGTGAGAATGGTTCCCGGGGCCTCGATCAGACATTTCCGATATAACTGCTCCGATTGTATCTTACTTCCGGTCAGCTTGGATAAGGAAGTCTGACGATGCTGCGAGAACGACAGTAGGGGCAATCTTTATGTAAGAAAGATAAAATCAGTGGTCAGAATGGTTCCCGGGGCCTCGGTCAGACATTCCCGATATTACTGCCCCGAATTCGTCTCCGATTTTATCTTACTTCCGGTCAGATTGGATAAGGAAGTCTGACGATGCAGCGAGAACGACGGTAGGAGCATTGTTTATTTACCAAAGATAAAATCGGTGCTCGGAATGGTTCTCGGGGCCTCGATTGGACATTTCCGATATTAATGCCACGAATTCGTCTCCGATTTTGTCTTACTTCCGGTCAGATTGAATAAGGAAGGCTGACGATGCTGCGAGAACGACGGTAGGAGCATTGATTACTTAACAGCGATAAAATCAGTGGTCAGAATGATTCCCGGGGCCTCGATCGGGCATTCTCGATATTATTTTCCCGAATTCGTCTCCGATTTTATCTTATTTCCGGTCAGATTAAGTAAGGAATTCTGATGATGGTGCGAGAACGACTGTAGCAGCAATCTTTATTGAACAAAGATAAAATCGGTGCTCGGAATGGTTGTCGGGGCCTCGATCGGACATTTCCGATATAACTGCCCCGAATTCGTATCCGATTTTATCGTACGTCCGGTCAGAATGGATAAGGAAGTCTGACGATGCTGCGAGAACGACGGTAGGAGCATTGTTTATTTAACAAAGATAAAATCAGTGGTCTGAATGGTTCCCGGGGCCTCGATCGGTCACTCTCAATATTATTTCCCCGAATTCGTCTGCCATTTTATCTTATTTCCGGTCAGATTAAGTAAGGAAGTCTGACAATGCTGCGAGAACGACGGCAGGAGCATTGTTTCTTTAACAAACATAAAATCAGTGGTCAGAATGGTTCCTGGGGCCTCGATCGGACATTTCCGATAAAACTTCCCCGAATTCGTCTCCGATTTTATCTTACTTCCGGTCAGATTGCATAAGGAAGGCTGACGATGCTGCGAGAACGACGATAGGAGCATTGATTATTTAACAGCGATAAAATCAGTGGTCAGAATGGTTCCCGGGGCATCGATCAGGCATTCTCGATATTATTTTCCCGAATTCGTCTTCGATTTTATCTTATTTCCGGTCAGATTAAGTAGGGAAGTCTGACCATGGTGCGAGAACGATAGTAGGAGCAATGTTTATTTAACGAAGATAAGACCGGTGCTCGGAATGTTTCTCGGGGCCTCGATTGGATATTCCGTATATTAATGCCCCGAATTTATCTCCAATTTTATCTTACTTCCGGTCAGATAGGGTCGAGAAGTCTAACCATGATGGTGCCAGAAGAACTGGAGAAGCTTTGTTTATTTAACAACGATAGAATCAGTGCTCGGAATGGTTCTCGGGGCCTCGATCAGACTTTTCCGATATAACTGCGCCGAATTCGTCTCCGATTTTATCTTAGTTCCGGTCAGATTGGATAAGGAAGTCTGGAGAAGCTGCGAGAACGACGGTAGGAGCATTGTATATTTAACAAAGATAAAACCGGTACTCGGAAAGGTGCTCGGGAACCTGATTGGACATTCCCGATATTAAAGTCCCGAATTCGTCTCCGATTTTATCTTACTTCCGATCAGATGGGGTCGAGAAGCCTAACGATGGTGCCAGAACGACTGGAGAAGCATTGTTGATTTAACAAAAAAAGAAACAGTGGTGAGAATGCTTCCCGGGGTCTCGATCAGACATTTCCGATATAACTGCTCCGACTTCGTCTCCGAATTTATCTTACTTCCGGTCAGCTTGGATAAGGAAGTCTGACGATGCTGCGAGAACGACGGTAGGGGCATTCTTTATGTCAGAAAGATAAAATCAGTGGTCGGAATGGTCCCCGGGGCCTCGGTCGGACATTCCCGATATTACTGCCCCGAACTCGTCTCCGATTTTATATTATTTCCGGTGAGATTGGGTCGAGAAGTCCGACGATGGTGCGACAACGACGGTAGGAGCAATGTTTATTTAACAAAGATATTGGTGCTCGGAATGGTTCTCGGAGCCTCGATCGGTCATTTCCGATATAACTGCCCCGAATTCGTCTCCGATTTTGTCTTACTTCCGGTCAGATTGGGTAAGGAAATCTGACGATGTTGCGAGAACGACGGTAGGAGCAATGTTTTTTTAACAAAGATAAAATCGGTGCTCGGAATGGTTCGCGGGGCCTCAATCGGACATTTCCGATATAACCCCGGATTCGTCTCCGATTCCATCTTACTTCCGGTCAGATTGAATACGGAAGTCTGACAATGCTGCGAGAACGATGGTAGGAGCATTGTTTATTTAACAAAGATAAAATAAGTGGTCAGAATGGTTCCGGGGGCCTCGATCGGAAATTTCCGATATAACTTCCCCGAATTCGTCTCCGATTTTATCTTACTTCCGGTCAGATTAGATAAGGAAGTATGACGATGCTGCGAGAACGACGGCAGGAGCATTGCTTATTTAACAGCGATAAAATCAGTGGTCAGAATGGTTCCCGGGGCCTCGATCGGACATTCTCGATATAACTTTCCCGAATTCGTCTCCGATTTCATCTTATTTCCGGTCAGATGAAGTAAGGAAGTCTGACGATGGTGCGAGAACGACGGTAGCAGCAATGTTTATTTAACAAAGACAAAATCGGTGCTGGGAATGGTTCTCGGGGCCTCGATCGGACATTTCCGATATAACTGCCCCGAATTCGTATCCGATTTTATTTTACTCCCAGTCAGATTGGAAAAGGAAGTCTGACGATGCTGCGAGAACGACGGTAGGAGCATTGTTTATTTAACAAAGATAAAATCAGTGGTCTGAATGGTTCCCGGGGCCTCGGTCGGACATTCTCAATATTATTTCCCCGAATTCGTCTGCCATTTTATCTTATTTCCGGTCACATTAAGTAAGGAAGTCTGACAATGCTGTGAGAACGACGGTAGGAGCATTCATTATTTAACAAAGATAAAATTAGTGGTCAGAATGGTTCCTGGGGCCTCGATCGGACATTTCCGATAAAACTTCCCCGAATTCGTCTCCGATTTTATCTTACTTCCGGTCAGATTGGATAAGGAAGGCTGACGATGCTGCGAGAACGACGGTAGAAGCATTGATTATTTAACAGCGATAAAATCAGTGGACATAATGGTTCCCGGGGCCTCGATCGGGCATTCTCGATATTATTTTCCCGAATTCGTTTCCGATTTTATCTTATTTCCGGTCAGATTAAGTAGGGAAGTCTGACGATGGTGCGAGACCGACGGTAGGAGCAATGATTATTTAACAAAGATAAAATCGGTGCTCGGAATGGTTGTCGGGGCCTCGATCGGACATTTCCGATATAACTGCCCCGAATTCGTCTCCGATTTTATCTTACTTCCGGTCAGCTTGGATAAGGAAGTCTGACGATGCTGCGAGAACGACGGTACGGGCATTCTTTATGTAAGAAAGATAAAATCAGTGGTCAGAATGGTCCCCGGGGCCTCGGTCGGACATTCCCGATATTACTGCCCTAAACTCGTCTCCGATTTTATATTATTTCCGGTGAGATTGGGTCGAGAAGTCCGACGATGGTGCGGCAACGACGGTAGGAGTAATGTTTATTTAACAAAGATAAAATCGGTGCTCGGAATGGTTCTCGGACCCCCGATCGGTCATTTCCGATATAACTGCCCGGAATTCGGCTCCGATTTTGTCTTACTTCCGGTCAGATTGGGTAAGGAAATCTGACGATGTTGCGAGAACGACGGTAGGAGCAATGTTTATTTAACAAAGATAAAATCGGTGCTCGGAATGGTTCGCGGGGCCTCGATCGGACATTTCTGATATAACCCCGGATTCGTCTCCGATTCCATCTTACTTCCGGTCAGATTGAATAAGGAATCTGACAATGCTGCGAGAACGACGGTAGGAGCACTGTTTAGTTAACAAAGATAAGATCAGTGGTCAGAATGGTTCCTGGGGCCTCGATCGGACATTTCCGATATAACTTCCCCGAATTCGTCTCCGATTTTATCTTACTTCCGGTCAGATTGGATAAGGAATTCTGACGATGCTGCGAGAACGACGGCAGCAGCATTGCTTATTTAACAGCGATAAAATCAGTGGTCAGAATGGTTCCCGGGGCCTCGATCGGACATTCTCGATATTACTTTCCCGAATTCGTCTCCGATTTCATCTTATTTCCGGTCAGATGAAGTAAGGAAGTCTGACGATGGTGCGAGAACGACGGTAGCAGCAATGTTTATTTAACAAAGACAAAATCGGTGCTCGGAATGATTGTCGGGGCCTCGATCGGATATTTCCGATATAACTGCCCCGAATTCGTCTCCGATTTAATCTTACTTCCGGTCAGCTTGTATAAGGAAGTCTGACAATGCTGCGAGAACGACGGTAGGAGCATTGTTTCTTTAACAAAGATAAAATCAGTGGTCAGAATGCTTCCTGGGGCCTCGATCGGAGATTTCCGATATAACTTCCCCGAATTCGTCTCCGATTTCATCTTACTTCCGGTCAGATTGGATGAGGAAGTCTTACGATGCTGCGAGAACGATGGCTGGAGCATTGATTATTTAACAGCGATAAAATCAGTGGTCAGAAAGGTTCCCGGGGCCTCGATCGGGCATTCTCGATATTATTTTCCCGAATTCGTTTCCGATTTTATCTTATTTCCGGTCAGATTAAGTAGGGAAGTCTGACGATGGTGCGAGACCGACGGTAGGAGCAATGTTTATTTAACAAAGATAAGATCGGTGCTCGGAATGGTTCTCGGGGCCTCGATCGGACATTTCCGATATAACTGACCCGGATTCTTCGCCGATTTCATCTTACTTCCGGTCAGATTGGATAAGGAAGTCTGACAATGATGCAAGAACGACGGTAGGAACATTGCTTATTTAACAAAAATAAAATCAGTGGTCAGAATGGTTCCCGGGGCCTCGATCGGACATTCTCGATATTACTTTCCCGAATTCGTCTCCGATTTCATCTTATTTCCGGTCAGATGAAGTAAGGAAGTCTGACGATGGTGCGAGAACGACGGTAGCAGCAATGTTTATTTAACAAAGACAAAATCGGTGCTCGGAATGGTTGTCGGGGCCTCGATCGGATATTTCCGATATAACTGCCCCGAATTCGTCTCCGATTTTATCTTACTTCCGGTCAGCTTGTATAAGGAAGTCTGACAATGCTGCGAGAGCGACGGTAGGAGCATTGTTTCTTTAACAAAGATAAAATCTGTGGTCAGAATGCTTCCTGGGGCCTCGATCGGAGATTTCCGATATAACTTCCCCGAATTCGTCTCCGATTTTATCTTACTTCCGGTCAGATTGGATGAGGAAGTATTACGATGCTGCGAGAACGACGGCAGGAGCATTGATTATTTAACAGCGATAAAATCAGTGGTCAGAAAGGTTCCCGGGGCCTCGATCGGGCATTCTCGATATTATTTTCCCGAATTCGTGTCCGATTTTATCTTATTTCCGGTCAGATTAAGTAGGGAAGTCTGACGATGGTGCGAGACCGACGTTAGGGGCAATGTTTATTTAACAAAGATATAATCGGTGCTCGGAATGGTTCTCGGGGCCTCGATCGGACATTTCCGATATAACTGACCCGGATTCTTCGCCGATTTCATCTTACTTCCGGTCAGATTGGATAAGGAAGTCCGACAATGCTGCGAGAACGACGGTAGGAGCATTGTTTCTTTAACAAAGATAAAATCAGTGGTCAGAATGGTTCCTGGGGCCTCGATCGGACACTTCCGAAATAACTTCCCCGAATTCGTCTCCGATTTTATCTTACTACCGGTCAGATTGGATAAGGAAGTCTGACGCTGCTGCGAGAACGACGGTAGGAGCATTGATTATTTAACAGCGTTAAAATCAGTGGTCAGAATTGTTCCCGGGGCCGCGATCGGACATTCTCGGTATTATTTCCCCGAATTCGTCTCCAAATTTATCTTATTTCCGGTCAGATTAGGTAAGGAAGTCTGATGATGGTGCGAGAACGACGGTAGGAGCATTGTTTTTTTAACTAAGATAAAATCGGTGCTCGGAATGGTTCGTGGGGCCTCGATTGGACATTCCCGATATTAATGCCCCGAATTATTCTCCGATTTTATCTAACTTCCTGTCAGATGGGTCGAGAAGTGTGACGATGATGCGAGAACGACGGGAGAAGCATTGTTTATTTAACAAAGATAAAATCAGTGGTCAGATTGGTTCCCGGGCCTCGATCGGACATTTCCGATATAACTGCCCCGAATTCGTCTCCGATTTTATCTTTTTTTTCCGGTCAGAATGGATAAGGAAGTCTGACGATGGTGCGAGGACGTCGGGGGGAGCATTGTTTATTTAACAAAGACAAAATCGGTGCACGGAATTGTTCTTGGGGCCTCGATTGGACATTCCCAATATTAATGCCCCGAATTCGTCTCCGATTTTATTTTACTTCCGGTCAGATGGGGTCGAGAAGTCTGACGATGGTGCGAGAACGACGGTAGGAGTATTGGTCATTTAAGAAAGACAAAATGAGTGGTCAAAATGGTTCCCGGGGCTTCGATTGGACATTCCCGATATTACTGCCCCGATTTCGTCTCCGATTTTATCTTATGTCGTGTCAGATTAAGTCAGGAAGTCTGAAGATGGTGCGAAACCGACGGTAGGAGCCTTGTTTATTTAACATAGACAAAATCGGTGCTCGGAATGGTTCCCGGGGCATCGATTGAACATTCCCGATATTAGAGCCCCGAACTGGTCTCCGACTTTATCTTATTTCCGGTCAGATTACGTCGAGAAGTCCGACGATGGTGCGAGAACGATGGTAGGAGCATTGTTTATTTAACAAAGATAAAATCGGTGCTCGGAATGGTTCTCGGGGCCTCGATTGGACATTTCCGATACCAATGCCCCGAATTCGTCTCCGATTTCATCTTACTGTCGGTCAGATGGTGTCGAGAAGTCTGATGATGGTGCGAGAACGACGGGAGAAGCTTTGTTTATTTAGCAACGATGAAATCGGTGCTCTGAATGGTTACCGGGGCCTCGATCATACCTTTCCGATATAACTGCCTCGAATTCGTCTCCGATTTTATCTTAGTCCCGGTCAGATTGGATAAGGAAGTCTGACGATGCTGCGAGAACGACGGTACGAGCATTGTTAATTTAACAAAGATAAAATCAGTGGTCAGAATGGTTCCCGGGGCTTCGGTCGGACAGTCCCGATATTACTGCCCCGAACGCGTCTCCGATTTTATCTTATTTCCGATCAGATTGGGTCGAGAAGTCCGACGATGGTGCGAGAACGACGGTGGGAGCATTGTTTATTTAACGAAGATAAAACCGGTCCTCGGAATGGTTCTCGGGTCCTCGATTGGATATTCCCGATATTAATGCCCCGAATTCATCTCCAATTTTATCTTACTTCCGGTCAGATAGGGTCGAGAAGTCTGACGATGGTGCCAGAAGGACTGGAGAAGCTTTGATTATTTAACAACGATGGAGTCAGTGCTCGGAATGGTTCTCGGGGCCTCGATCAGACTTTTCCGATATAACTGCTCCGAATTCGTCTCCGATTTGATCTCAGTTCCGGTCAGATTGGATAAGGAAGTCTGGAGATGCTGCGAGGACGACGGTAGCGGCATTCTTTATGTAAGAAAGATAAAATCAGTGGTCAGAATGGTTCCCGGGGCCTCGGTCGCACATTCCCGATGGGGTCGAGAAGTCTGACGATGGTGCGAGGACGACGGGAGAAGCTTTGTTTATTTAACAACGATAAAATCGGTGCTCGAAATGGTCCCCAGGGCCTCGATCAGCGCTTTCCGATATTACTGCGCCGAATTCGTCTCCGATTTTATCTTAGTTCCGGTCAGATTGGATGAGGAAGTCTGGAGATGCTGCGAGAACGACGGTAGGAGCATTGCATATTTAACAAAGATAAATCCGGTTCTCGGAATGGTGCTCGGGGCCTCGATTGGACATTCCTGATATTAAAGCCCCGAATTCGTCTCCGATTTTATCTTACTTCCGATCAGATGCGGTCGAGAAGCCTGACGATGGTGCCAGAACGACTGGAGAAGCATTGTTTATTTAACAAAAAAAGAATCAGTGGTGAGAAAGGTTCCCGGGGCCTCGATTAGACATTTCCGATATAACTGCTCCGAATTCGTCTCCGATTGTATCTTACTTCCGGTCAGCTTGGATAAGGAAGTCTGACGATGCTGCGAGAACGACGGTAGGGGCATTCTTTATGTAAGAAAGATAAAATCAGTGGTCAGAATGGTTCCCGGGGCCTCGGTCGGACATTCCCGATATTACTGCCCCGAACTCGTCTCCGATTTTATCTTATTTCCGGTCAGATTGGGTCGAGAAGTCCGACGATGGTGCGACAACGACGGTTGGAGATTTGATTATTTAACAAAGATAAAATCGGTGCTCGGAATGTTTCTCGGGGCCTCGATTGGACATTTCCGATATTAATGCCCCGAATTCGTCTCCGATTTTATCTTACTTCCGGTCAGATGGGGTCGAGAAGTCTGACGATGGTGCGAGGGGACGGGAGAAGCTTTGTTTATGTAACAACGATAAAATCGGTGCTCGAAATGGTTCCCGGGGCCTCGATCAGACATTTCCGATATAACTGCTCCGAATTCGTGTCCGATTTCATCTTCCTTGCGGTCAGCTTGGATAAGGAAGTCTGACGATGCTGCGAGAACGACGGTAGGAGCATTGTTTATTTAACAATGATAAAATCAGTGGTCAGAATGGTTCCCGGGGCTTCGGTCGGACATTCCCGATATAACTGCCCCGAACTCATCTGCGAATTTAGCTTATTTCCGGTCAGATTGGGTCGAGAAGTCCGACGGTGGTGCGAGAACGACGGTGGGAGCATTGTTTATTCAACAAAGATAAAATCGGTGCTCGGAATGGTTCTCGGGGCCTTGATTGGATATTCCCGATATTAATGCCCCGAATTCGTCTCCGATTTTATCTTACTTCCGGTAAGAATACATGAGGAAGTTTGACGATGCTGCGAGAACGACGATAGGGACAGTGTTTATTCAACAAAGATAAAATCAGTGGTCAGAATGGTTCGCGGGGCCTCGGTCAGACATTCCCGATATTACTACCCCGAATTCGTCTCCGATTTTATCTTACTTCCGGTCAGATTGGATAAGGAACTCTGACGATGCAGCGAGAACGACGTTAGGAGCATTGTTCATTTACCAAAGATAAAGTCGGTGCTCGGAATGGTTCGCGGGGCCTCGATCGGACATTTCCGATATTAATGCCTCGAATTCGTCCCCGATTTTATCTTACTTCCGGTCAGATGGGGTCGAGAAGTCTGAAGATGGTGCCAGAACGACTGGAGAAGCTTTGTTTATTTAACAAAGATCTAATCGGTGCTCGGAATGGTTCTCGGGGCCTCGATCGGACATTTCCGATATAACTGCCCCGAATTCGTCTCCGATTTTGTCATACTTCCGGTCAGATTGGGTAAGGAAATCTGACGATGGTGCGAGAACGAAGGTAGGAGCAACGTTTATTTAACAAAGATAAAATCGGTGCTCGGAATGGTTCTAGGGGCCTGGATCGGACATTTCCGATATAACTGCCCCGGATTCGTCTCCGATTCCATTTTACTTCCGCTCAGATTGGATAAGGAAGTCCGACAATGCTGCGAGAACGACGGTAGGAGCATTGTTTCTTTAACAAAGATAAAATCAGTGGTCAGAATGGTTCCTGGGGCCTCGATCGGACACTTCCGAAATAACTTCCCCGAATTCGTCTCCGATTTTATCTTACTACCGGTCAGACTGGATAAGGAAGTCTGACGATGCTGCGAGAACGACGGTAGGAGCATTGACTATTTAGCAGCGATAAAATCGGTGGTCAGAAAGGTTCCCGGGGCCTCGATCGGACATTGTCGATATTATTTAGCCGAATTTGTCTCCGATTTTATCTTATTTCCGGTCAGATGAAGTAAGGAAGTCTGACGATGGTGCGAGAACGACGGTAGCAGCAATGTTTATTTAACAAAGTTAAGATCCGTGCTCGGAATGGTTCTCGGGGCCTCGATCGGACATTTCCGATATAACTGCCCTGAATTCCTATCCGATTTTATCTTACGTCCGGTCAGATTGGACAAGGAAGTCTGACGATGCTGCCAGAACGACGGTAGGAGCGTTGTTTATTTAACAGAGATAAAATCAGTGGTCTGAATGGTTCCCGGGGCCTCGATCGGACATTCTCAGTATTATTTCCCCGAATTCGTCTGCCATTTTATCTTATTTCCGGTCAGATTAAGTAAGGAAGTCTGAAAATGCTGCGAGAACGACGGTAGGAACATTGTTTCTTTAACAAAGATAAAATCAGTGGTCAGAATGGTTCCTGGGGCCTCGATCGGACATTTCCGATAAAACTTCCCCGAATTCGTCTCCGATTTTATCTTACTTCCGGTCAGATTGGATAAGGAAGGCTGACGATGCTGCGAGAACGACGGTAGGAGCATTGACTATTTAACAGCGATAAAATCAGTGGTCAGAATGGTTCCCGGTCCCTCGATCGGGCATTCTCGATATTATTTTCCCCAATTCGTCTCCGATTTTATCTTATTTCCGGTCAGATTAAGTAGGGAAGTCTGACGATGGTGCGAGAACGATGGTAGGAGCAATGTTTATTGAACAAAGATAAAATCGGTGCTCGGAATGGTTCTCGGGACCTCGATCGGACATTTCCGATATATCTGACCCGGATTCGTCTCCGATTTCATCTTACTTCCGGTCAGATTGGATAAGGAAGTCTGACAATGCTGCGAGAACGACGATAGGAACATTGTTTATTTAACAAAGATAAAATCAGTGGTCAGAATGGTTCCTGGGGCCTCGATCGGATATTTCCGATATAAATTCCCCGAATTCGTCTCCGATTTTGTCTTACTTCCGGTCAGATTGGATACGGAAGTCTGACGATGCTCCGAGAACGACGGTACGAGCATTAATTATCTTACAGCGATAAAATCAGTGGTCAGAATGGTTCCTGGGGCCTCGATCGGACATTCTCGATATTATTTTCCCGAATTCGTCTCCGATTTTATCTCATTTCCGGTCAGATTAATTAAGGAAGTCTGACGATGGTGCGAGAACGACGGTAGGAGCAATGTTTATTTAACAAAGATAAAATCCGTGCTCGGAATGGTTCCCGGGGCTTCGGTCGGACATTCCCGATATTACTGCCCCGAACGCGTCTCCGATTATATCTTATTTCCGGTCAGATTGGTTCGAGAAGTCCGACGATGGTGCGAGAACGACGGTGGGAGCATTGTTTATTTACCGAAGATAAAACCGGTGCTCTCCAATTTTATCTTACTTCCGGTCAGATAGGGTCGAGAAGTCTAACGATGGTGCCAGAAGGACTGGAGAAGGTTTTTTTATTTAACAACGATAGAATCAGTGCTCGGAATGGTTCTCCGGGCCTCGATCAGACTTTTCCGATATAACTGCGCCGAATTCGTCTCCGATTTTATCTTAGTTCCGGCCAGATTGGGTAAGGAAGTCTTGAGATGCTGCGAGAACGACGGTTGGAGCAGTGTATATTTAACAAAGATAAAACCGTTGCTCGGAATGGTGCTCGGGGCCTCGATTAGACATTCCCGATATTAAAGCCCCGAATTTGTCTCCGATTTTATCTTACTTCCGATCAGATGGGGTCGAGAAGCCTGACGATGGTGCCAGAACGACTGGAGAAGCATGGTTTAATTAACCAAAACAGAATCAGTGGTGAGAATGGTTCCCGGGTCCTCGATCAGACATTTTCGATATAACTGCTCCGAATTCGTCTCCGATTTTATCTTACTTCCGGTCAACTTGGATAAGGAAGTTTGACGATGCTGCGAGAACGACGGTAGGAGCATTGTTTCTTTAACAAAGATAAAATCGGTGCTCGGAATGGTTCTCGGGGCCTCGGTCGGACATTCCCGATATTTCTGCCCCGAACTCGTCTCCGATTTTATCTTATTTCCGGTCACATTGGGTCGAGAAGTCCGACGATGGTGCGACAACGACGGTAGGAGCATAGTTTATTTAACAAAGATAAAATCGGTGCTCGGAATGGATCTCGGGGCCTCGATTGGACATATCAGATATTAATGCCCCGAATTCGTCTCCGATTTTATCTTACTTCCGGTCAGATGGGGTCGAGAAGCCTGACGATCGTGCCAGAACGACTGGAGAAGCATTGTTTATTTAACAAAAATACAATCAGTGGCAAGAATGGTTCCCGGGGCCTCGATCAGACATTTCCGATATAACTGCTCCGAATTCGTCTCCGATTTCATCTTACTTCCGGTCAGCTTGGATAAGGAAGTCTGACGATGCTGCGAGAACGACGGTAGGAACATTGTTTATTTAACAAAGATAAAATCGCTGCTCGGAATGGTGCTCGGGGCCTTGATTGGATATTCCCGATATTAATGACCCGAATTCGTCTCCGATTTTATCTTACTTCCGGTAAGATTGGATGAGGAAGTTCGACGATGCTGCGAGAACGACGGTAGGGACAGTGTTTATTCAACAAAGATAAAATCAGTGGTCAGAATGGTTCCCGGGGCCTCGGTCAGACATTCCCGATATTACTGCCCCGAATTCGTCTCTGATTTTATCTAACTTCCGGTCAGATTGGATAAGGAAGTCTGACGATGCAGCGAGAACGACGGTAGGAGCATTGTTTCTTTAACAAAGATAAAATCGGTGCTCGGAATGGTTCTCGGGGCCTCGATTGGACATTTCCGATATTAATGCCCCGAATTCGTCTCCGATTTTATCTTACTTCCGGTCAGATGGGGTCGAGAAGTCTGACGATGGTGCCAGAACGACTGGAGAAGCTTTGTTTATTTAACAAAGATGTAATCGGTGCTCGGAATGGTTCTCGGGGCCTCGATCGGACATTTCCGATACAACTGCCCCGAATTCGTCTCCGATTTTGTCTTACTTCCGGTCAGATTGGGTAAGGAAATCTGACGATGTTGCGAGAACGACGGTAGGAGCAATGTTTATTTAACAATGATAAAATCGGTGCTCGGAATGGTTCTCGGGGCCTCGATCGCACATTTCCGATATATCTGCTCCGAATTCGTCTCCGATTTTATCGTCCTTCCGGTCAGCTTGGATAAGGAAGTCTGACGATGCTGCGAGAACAACGGTAGGGGCATTCTTTATGTAAGAAAGATAAAATCAGTGGTCAGAAACGTTCCCGGGGCCTCGGTCGGACATTCCCGATAATACTGCCCCGAACTCATCTCCGATTTTATCTTATTTCCGGTCAGATTGGGTCGAGAAGTCCGACGATGGTGCGACAACGACGGTAGGAGCATTGTTTATTCAACAAAAATAAAATCGGTGCTCGGAATGGTTCTCGGGACCTCGATAGGACATTTCCGATATTAATGCCCCGAATTCGTCTCCGATTTTATCTTACTTCCGGTCAGATGGGGTCGAGAAGTCTGACGATGATGCGAGGACGACGGGAGAAGCTTTGTTTATTTAACAACGATAAAATCGGTGCTCGAAATGGTTCCCGGGGCCTCGATCGGACATTTCCGATAAAACTTCCCCGAATTCGTCTCCGATTTTATCTTACTTCCGGTCAGATTGGATAAGGAAGGCTGACGATGCTGCGAGAACCACGGTAGGAGCATTGATTATTTAACAGCGATAAAATCAGTGGTCAGAATGGTTCCAAGGGACTCGCTCTGACATTCTCGATATCATTTTCCCGAATTCGTCTCCGATTTTATCTCATATCCGGTCAGATTAATTAAGGAAGTCTGACGATGATGCGAGAACGACGGTAGGAGCAATGTTTATTTAACAAAGATAAAATCGGTGGGGCCGGATGGGGGGGATAAAAAAATGGGGCCTCGATCGGACAGTTCCGATATAAATTCCCCGAATTCCTCTCCAATTTTATCTTACTTCCGGTCAGATTGGATAAGGAAGTCTGACGATGCTCCGAGAACGACGGTAGGAGCTTTGCTTATTTAACAGCGATAAATTCAGTGGTCAGAATGGTTCCAAGGGACTCGATCTGACATTCTCGATATCATTTTCCCGAATTCGTCTCCGATTTTATCTCATATCCGGTCAGATTAATTAAGGAAGTCTGACGATGATGCGAGAACGACGGTAGGAGCAATGTTTATTTAACAAAGATAAAATCGGTGCTCGGAATGGTTCTCGCGGCCTCGATCGGACATTTCCGATATAACTACCCCGGATTCGTCCCCAATTTCATCTTACTTTCGGACAGATTGGATAACGAAGTCTGACAATGCTACGAGAACGACGGTAGGAGCATTGTATATTAAACACAGATAACATCGGTGCTCGGAATGGTTCTGGGCGCCTCGATTGGACATTCCCGATATTACTGCCCCGAATTCGTCTCCGATTTTATCTTACTGCCGGTCAGATGGGGTTGAGACGTCTGACGATGCTGCGAAAACGACGGGATAAGCATTGTTTATTTATCAAAGATCAAATCGGTGCTCGGAATGGTTCTCGGGGCCTCGATTGGAAATTTCCGATATAACTGCCCCGGATTCGTCTCCGATTTTATTTTGCTTCGGGTCGGATTGGATAAGGAAGTCTGACGATGCTGCGGGAACGACAGTAGGAGCATTGTTCATTTAACAAAGATAAAATCAGTGGTCAGAATGGTTCCCGGGGCCTCGATCGGACATTCCCGATATTAATGCCCCGAATTGTTCTCCGATTTTATCTTACTTCCGGTCAGATTCGATCAGGAAGTCCTACGATGCTGCGAGAACGACGGTAGGAGCATTGTTCATTTAACAATGATAAAATCAATGGTCAGAATGGTTCCCGGGGCCTCGATCGGACATTTCCGATATAAATGCCCCGTCCTCGTCTCCGATTTTTCTGATTTCCGGTCAGATTGGGTTGAGAAGTCCGACGATGCTGCGACAACGACGGTAGGATCGTTGTTTATTTAACAAAGATAAAATCGTTGGTCAGAATAGTTTCCGGGGCCTCGATCGGACACTTCCGATATAAAACTGCCCCGAATTGGTCTCCGATTTTATCTTACTTCCGGTCAGATTAATTAAGGAAGTCTGACGATGGTGCGAGAACGACGGTAGGAGCATTGTTTATTTAACAAAGATAAAATCGGTGATCGGAATGGTTCTCGGGGCCTCGATTGGACATTCCCGATATCAATGCCCCGAATTCGTCTCTGATTTCATCTTACTTCCGGTCGGTTGCGGTCGAGACGTCTGACGATGGTGCGAGAACGACGGGCGAAGCATTGTTCATTTAACAAAGATAAAATCAGTGGTCAGAATGTTTCCCGGGTCCTCGATCGGACAGTTCCGATATAACTGCCCCGAATTCGTCTCCGATATTATCTTACTTCCGGTCAGATTGGATAAGGAAGTGTGACGATGCTGCGAGAACGACGGGAGGAGCATTATTTATTTAACAAAGATAAAATCAGTGGTCAGTATGGTTCCCGGGTCCTCCATCGGACTTTCCCGATATTACTGCCCCGAATTTGTCTCTGATTTTATCTTATGTCTTGTTCGATTAAGTAAGGAAGTCTGACGATGGTGCGAGAACGACGGTAGGAGCATTGTTTCTTCAACAAATACAAAATCGGTGCTCGGAATGGTTTCCGTGGCCTCGATCGGACATTCCCGATATTACTGCCCCGAACTCGTCTCCTATTTTATTTTATTTCCGGTCCGATTGCGTCGAGAAGTCCGACGATGGTGCGAGATCGACGGTAGGAGCATTGCTTCCTTAACAAAGATAAAATCGGTGCTTGGAATGGTTCTCGGGGCCTCGATTGGAGATTTCCAATATTAATGCCCCGAATTCGTCTCCGATGTTATCTTGCTTCCGTTCAGATGGGGTCGAGAAGTCTGACGATGGTGCGAGAATGACGGGAGAAGCATTGTTTATTTAACAACGATAAAATCGGAGCTCGGAATGGTTCTCGGGGCCTCGATTAGACATTCCCGATATTAATGCCCCAAATTCGTCTCCGATTTTATCTTACTTCCCGTCAGATTGTGTCGAGAAATCCGACGATGGTGCGAGACCGACGGTAGGAGCAATGTTTATTTAACAAAGATAAGATCGGTGCTCGGAATGGTTCTCGGGGCCTCGATCGGACATTTCCGATATAACTGACCCGGATTCTTCGCCGATTTCATCTTACTTCCGGTCAGATTGGATAAGGAAGTCTGACAATGATGCAAGAACGACGGTAGGAACATTGCTTATTTAACAAAAATAAAATCAGTGGTCAGAATGGTTCCCGGGGCCTCGATCGGACATTCTCGATATTACTTTCCCGAATTCGTCTCCGATTTCATCTTATTTCCGGTCAGATGAAGTAAGGAAGTCTGACGATGGTGCGAGAACGACGGTAGCAGCAATGTTTATTTAACAAAGACAAAATCGGTGCTCGGAATGGTTGTCGGGGCCTCGATCGGATATTTCCGATATAACTGCCCCGAATTCGTCTCCGATTTTATCTTACTTCCGGTCAGCTTGTATAAGGAAGTCTGACAATGCTGCGAGAGCGACGGTAGGAGCATTGTTTCTTTAACAAAGATAAAATCTGTGGTCAGAATGCTTCCTGGGGCCTCGATCGGAGATTTCCGATATAACTTCCCCGAATTCGTCTCCGATTTTATCTTACTTCCGGTCAGATTGGATGAGGAAGTATTACGATGCTGCGAGAACGACGGCAGGAGCATTGATTATTTAACAGCGATAAAATCAGTGGTCAGAAAGGTTCCCGGGGCCTCGATCGGGCATTCTCGATATTATTTTCCCGAATTCGTGTCCGATTTTATCTTATTTCCGGTCAGATTAAGTAGGGAAGTCTGACGATGGTGCGAGACCGACGTTAGGGGCAATGTTTATTTAACAAAGATATAATCGGTGCTCGGAATGGTTCTCGGGGCCTCGATCGGACATTTCCGATATAACTGACCCGGATTCTTCGCCGATTTCATCTTACTTCCGGTCAGATTGGATAAGGAAGTCCGACAATGCTGCGAGAACGACGGTAGGAGCATTGTTTCTTTAACAAAGATAAAATCAGTGGTCAGAATGGTTCCTGGGGCCTCGATCGGACACTTCCGAAATAACTTCCCCGAATTCGTCTCCGATTTTATCTTACTACCGGTCAGATTGGATAAGGAAGTCTGACGCTGCTGCGAGAACGACGGTAGGAGCATTGATTATTTAACAGCGTTAAAATCAGTGGTCAGAATTGTTCCCGGGGCCGCGATCGGACATTCTCGGTATTATTTCCCCGAATTCGTCTCCAAATTTATCTTATTTCCGGTCAGATTAGGTAAGGAAGTCTGATGATGGTGCGAGAACGACGGTAGGAGCATTGTTTTTTTAACTAAGATAAAATCGGTGCTCGGAATGGTTCGTGGGGCCTCGATTGGACATTCCCGATATTAATGCCCCGAATTATTCTCCGATTTTATCTAACTTCCTGTCAGATGGGTCGAGAAGTGTGACGATGATGCGAGAACGACGGGAGAAGCATTGTTTATTTAACAAAGATAAAATCAGTGGTCAGATTGGTTCCCGGGCCTCGATCGGACATTTCCGATATAACTGCCCCGAATTCGTCTCCGATTTTATCTTTTTTTTCCGGTCAGATTGGATAAGGAAGTCTGACGATGGTGCGAGGACGTCGGGGGGAGCATTGTTTATTTAACAAAGACAAAATCGGTGCACGGAATTGTTCTTGGGGCCTCGATTGGACATTCCCAATATTAATGCCCCGAATTCGTCTCCGATTTTATTTTACTTCCGGTCAGATGGGGTCGAGAAGTCTGACGATGGTGCGAGAACGACGGTAGGAGTATTGGTCATTTAAGAAAGACAAAATGAGTGGTCAAAATGGTTCCCGGGGCTTCGATTGGACATTCCCGATATTACTGCCCCGATTTCGTCTCCGATTTTATCTTATGTCGTGTCAGATTAAGTCAGGAAGTCTGAAGATGGTGCGAAACCGACGGTAGGAGCCTTGTTTATTTAACATAGACAAAATCGGTGCTCGGAATGGTTCCCGGGGCATCGATTGAACATTCCCGATATTAGAGCCCCGAACTGGTCTCCGACTTTATCTTATTTCCGGTCAGATTACGTCGAGAAGTCCGACGATGGTGCGAGAACGATGGTAGGAGCATTGTTTATTTAACAAAGATAAAATCGGTGCTCGGAATGGTTCTCGGGGCCTCGATTGGACATTTCCGATACCAATGCCCCGAATTCGTCTCCGATTTCATCTTACTGTCGGTCAGATGGTGTCGAGAAGTCTGATGATGGTGCGAGAACGACGGGAGAAGCTTTGTTTATTTAGCAACGATGAAATCGGTGCTCTGAATGGTTACCGGGGCCTCGATCATACCTTTCCGATATAACTGCCTCGAATTCGTCTCCGATTTTATCTTAGTCCCGGTCAGATTGGATAAGGAAGTCTGACGATGCTGCGAGAACGACGGTACGAGCATTGTTAATTTAACAAAGATAAAATCAGTGGTCAGAATGGTTCCCGGGGCTTCGGTCGGACAGTCCCGATATTACTGCCCCGAACGCGTCTCCGATTTTATCTTATTTCCGATCAGATTGGGTCGAGAAGTCCGACGATGGTGCGAGAACGACGGTGGGAGCATTGTTTATTTAACGAAGATAAAACCGGTCCTCGGAATGGTTCTCGGGTCCTCGATTGGATATTCCCGATATTAATGCCCCGAATTCATCTCCAATTTTATCTTACTTCCGGTCAGATAGGGTCGAGAAGTCTGACGATGGTGCCAGAAGGACTGGAGAAGCTTTGATTATTTAACAACGATGGAGTCAGTGCTCGGAATGGTTCTCGGGGCCTCGATCAGACTTTTCCGATATAACTGCTCCGAATTCGTCTCCGATTTGATCTCAGTTCCGGTCAGATTGGATAAGGAAGTCTGGAGATGCTGCGAGGACGACGGTAGCGGCATTCTTTATGTAAGAAAGATAAAATCAGTGGTCAGAATGGTTCCCGGGGCCTCGGTCGCACATTCCCGATGGGGTCGAGAAGTCTGACGATGGTGCGAGGACGACGGGAGAAGCTTTGTTTATTTAACAACGATAAAATCGGTGCTCGAAATGGTCCCCAGGGCCTCGATCAGCGCTTTCCGATATTACTGCGCCGAATTCGTCTCCGATTTTATCTTAGTTCCGGTCAGATTGGATGAGGAAGTCTGGAGATGCTGCGAGAACGACGGTAGGAGCATTGCATATTTAACAAAGATAAATCCGGTTCTCGGAATGGTGCTCGGGGCCTCGATTGGACATTCCTGATATTAACGCCCCGAATTCGTCTCCGATTTTATCTTACTTCCGATCAGATGCGGTCGAGAAGCCTGACGATGGTGCCAGAACGACTGGAGAAGCATTGTTTATTTAACAAAAAAAGAATCAGTGGTGAGAAAGGTTCCCGGGGCCTCGATTAGACATTTCCGATATAACTGCTCCGAATTCGTCTCCGATTGTATCTTACTTCCGGTCAGCTTGGATAAGGAAGTCTGACGATGCTGCGAGAACGACGGTAGGGGCATTCTTTATGTAAGAAAGATAAAATCAGTGGTCAGAATGGTTCCCGGGGCCTCGGTCGGACATTCCCGATATTACTGCCCCGAACTCGTCTCCGATTTTATCTTATTTCCGGTCAGATTGGGTCGAGAAGTCCGACGATGGTGCGACAACGACGGTTGGAGATTTGATTATTTAACAAAGATAAAATCGGTGCTCGGAATGTTTCTCGGGGCCTCGATTGGACATTTCCGATATTAATGCCCCGAATTCGTCTCCGATTTTATCTTACTTCCGGTCAGATGGGGTCGAGAAGTCTGACGATGGTGCGAGGGGACGGGAGAAGCTTTGTTTATGTAACAACGATAAAATCGGTGCTCGAAATGGTTCCCGGGGCCTCGATCAGACATTTCCGATATAACTGCTCCGAATTCGTGTCCGATTTCATCTTCCTTGCGGTCAGCTTGGATAAGGAAGTCTGACGATGCTGCGAGAACGACGGTAGGAGCATTGTTTATTTAACAATGATAAAATCAGTGGTCAGAATGGTTCCCGGGGCTTCGGTCGGACATTCCCGATATAACTGCCCCGAACTCATCTGCGAATTTAGCTTATTTCCGGTCAGATTGGGTCGAGAAGTCCGACGGTGGTGCGAGAACGACGGTGGGAGCATTGTTTATTCAACAAAGATAAAATCGGTGCTCGGAATGGTTCTCGGGGCCTTGATTGGATATTCCCGATATTAATGCCCCGAATTCGTCTCCGATTTTATCTTACTTCCGGTAAGAATACATGAGGAAGTTTGACGATGCTGCGAGAACGACGATAGGGACAGTGTTTATTCAACAAAGATAAAATCAGTGGTCAGAATGGTTCGCGGGGCCTCGGTCAGACATTCCCGATATTACTACCCCGAATTCGTCTCCGATTTTATCTTACTTCCGGTCAGATTGGATAAGGAACTCTGACGATGCAGCGAGAACGACGTTAGGAGCATTGTTCATTTACCAAAGATAAAGTCGGTGCTCGGAATGGTTCGCGGGGCCTCGATCGGACATTTCCGATATTAATGCCTCGAATTCGTCCCCGATTTTATCTTACTTCCGGTCAGATGGGGTCGAGAAGTCTGAAGATGGTGCCAGAACGACTGGAGAAGCTTTGTTTATTTAACAAAGATCTAATCGGTGCTCGGAATGGTTCTCGGGGCCTCGATCGGACATTTCCGATATAACTGCCCCGAATTCGTCTCCGATTTTGTCATACTTCCGGTCAGATTGGGTAAGGAAATCTGACGATGGTGCGAGAACGAAGGTAGGAGCAACGTTTATTTAACAAAGATAAAATCGGTGCTCGGAATGGTTCTAGGGGCCTGGATCGGACATTTCCGATATAACTGCCCCGGATTCGTCTCCGATTCCATTTTACTTCCGCTCAGATTGGATAAGGAAGTCCGACAATGCTGCGAGAACGACGGTAGGAGCATTGTTTCTTTAACAAAGATAAAATCAGTGGTCAGAATGGTTCCTGGGGCCTCGATCGGACACTTCCGAAATAACTTCCCCGAATTCGTCTCCGATTTTATCTTACTACCGGTCAGACTGGATAAGGAAGTCTGACGATGCTGCGAGAACGACGGTAGGAGCATTGACTATTTAGCAGCGATAAAATCGGTGGTCAGAAAGGTTCCCGGGGCCTCGATCGGACATTGTCGATATTATTTAGCCGAATTTGTCTCCGATTTTATCTTATTTCCGGTCAGATGAAGTAAGGAAGTCTGACGATGGTGCGAGAACGACGGTAGCAGCAATGTTTATTTAACAAAGTTAAGATCCGTGCTCGGAATGGTTCTCGGGGCCTCGATCGGACATTTCCGATATAACTGCCCTGAATTCCTATCCGATTTTATCTTACGTCCGGTCAGATTGGACAAGGAAGTCTGACGATGCTGCCAGAACGACGGTAGGAGCGTTGTTTATTTAACAGAGATAAAATCAGTGGTCTGAATGGTTCCCGGGGCCTCGATCGGACATTCTCAGTATTATTTCCCCGAATTCGTCTGCCATTTTATCTTATTTCCGGTCAGATTAAGTAAGGAAGTCTGAAAATGCTGCGAGAACGACGGTAGGAACATTGTTTCTTTAACAAAGATAAAATCAGTGGTCAGAATGGTTCCTGGGGCCTCGATCGGACATTTCCGATAAAACTTCCCCGAATTCGTCTCCGATTTTATCTTACTTCCGGTCAGATTGGATAAGGAAGGCTGACGATGCTGCGAGAACGACGGTAGGAGCATTGACTATTTAACAGCGATAAAATCAGTGGTCAGAATGGTTCCCGGTCCCTCGATCGGGCATTCTCGATATTATTTTCCCCAATTCGTCTCCGATTTTATCTTATTTCCGGTCAGATTAAGTAGGGAAGTCTGACGATGGTGCGAGAACGATGGTAGGAGCAATGTTTATTGAACAAAGATAAAATCGGTGCTCGGAATGGTTCTCGGGGCCTCGATCGGACATTTCCGATATATCTGACCCGGATTCGTCTCCGATTTCATCTTACTTCCGGTCAGATTGGATAAGGAAGTCTGACAATGCTGCGAGAACGACGATAGGAACATTGTTTATTTAACAAAGATAAAATCAGTGGTCAGAATGGTTCCTGGGGCCTCGATCGGATATTTCCGATATAAATTCCCCGAATTCGTCTCTGATTTTGTCTTACTTCCGGTCAGATTGGATACGGAAGTCTGACGATGCTCAGAGAACGACGGTACGAGCATTAATTATCTTACAGCGATAAAATCAGTGGTCAGAATGGTTCCTGGGGCCTCGATCGGACATTCTCGATATTATTTTCCCGAATTCGTCTCCGATTTTATCTCATTTCCGGTCAGATTAATTAAGGAAGTCTGACGATGGTGCGAGAACGACGGTAGGAGCAATGTTTATTTAACAAAGATAAAATCCGTGCTCGGAATGGTTCCCGGGGCTTCGGTCGGACATTCCCGATATTACTGCCCCGAACGCGTCTCCGATTATATCTTATTTCCGGTCAGATTGGTTCGAGAAGTCCGACGATGGTGCGAGAACGACGGTGGGAGCATTGTTTATTTACCGAAGATAAAACCGGTGCTCTCCAATTTTATCTTACTTCCGGTCAGATAGGGTCGAGAAGTCTAACGATGGTGCCAGAAGGACTGGAGAAGGTTTTTTTATTTAACAACGATAGAATCAGTGCTCGGAATGGTTCTCGGGGCCTCGATCAGACTTTTCCGATATAACTGCGCCGAATTCGTCTCCGATTTTATCTTAGTTCCGGCCAGATTGGGTAAGGAAGTCTTGAGATGCTGCGAGAACGACGGTTGGAGCAGTGTATATTTAACAAAGATAAAACCGTTGCTCGGAATGGTGCTCGGGGCCTCGATTAGACATTCCCGATATTAAAGCCCCGAATTTGTCTCCGATTTTATCTTACTTCCGATCAGATGGGGTCGAGAAGCCTGACGATGGTGCCAGAACGACTGGAGAAGCATGGTTTAATTAACCAAAACAGAATCAGTGGTGAGAATGGTTCCCGGGTCCTCGATCAGACATTTTCGATATAACTGCTCCGAATTCGTCTCCGATTTTATCTTACTTCCGGTCAACTTGGATAAGGAAGTTTGACGATGCTGCGAGAACGACGGTAGGAGCATTGTTTCTTTAACAAAGATAAAATCGGTGCTCGGAATGGTTCTCGGGGCCTCGGTCGGACATTCCCGATATTTCTGCCCCGAACTCGTCTCCGATTTTATCTTATTTCCGGTCACATTGGGTCGAGAAGTCCGACGATGGTGCGACAACGACGGTAGGAGCATAGTTTATTTAACAAAGATAAAATCGGTGCTCGGAATGGATCTCGGGGCCTCGATTGGACATATCAGATATTAATGCCCCGAATTCGTCTCCGATTTTATCTTACTTCCGGTCAGATGGGGTCGAGAAGCCTGACGATCGTGCCAGAACGACTGGAGAAGCATTGTTTATTTAACAAAAATACAATCAGTGGCAAGAATGGTTCCCGGGGCCTCGATCAGACATTTCCGATATAACTGCTCCGAATTCGTCTCCGATTTCATCTTACTTCCGGTCAGCTTGGATAAGGAAGTCTGACGATGCTGCGAGAACGACGGTAGGAACATTGTTTATTTAACAAAGATAAAATCGCTGCTCGGAATGGTGCTCGGGGCCTTGATTGGATATTCCCGATATTAATGACCCGAATTCGTCTCCGATTTTATCTTACTTCCGGTAAGATTGGATGAGGAAGTTCGACGATGCTGCGAGAACGACGGTAGGGTCAGTGTTTATTCAACAAAGATAAAATCAGTGGTCAGAATGGTTCCCGGGGCCTCGGTCAGACATTCCCGATATTACTGCCCCGAATTCGTCTCTGATTTTATCTAACTTCCGGTCAGATTGGATAAGGAAGTCTGACGATGCAGCGAGAACGACGGTAGGAGCATTGTTTCTTTAACAAAGATAAAATCGGTGCTCGGAATGGTTCTCGGGGCCTCGATTGGACATTTCCGATATTAATGCCCCGAATTCGTCTCCGATTTTATCTTACTTCCGGTCAGATGGGGTCGAGAAGTCTGACGATGGTGCCAGAACGACTGGAGAAGCTTTGTTTATTTAACAAAGATGTAATCGGTGCTCGGAATGGTTCTCGGGGCCTCGATCGGACATTTCCGATACAACTGCCCCGAATTCGTCTCCGATTTTGTCTTACTTCCGGTCAGATTGGGTAAGGAAATCTGACGATGTTGCGAGAACGACGGTAGGAGCAATGTTTATTTAACAATGATAAAATCGGTGCTCGGAATGGTTCTCGGGGCCTCGATCGCACATTTCCGATATATCTGCTCCGAATTCGTCTCCGATTTTATCGTCCTTCCGGTCAGCTTGGATAAGGAAGTCTGACGATGCTGCGAGAACAACGGTAGGGGCATTCTTTATGTAAGAAAGATAAAATCAGTGGTCAGAAACGTTCCCGGGGCCTCGGTCGGACATTCCCGATAATACTGCCCCGAACTCATCTCCGATTTTATCTTATTTCCGGTCAGATTGGGTCGAGAAGTCCGACGATGGTGCGACAACGACGGTAGGAGCATTGTTTATTCAACAAAAATAAAATCGGTGCTCGGAATGGTTCTCGGGACCTCGATAGGACATTTCCGATATTAATGCCCCGAATTCGTCTCCGATTTTATCTTACTTCCGGTCAGATGGGGTCGAGAAGTCTGACGATGATGCGAGGACGACGGGAGAAGCTTTGTTTATTTAACAACGATAAAATCGGTGCTCGAAATGGTTCCCGGGGCCTCGATCGGACATTTCCGATAAAACTTCCCCGAATTCGTCTCCGATTTTATCTTACTTCCGGTCAGATTGGATAAGGAAGGCTGACGATGCTGCGAGAACCACGGTAGGAGCATTGATTATTTAACAGCGATCAAATCAGTGGTCAGAATGGTTCCAAGGGACTCGCTCTGACATTCTCGATATCATTTTCCCGAATTCGTCTCCGATTTTATCTCATATCCGGTCAGATTAATTAAGGAAGTCTGACGATGATGCGAGAACGACGGTAGGAGCAATGTTTATTTAACAAAGATAAAATCGGTGGGGCCGGATGGGGGGGATAAAAAAATGGGGCCTCGATCGGACAGTTCCGATATAAATTCCCCGAATTCCTCTCCAATTTTATCTTACTTCCGGTCAGATTGGATAAGGAAGTCTGACGATGCTCCGAGAACGACGGTAGGAGCTTTGCTTATTTAACAGCGATAAATTCAGTGGTCAGAATGGTTCCAAGGGACTCGATCTGACATTCTCGATATCATTTTCCCGAATTCGTCTCCGATTTTATCTCATATCCGGTCAGATTAATTAAGGAAGTCTGACGATGATGCGAGAACGACGGTAGGAGCAATGTTTATTTAACAAAGATAAAATCGGTGCTCGGAATGGTTCTCGCGGCCTCGATCGGACATTTCCGATATAACTACCCCGGATTCGTCCCCAATTTCATCTTACTTTCGGACAGATTGGATAACGAAGTCTGACAATGCTACGAGAACGACGGTAGGAGCATTGTATATTAAACACAGATAACATCGGTGCTCGGAATGGTTCTGGGCGCCTCGATTGGACATTCCCGATATTACTGCCCCGAATTCGTCTCCGATTTTATCTTACTGCCGGTCAGATGGGGTTGAGACGTCTGACGATGCTGCGAAAACGACGGGATAAGCATTGTTTATTTATCAAAGATCAAATCGGTGCTCGGAATGGTTCTCGGGGCCTCGATTGGAAATTTCCGATATAACTGCCCCGGATTCGTCTCCGATTTTATTTTGCTTCGGGTCGGATTGGATAAGGAAGTCTGACGATGCTGCGGGAACGACAGTAGGAGCATTGTTCATTTAACAAAGATAAAATCAGTGGTCAGAATGGTTCCCGGGGCCTCGATCGGACATTCCCGATATTAATGCCCCGAATTGTTCTCCGATTTTATCTTACTTCCGGTCAGATTCGATCAGGAAGTCCTACGATGCTGCGAGAACGACGGTAGGAGCATTGTTCATTTAACAATGATAAAATCAATGGTCAGAATGGTTCCCGGGGCCTCGATCGGACATTTCCGATATAAATGCCCCGTCCTCGTCTCCGATTTTTCTGATTTCCGGTCAGATTGGGTTGAGAAGTCCGACGATGCTGCGACAACGACGGTAGGATCGTTGTTTATTTAACAAAGATAAAATCGTTGGTCAGAATAGTTTCCGGGGCCTCGATCGGACACTTCCGATATAAAACTGCCCCGAATTGGTCTCCGATTTTATCTTACTTCCGGTCAGATTAATTAAGGAAGTCTGACGATGGTGCGAGAACGACGGTAGGAGCATTGTTTATTTAACAAAGATAAAATCGGTGATCGGAATGGTTCTCGGGGCCTCGATTGGACATTCCCGATATCAATGCCCCGAATTCGTCTCTGATTTCATCTTACTTCCGGTCGGTTGCGGTCGAGACGTCTGACGATGGTGCGAGAACGACGGGCGAAGCATTGTTCATTTAACAAAGATAAAATCAGTGGTCAGAATGTTTCCCGGGTCCTCGATCGGACAGTTCCGATATAACTGCCCCGAATTCGTCTCCGATATTATCTTACTTCCGGTCAGATTGGATAAGGAAGTGTGACGATGCTGCGAGAACGACGGGAGGAGCATTATTTATTTAACAAAGATAAAATCAGTGGTCAGTATGGTTCCCGGGTCCTCCATCGGACTTTCCCGATATTACTGCCCCGAATTTGTCTCTGATTTTATCTTATGTCTTGTTCGATTAAGTAAGGAAGTCTGACGATGGTGCGAGAACGACGGTAGGAGCATTGTTTCTTCAACAAATACAAAATCGGTGCTCGGAATGGTTTCCGTGGCCTCGATCGGACATTCCCGATATTACTGCCCCGAACTCGTCTCCTATTTTATTTTATTTCCGGTCCGATTGCGTCGAGAAGTCCGACGATGGTGCGAGAACGACGGTAGGAGCATTGCTTCCTTAACAAAGATAAAATCGGTGCTTGGAATGGTTCTCGGGGCCTCGATTGGAGATTTCCAATATTAATGCCCCGAATTCGTCTCCGATGTTATCTTGCTTCCGTTCAGATGGGGTCGAGAAGTCTGACGATGGTGCGAGAATGACGGGAGAAGCATTGTTTATTTAACAACGATAAAATCGGAGCTCGGAATGGTTCTCGGGGCCTCGATTAGACATTCCCGATATTAATGCCCCAAATTCGTCTCCGATTTTATCTTACTTCCCGTCAGATTGTGTCGAGAAATACGACGATGGTGCGAGAACGACGGTAGAAGCATTGTTTATTTAACAAACATAAAATCGGTGCTCGGAATGGTTATTGGGGCCTCGATTGGCATTCCCGATATTAATGCCCCGAATTCGTCTGCGATTTTATCTTACTCCCGGGCTGATGGGGTCGAGAATTCTGACGATGGTGCGAGAATGACGGGAGAAGCATTGTTTATTTAACAACGATAAAATCGGTGGTCGGAATGTTTCGCGGGTCCTCGAACGGATATTTCCGATATAACCAGAGATTAGTAGGGAGATGCATAACGCTCCCCTTTTCGGCGTACCTCGTAAATGGCCCTAAATCGCGGCGGCGAGTTCGGGAGTACGATTTCGTGATCATCGCCTCTGTCGAGGTTGCAGATTCCCTTCTAGCCGCGCGAGTCTGTGATCACCGCTCAAGTCGGTATCGCAGTCAGCGAGAACACAAATGGGTAGCTCGGTGGGGGAAAAGTCTCTGCCCCTCGCAAATCGCGCTCGGCCGACAGGCGAACGAAGCGAGGTTTTCCGTCCGATCGAGCTCGACATATATGTGTGGCCGTACTGCGGATTGAAATATGCATTAAATGAATTTCAAAGTGAATAACATATATCGAGATCATTGTTTTCTCTCGGTTGCCCGTTTATGCCGAAAATGCGGGTTAAAAAATTAACGACGATTCGCGTTGAAAAATAAGATGCCGAAACGACCGTGGAAGGCTCAAAAAGAAATCTTGAGCCTTTGCCGCGATCGTTTCGATATTTTTTTTGAACAGTAAACATTATAGATAAGGGTATATCATAAATGTTTCTTTATCTGCAATGAGCGTCGTGGCTGAGTTGGCAGCGTGAGGGGTTAACGATGTTTACGGTCCGGGTTCAATCCCCGGTGAAACAACTTTTTTTTTCTTTTTAAATCCAGAAAAATTCGAACTTACTCTCGCTTTAGCTATTCTCGCCTGTTCAGGCATTATTTATGATATTTACTTCGTATATGCTTAATAAAAAAAAAACAAGACGTAAAAGTTACCCTCTCTCTAGGCTCTTACGCGCCCATCACACAATCATAGTAGCGCGTGTCCGTGAGCGAGCGACGCTTGGCTATCTTCGGAAAGAGCCGAGCCCGGTCGAAGTTTCCCGACGGCGCCTTCGGCAGCTACACCAATCCATGGATGCTGAGCACGTTCATGTGCGGCCAAGCCGTAACGAAGGCTTCGAGGGAAAAAGCAATCTGAGCACGACTCACACGTGACGTCACCCGACGCAACGCGCGAGGCTTTTAGATGATTTCAATGCTTATTTAGCTCTTGATTCTCTGCGTTATTAATGTATACAAAAATATGTATCGCGCACTCTGATCGCTTATTTTTTTAGTTTATACGTTAATTTAAATATAATAATAAATCTAAATTACAACTCATTTATCTTATATAAAATTGTTTATGCTTTACTCACACCCGTCCTTATGCCAAATAAATTAAAATTCATAAAAGTAAGCGGAAATATATTTATATTCGTATTATTCTATTAATTCTCATACTTTCATCAAGCGATAATGTATTTCCCCCAAAAACAAGCCAATCATCTATCCGGCCGTGAATCGTAAGTACCAGAAAGTGCACATATTCTACAAGCGATGAGATGGTCCCGTTGGTAGCGTGCCTGGCTTCGGTCCGCAGGGGCCCCTAGTGCAAATTGTCCTCCACATTTTTCATATTTTCTCATATTTTAGTCATATTTGAGATTTTCGGAGAAAAGATGATTTAAAACAGATTCAAGTTCTGGTCTATTTCCCAAAAACACATTTTTTTCACTGAAAATTCACGATTTCTCGTTTTTTCCCGGAAATTTGTCTTTTCCTTATGACCTGAGTGAACGGCTGCGGATATATTCGGAGAGAAGTTAAAGATGAAAAGAAACGAGATTTTCGTAAGAAAAACTGATTATTATTTCTTTTTTCCGGAAATCTTCCGTTTTCCTATTACCTGAGTGAACGGCTGCGAAGATGTTCGGAGAAAATTTAAAGATGAAAAAAATGAGATTTTCGTAAAAAAAACTTGTTCTTATTTTTTTTCCGGAACTTCTTCTTTTTCCTATTGAGTGAAAAGCTGCGGAGATATTCGGAGGAAAGTGACAGATGAAAAAAAATGAGATTTTCGTAAAAACAACTTATTACATTTTTTTATCCCTCATAATTCTGAGAAATAATGAATTTCCAAAATTTTTGCAAACATTATTTTCCTTAAGGGGTAACACCACTGTACCGGCCTGCCACAAAGCGTTTTAGACAAAGAATACTCGGGGTAATTATTAAGAAAATATTGAAGTATATTGCAAAAAAAAATGTACGGGAAAATATTACAAAATGGCGACACTGCAGCAAATTCTTCCGAGGCATGTTGAACTTAAGGTGCTCTGCGGCACGTAGTATAATAACTTGTGCCAATTTTAATCTGGACAAAATAATTTTTTTTTTTAATCTAGATGAGTGTAGCTAGTGAACCACGTAGGGGATTTTAGAAATCTTGATTTTTGAGTAATTGCCGAGTATTTGACTAAAAATGTTCATTTAGACTTAATAAAACAAAATTCTTTTTTTTACATTAAAATTGGCACAGTTATACTGCATGCCGCAGAGGTTCGACATGCTTCGGAAGAATTGTTGCAGTGTCGCCATTTTGTAATATTTTTGGATAAAAATTTCTAGCAATATACTTAAGTATATGTTCAATAAATACCGCAAGTATTATTTGTTTATCACATTTTCTTCGGCCAAACAAATATTTAAAAATACGCTTCCTGTCAGGCCGTTGCAGTGGTGTTACCCCTTACAGTCTTCATATAATTTCCGAGATTTTCCGGTGATCGTAATTAAAATGATGAAATATTCGGAAAAATTCTCAGAAATTCGGAGAAACTCGGATGTTTTTGTAAAAATAATTGTCCGCAAAACTCAGAATTCTTCATATTTGTTCCAATTCATAGAATAATTCGGAAACATTTTTCGGAAAAATCGGAGTTTTTCGGAAAAAAAAATTGCACTAAGGGCGCGGGATCGTTCCCCGCGCTCAGTGCTTTTTTTTAAATTATTATTACTGTTAATTCTTATTTGATTAGTTATTTTTATTAGTTATCATCATTATTTTAATTAGTTATCTTTTAGTGTCGAAAAATTTATCGCGCACTCTAACCGCTTATTTTATTAGTTTGTACGTTAATTTAAATATAATAATAAATCTAAATTACAACTTATTTATCTTCTAAAAAATTGTTTGCGCTTTACTCATATATACTTTCATGAAGCGATAAAGCATTATGATAATGCTTTATCGCTTGATGAAAGTATATGAGAATGAATATAATAATACGAATATATTTCCGCTTACTTTTATGAATTACAATTTATTTGGCATAGGGACGGGTGTGAGTAAAGCGGAAATTTTTTTTCAGAAGTAAAATAAGCGGTTAGAGTGCGCGATAAATTTTTCGACACTAAAAGATAACTAATTAAAATAATAATGTTAACTAATAAAAATAACTAATCAAATAAGAATTAATAGTAATAATAATTTTTAAAAAAGCACTGAGCGCGGGGAACGATCCCGCGCCCCTAGTGCAATTTTTTTCCGAAAAACTCCGATTTTTTCCGGAAAATTTTTCTGAATTTTTCTATGAATTGCAACAAATATAAAGAATTCGGAGTTTTGCGGACAATTGCTTTTACGCAAACATCCGCGTTTCTCCTTATTTTTCCAATTTTTTTCGAATTTTTCCGACTATTTCATCATTTTAATTACAATCACGGGAAAATCTCGGAAATTATTCGAAGACTTTAAGGGGTAACACCACTGTAACGGCTTTACAGGAAGCGTATTTTTTGATATTTTTTGGCGAAAGAAAATGTGGTAAACAAATAATACTTGCGGTATTTATTGAGCATATATTTAAGTATATTTCTATAAATTTTTCATCCGAAAATATTACAACATGGCGACATTGCACCAATTCTTCCGAAGCATGTCGAACCTCTGCGGCCCGCAGTATAACTGCCAATTTTAATCTAAAAAAAAGAATTTCGTTTTATTAAGTCTACATGAGTGTAGCTACTGAACCACGTAGGGGATTTTCGATAAGTTAATTAAAACAATATTTATTAACAAATAACTGTCTTTAAAAAAATTGAACATTTTTAGTCAAATACCCGGCAATTACTCAAAAATCAATATTTCTAAAACCCTCTACGTGGTTCACTACCTACACTCATCTAGATTTAATTTAAAAAAAATTATTTTATCCAGATTAAAATTGGCACAAGTTATACTGCGTGCCGCGGAGCACCTTAAGATCAACATGCCTTGGAAGAATTTGCTGCAGTGTCGCCATTTTGTAATATTTTCCCATACATTATTTTTGCAATGGACTTCAATATATGCTTAATAATTACCCCAAGTATTATTTGTCTAAAACGCTTCGTGGCAGGCCGTTACAGTGGTGTTCCCCCTTAAGGAAAATAATGTTTGCAAAAATTGCGGAAATTCATTATTTTTCAGAATTATGAGGGATAAAAAATGTAGTAAGTTTTTTTTACAAAAAATCTCATTTTTTTTCATCTATAACTTTTCTCCGAATATCTCCGCAGCCGTTCACTCAATAGGAAAAAGAAAAAGTTCCGGAAAAAAAATAAGAACAAGTTTTTTTTACGAAAATCTGATTTTTTTAATCTTTAAATTTTCTCCAAATATCTTCGCAGCCGTTTACTCAGGTAATAGGAAAATGGAAAATTTCCGGGAAAAAAAATAGTAATCAGTTTTTTTTTTACGAAAATTTCATTCCTTCTCATCTTTAACTTTTCTCCGAATATCTCCGCAGACTCAGGTCATAGGAAAAAGAGAAATTTCCGGGAAAAAAATGAGAAATCATGAATTTTCAGTGAAAAAAAATGTGTTTTTGGGAAATAGACCAGAACTTGAATCTGTTTTAAATCATTTTTTTCTCCGAAAATCTCAAATATGACTAAAATATGTGAAATGATGAAAAATTTGGAGAAAAATTTTCACTAGGGGCCCCTGCGGACCGAAGTCAGGAACGCTACCAGCTGTTCACTTTCGGGTATAACACTTTATGGAATATGTGCACTTTCTGGTACTTACTTTTACTTCTTCTGGACTTCTGGGCTTACTTTTATGAATTATAATTTATTTGGGATAAGGACGGGTGCGAGTAAAGCGTAAATAATTTCATATAAGATAAATAAGTTGTAATTTAGATTTATTATTATATTTAAATTAACGTATAAACTAAAAAAATAAGCGATCAGAGTGCGCGATACATTTTTTTGTATACATTAATAACGCAGAGAATCAAGAGCTAAATAAGCATTGAAATCATCTAAAAGCCTCACGCATTCCGTCGGGTGACGTCACGCGCGAGTCGTGCTCAGGTTGCTTTTTCCCTCGAAGCCTTCGTTGCGGCTTGGCCGCATATGAACGTGCTCAGCGCCCATGGATTGGTGTAGCTGCCGAAGTCGCGGTAGGGAAACTTCGACCGTGCTCGGCTGTTTCCGAAGTGTCCAAGCGTCGCTCGCTCACGGACACGCGCTACTATGATTGTGTGATGGGCGCGTAAGAGACTAGAGAGGGGGTAACTTTTACGCGCGATCTGGCTGCAGTGATCTCCGGTAGCAATGGCTTTTTTTTCATTAAGCATATACGAATTAAATATCATAAATAATGCCTGAACAGGCGAGAATAGCTAAAGCGAGAGTAAGTTCGAATTCTGAATTTAAAAAAAAATAATTTTCTGAATTTAAAAATAAAAAAAAGTTGGTTCACCGGGGATTGAACCCGGACCGTAAGCATCGTTAATCCGTCACGCTGCCAACTCAACCATGACGCTCATTGCAGATAGAGAAACATTTATGATACACGCTTATCCGTAATATTTACTGTTGAAAAAAAATGCCGAAAAGATCGCGGCAAAGGCTCAAGATTTCTTTTTGAACCTTCCACGGTCGTTTCGGCGTTTTATTTTTCAACGCGGTTCGTTGTTAACTTTTTAACCCGCATTTCCGGCATACACGGGCAACCGAGGGAAAACAATGATCTCGATACATGTTTTTCACTTTGAAATTCATTTAATGCATATTCCAATCTGCAGTACGGCCACACATCTATGTCGAGCTCGATCGGATGGAAAACCTCGCTCCGTTCGCTTGTCGAGCGAGCGCGATTTGCGGGGGGCAGAGACTTTTCCCCCTCCGACCTACCCATTCGTGTTCACGCTGACTGCGATACCGACTTGAGCGGTGATCACGGACTCGCGCGGCTACAAGGGAATCTGCAACCTCGACAGAAGCGATGATCACGAAATCATACTCCCGAACTCGCCGCCGCGATTTAGCGCCATTTACGAGGCATGCCGAAAAGGGGAGCGTTGTGCATCTCCCTACTAATCAATTAATTAAACGAACTTACCTGTAAGTGAAGTTCTATTGTAATTGTATGAAGCGCCTCTTCCGAAAAGATCATCGTGTAGTACCCTCACTTCACGCCAGTATGACCACATGTTCAAAGTCTTTCTAGAAGTTTCTTTTGTCTCAGCTGCCAACTGCATTTGTCCTAGACTGTCATTTCTTCAAAGCGTTGCCATAAAAGTTTGGGTATATATCTATACTACCGTAGATATGGGTTCTTATTTGGGAGGGACTGATCTTTTCGGAAGAGGCGCTTCATACAATTACAATAGAACTTCATTTACAGGTAAGTTCGTTTAATTGATTAATTGTATTTCGCGCCTCTTCCTCAAGATCATCGTGTAGATGTTGAAAGTTAATTATGGCAACAATTTATTCAATGCTAATTTGACAATATAATATGATTTTTTTTTACAAGTTTAGTAATTGAAACATTTTTACTTGTTAACGATATAAAAGTAAAGTAATGTCAAATCTTAGTTTTCTAAGATTGCTTTTGCGAATACGTTTTTTGCATTAACAATAGGTAGCTCATAACATTTTGCAAACGTTTTTGACTTATTAGTCCATCCTGCGGTCTTTCTTATAATGTCAATGTTGACGCCTTTTCTTTTTGCGGCCGATGTTGATGCGTGTCGCGTACTATAGGCTGAAAATATCTCAGTATTTAAACCGCTTTTCGTCAGCATGGTTTTTATCCAGCGACTTAATGTTTGGGTAGTGACCGCTCTATGAGGTTTTTTAATTGTTATGAATAGGCACTGTTCGGAACCTCGAAGAATATTTGTTTTGTTTAGATAGGATTTCATAGTAGTTGCTGCACAAATGTTCTTGTCTTTTCGATAAACTGGTATGGCTAACAGAGGCTGTTTTTTATTTACTCGTGATGTTTTAATGGTATCGGGAATTTTGATTTGGATGGATCCGTTGAGTCGTTCAATATTTTCTATTTTAATTAACGAGAGTGTTTGTATGCGTTGTCCCGTTATTAACGCAAGTAAGGTGACAAGTTTCATAGATAATGTTTCCAGTGACAGATCGTCGTTTGGTCCGAGAGTCGATGCGTAATTTAAAAAGATCTTTGGGTCCCATGTTTGATTATACTTTGGTTCTGATGGACGCAGTTCCGATACTCCTTTAAACAATCTTTTAATGCGATAATCCTGTTCTATTTCTGGTCCAATAATGAGCGCTATGTACCGTATGACGCGCCTCGGTCGTATTCGTGAGTCAATAATTCCAGTACATTTTCGATAAAGAATGAAAACGGATTCACACCTTTGTTAATACAAAATTTCCACCATCTCTTTAAGCCTCCATTATATTGCATTATTGATGATTTGCGGAGTGAGGCAATCATAATCTCTATAGATTTCTTTGGTACGCCTTTTGTCTCGAACGCTTTCCTGATAACACTCCTGCAACCAGGGTAATGTTCCTCCAAAATGGGTGAGGATCGCTGTTGGGAGATGTTAACAGGTTTTTCTTTGGACCGAAATAAATTGGTTCGGAGATGAGGAGAGCTTGACATAGTGGAAACCAGGGTTGAGCTGGCCAGTCTGGCACTACAAAGATACCCTCTGAGCCTTCGTCTTGAATCTTACGTAAAACTCGTAGAACGATCGCAAATGGAGGAAAAGCGTAAAAGAAAAGATCTTTCCAAGATACTGTAAATGCATCGACTGCCACGCTATCGGGATCCCGAAGCCACGAAATATAGCGCTTGCACTTTGCATTTATGCGTGGAGCAAAAAGGTCGATTTCGGGTGTTCCAAAGGAACGAACGATCGTCTGGAATGCTATATTTGATAGAATATATTCCGTTTCTATTTCCAACTTACGAGACTCGAAATCTGCTTCGTTATTATCTTTTGAATTTATATAAGATGCAAAAATCCAAATATTCCTTTTTTCCCACCATTTCCAGATTGATCTAGATAATTCATTAAATTTTTCCAATTTCACTCCACCCATTCTATTTATGTATGCAACGGCCGTGGTGTTGTCTATTCGTAACAAAATATCGCAATTTCTCAGGTCATTAGCAAAACATTTTAATCCGATGAAGGCGGTAGTTAATTCCAGTATATTTATATGACACTCCCGTTCTTTGTTGTTCCAAAAACCGTGTGATCTCTCATCTCCACAAACAATTCCCCATCCTGATAGAGATGCGTCTGTGAAGATCTCGCAACAAAACTGTGGAGCTCTTGTTGAGTTAACCGCGGAAGGAATCACGTTCGCCCACCAGATGAAGCCTGGTTGAAGATATGCATCTAATGTCATGTATTTATCATAGCAATCATTGTTGGCCTTTACGGCTAAGTATCGAGCTCGTTCAAATATTTTTGTATGGCTTAAACCATATTTAATTGCTGAGCAACATGATCCGATTGTACCCAGAAATTCGGAAAACTCTCGAATTTTACAGCGACTCAAGGCGCTATATTTCTTTATTGCTTTGTCTACCTTTTTCCTTTTTTCTTGTGTTAATTCAATGATCATCTCCATCGAATCAAACCAGAAACCGAGAAATTTACATCTTTTTGATGGAACTAGGTGACACTTTTCTTTATTAATTATAAAACCCAACTCGTTCAGGAGTGCGCACGTAGCATGAACGTTGGTTTCGCATTCCTCATAAGACTTTCCGAAAAGTAATAAATCGTCTAGATAAATTACTGATAGATATCCCCGTCTTCTTAACTTTGTCATTACAGGTTTGAATATCTTTGTGAAAACATAGGGTGCTGATGAGAGGCCAAAAGGTAAGCAGGTGAATTCGTAAACCTGATAATTGAATTGAAATCTTAAGAATTTTCTATCTGATTGTGCAATTGAGACTACGTAATACGCATCTTTTAGATCGATCGTTGCCATGACGCAATTTGGTGTCATTAAGTTTATCACGGCCTTTCTGTCTTCTAGCTTAAAATGCTGCGTTTTTACGAATTCGTTTTTTAAATTTAAGATTAAACGTTTACTACCATCTGGTTTCGGGATCAAAAAAATTCCGGAGATAAATTGAGTTTGTTCAGCGTTACATTTTATAATCGCGCCCTTTTCAAGAAGTTTTGTTATTTGATCTTCCATCTCCAAACGATCCGTATTTGAGATAGAGATATCCTTTGGAATATTATTTTGAAATGGCGGAGACTCAAAGGGTATCCTATAACCCTTTACCCACGACAGAATTAATTTATCGCAGGTTAATTTTTGCCATTCTTGGAAAAAATTTCTGAGCCTTCCTGCCACGGAACTGACTGTTGTCAGCGATATCTTTGATGCGAGTTCCGACGATCTAGTTTCTGATTGTCCTTCCAATTGTTCTCGGATCTCTGACTGTTCTTTCGATTTGTCGGAAAACTCAAATTCCTCGTGGTTTGTTTTTTCCCGCTCGTCGTCGATTGAAAGGATCGGTGATTGTATTGAAGTCGGCGGAGCGGGAATTTCGCGTTTTTTGGTGTCTTGATATTTGAGGCCTTTGTGTGGACTTTAATTCTTTTCGAGAGGTTTCAAGAGCCTTTGCTGTCTTTAATTTTTCGTCTAATTGTTTACCAAACAATAATTCGTCCGGTGTAGCTGCATTTAAGACATCTTTGAAGGATGCATTCAAATTTGCCAGGATTAAATTTTTACTTATATTGGACTCGTCATATTGAAGATCCGACAACATTTTTCCAATGTTGCTTAACTGCTCGATAATAAGGAAATTATCTTGGTCTTTATACTGATCCAGTACCGTCAAAAATATTTTTGCGATTGCCGCGAGACAAGCGGTGATCTTTGTCTGTTTTGCCAAGATCCTTTCATCTCTCTTGACTATTGTGCCTGCCAAGGAGGCTTGAATTTCTGGGTTCATTCTTGATGGATCAATGATGACACAATTCTTTGGAGGAGGATACTTTTTTACCAGAGCTACTCTTGTTTCTCATGGTAAGCCGGACTTTAAAATTTCTTCCCAGCGAACCAATAGATTTTTTGGGATCGCCTGACCGAGAGTTCGCTCTTCTAAAAAGCGTTCCCCCAAAACCTCGAGGATCTTTGGGTCGAGAGTGACTTCGCTCGGATTTTCCGATGTCGCTTGTTTGTTATCATCACCTGTAGGTCGTTCATCGAGTGGCACCGTGGATGCGTTATCCTGATAATTATTTGTGGCGAGCGGGGACTTGGTGTGATCCTTGGTCCTCATCTGTGGCATTATTTGTGGCGAGCGGGGACTTGGTTGTGATCCTTGGTCCTCATCTGAGTCGTCTGAATCTTGTGAAATCTCATATGGGCGTCTTGAATGTCTCGTCGCTCGTTTTTTATTTCTTTTTGATCTAGGGGTTGTTTCGCTAGAGCTCTCTGTCGATGTTGATCTTTGATGGTGTTCTGTCAATGTAAACAAACGAATAAATATCGGACTTTCCTTTATTTAGGTATCTGTCAAAACATCTTTATTTGACACGTGATAGTGATCGAAATTATCACTGTGAATATTGGAGTCCTTCACAATATATTTGATTCAGCAACTATAGGCTGCCTGAAGAAAGGTTAGAGCCTTTTCAGGAGATCATCTTGTTCCAGTATACCTCGACTCGTGTACGTTAGCGTTCACGAGTGGCCAGAGATAGCTTTTGGATCAGAGTAATAACTCGCTCGTTTAGGTTAGAGCCTTTACGAGGGTCCAGAGGTAGCTTTCGATCAGAGTAATAACTCGTTCGTTCAGGTTAGAGCCTTCACGAGTGATCAGAAGTAGTTTTTGATCAGAGTAATAACTCGCTTGTTCAGGTTAGAGCCCGTACACGTGATCATCCAGAGTTATAAGCTCTTACTTCTATTCCACATTTTTGTAACCCTTTTTTGAGCCGTTATATCCGAATCTGTGTTTCCGTCTGAAAAAGAAAATAAATGGCGGAAATGTGTCGCCTTTACTTACTGCGTTTCTGTTTTCGGTGCTTCCTTTTTCCTTGCTGTTGAATGAAATCCTATTCGTTTCAGTCTTTTTTCGAGACCACTTTTATTGCTCTCGTTTTCTGAACTTTTGCTTCGGTCTCGTCTTTTACCCATGACTTCTTAAAATGTTGTGTTAAATTAGCACACATGTGGCTTTTCTCGCACGAAGAAGAAGAATGACAGTCTAGGACAAATGCAGTTGGCAACTGAGACAAAAGAAACTTCTGGAAAGACTTTGAACATGTGGTCATACTGGCGTGAAGTGAGGGTACTACACGATGATCTTGAGGAAGAGGCGCGAAATACAATCTCTGATATAACTGCCTCGGATTCGTCTCCGATTTCATCTTACTTCCGGTCAGATTGGATAAGGAAGTCTGACCATGCTGCGAGAACGACGGTAGGAGCATTGTTTATTTTAGAACGATAAAATCAATGGTCAGAATGGTTACCGGGGCCTCGATTGGACATTTCCGATATAACTGCCCCGAATTCGTCTCCAATTTTATCTTACTTGCCGTCAGATTGGATTAGGAAGTCTGACGATGCTGTGAGAACGACGGTAGGAGCATTGTTGATTTAATAAAGGTAAAATCAGTGGTCAGAATGGTTCCCGGGGTCTCGATCGGACATTCTCGATATTATTTTCCCGAATTCGTCTCCGATTTTATCTTATTTCCTGTCAGATTAAGTAGGGAAGTCTGACGATGGTGCGAGAACGATGGTAGGAGCATTGTATATTAAACAAAGATAACATCGGTGCTCGGAATGGTTCTCGGCGTCTCGATTGGACATTCCCGATATTACTGCCCCGAATTCGTCTCCGAATTTAATCTTACTTCCGTTCAGATGGGGTCGAGACGTCTCACGATGGTGCGAGAACGACGGGAGAAGCATTGTTTATTCAACAAAGATAAAATCGGTGCTCGGAATGGTTCTCGGGGCCTCGATTGGACACTTCCGATATAACTGACCCGGATTCGTCTCCGATTTCATCTTACTTCCGGTCAGATTGGATAAGGAAGTCTGACGATGCTGCGAGAACGACGGTAGCAGCATTGTTCATTTAACAAAGATAAAATCAGTGGTCAGAATGATTCCGGGGCCTCGATCGGACATTTCCGATATAACTGCGCCGAATTCGTCTCCAATTTTATCTTACTTGCCGTCAGATTGGATTAGGAAGTCTGACGATGCTGTGAGAACGACGGTAGGAGCATTGTTTATTTAACAAAGGTAAAATCAGTGGTCAGAATGGTTCCCGGGGCCTCGATCGAACATTCTCAATATTATTTCCCCGAATTCGTCTCGGATTTTATCTGATTTCCGATCAGATCAAGTAAGAAAGTCTGACGATGGTGCGAGAACGACGGTAGGAGCATTGTTTATTTAACAAAGATAAAATCGGTGCTCAGAATGGTTCTCGGGACTTCGATCCGACATTTCCTATATAACTGCTCCGAATTCGTCTCCGATTTTATCTTACTTCCGGTCGGATTGGATAAGGAAGTTTGACGATGCTGCGAGAACGACGGTGGGTGCATTGTTTATTTAACAAAGATAAAATCAGTGTTCAGACCGGTTCCCGGGGCCTTGATCGGACATTCTCGGTATTATTGCCCCGAATTCGTCTCTGATTTAATCTTATTTCCGGTCAGATTAAGGGCCGGTTCCACCACTTCACGTTTAACGAAGGTTCATGTGAACCGCCGTTAAAGATAAACTTGCGGTTAAACTGGTATTGCGTTTCACAACGTATTTGTAACCATCGGTTACGAAAACGTATAGTCTCCTAGGGAAACTTTGGATAGACACTCTTTTCTTTCCAAAAGTGAATAGTGATTGGATATTTGAAATTGGGGGCCATTTTTGACGAATGAACTATGCAACATAAAAAAATTCCTACGTACTTCCATAAACAATGTATTTTTCAAGATATATTCAACATTTCAAGTGAATCGGTTAAAAATTGTCTGAGTTATTTTTCCGACCAACTTAAAAAAATACAGTTTTGAGATAAACGCTGCACAGCCGCCATTTTGAAATTAATCGCTTCAAAAAAATTATTGTATACAATCACCGATATGTATGATAAACACCCTTTTTTGTGATCTGGATTTATTTTGTAGTTTTTCGGAAAAAAAATCCCCAAAAAGCCTATTTTTTCGGCCTCTAGAGTGGCCTAAGGCCTTAATGGACGACCCCACGTACATTAATAATAAATAATTTGATAATCTTTTATCACGATGCACCTAGAATGCAATGTGTTCCCGAGGATGCTTCAGGTGAGTCTCAATCGATATCAGAGAAGTTGCGACTTCCTCGTAGTCGGAACTTTGGGTGGGCAGTACAGAAAATTTTCAGCGTCTCAGTATCACCCTTTTCCAGATTTAACGGAGACTTTGTCCTTGAAAGCAGCGGGAGATGTTAGCGGCTCAACATGAGCAGCTAGTAGAAGAGGAGGGATGCCTCTATGGACCAGGCATTGCCGATTAGCGGTAATTATAAACACATTTGTGTAAACACATTACAAAACTTTAAACGCGTTTTTCTCGAAAACACGTTTTGAAATTGGCTGACATTCTCCTGACCGCTGTAATTAACATATCGACCTGAAATTTGGAGAGCATACTCAGAAAATATGTCTTCACGGAATGACGGATCGTTTTTTCGATAGATACATTTTTGCATTTATTATTTATCTTTTTATGCGAAAAAACACGCGAAAATTCAATTTTTTAATTGCCGCCATTTTCCAAAATTTGTACTAAACGAAAAACCCATCCGTCATTCCATGACCAAAGGGTCACAGATTGATAATATGCTATGAATTTGTGTTTCAGATCAACAAAGAGGGGGCAGTGATGTCAGCCGTTTACCTTCCGCGATTTGAGGACCTGTTTTCGCGGAGCTGCAACGGCCGCCATTTTGGTTTTTTTTATAATTTTAACGTTCTGTATATCATGAATAAAAGCAAGAAAAAACCGCACTCAAAAAGCTTTACTCGTTTCTTTAAAAAAAAATAACATGTAAACACCTGAAATATGGCACTCCAAGGACAAAGCCTCCCTTAATATGCTTATAGCGTCTCGTGACTTTTGCTCGACCCCCCTCCCACCCCCCTGTGACAAAGTGTGACGATTTTCCTAACCCCCCACCCCCCTTACTGCGTCACGTGTTTTATGAATGGCCCCTAGTAGTATAACTATGCTGGTTCCCCCATGTAGGAATCTACCTTACCGACTGTCGGTAAAGTAGATTCCCGCTAGTCCAGAGGAATATACCTTACCGACGGCAGATTCTGACCCAAACAGGGTTCCTGTGGGAATCTACCTTACCGACGGTATATACCGACAGGAAATCCCCTTTTGGCGGGAAATTCAAAAGACTTTTTGGTGGGAAATTCAAAAGACTTTTCGGCGGGAAATTTAAGACGGCGGGAAATTCAAACGACTTTTTGAGGGGAAATTCAAAAGACCTTTTGGGGGGGGGGAATTCAAAAGACTTTTTTGGCGGGAAATTCAAACGACTTTTTGGCGGGAAATTCAAAAGACCGCGGTAAATTCAAAAGACTTTTTGGCGGGAAATTCAAAAGACCGCGGTAAATTCAAAAGACTTTTTGGCGGGAAATTCAAAAGACCGCGGGAAATTAAAACGATCGCGGAAGTTGAAAATACCTTTTGGCGGGAAATTCAAAAGACCCTTCGGCGGTAAACTCAAAGCGGATACTTTTCGGCGGGAAGTTCGAAGAAGAACGTCTTGGGGGGGGGGGGGGGGGGGGAATTGAAAAGACCGCGCGCGAAAGTTTCAAAGTGCAGACCTTTCGGCGGGAAGTTGAAAAGACCTTTCGGCGTGGAAATTCAAAGCGGAGACCTTTCAGCGGGAAGTTCAGAAGACGGCGTGCGCGCGCGGGAAATTCAAACGCGCGCGGTCCGAGATACCGGCGATCAGGATACTCGACGATCAGGATACTCGACGATCGGAATTGTTGTCGGACACTCGGCTGAAGTTCTTTAGTCAAATTCCTACTGACGGTACGGCAGACCACACATATCCGCCATGGCCCTGCTTTACCAACGGCCGGCATGCCTCACCTTACCGACTGTCGGCATGGCAGGTTTCTGCCACACTCTACCGATATGGTAGGAATCCACCTTACCGACGGCCGGTACTGCAGATTCCTACCACACAATGCCGGCATGGTAGGTCCCTACCTTACCGACCGAGTGGGTGGGGGTAGTTACCGACCGGGTGGGGGTGGGGGGTGGCTACCCCTTTCGATGCTTTGGGCCTACACCCCTATCGAATACTCTGGTCCTACGCCCCTATCGAATGCTCTGGACATATATTTCTCCGAATATTCCGCACCTATATTTCTCCCGAATATTCCGCACCGATACTTCTCCGGAATATTCTGGGTCTATTCCCCCCATCCCACCGGGCTCGAGTATAAAAGAGATTCAGTGACGATAGAACGCCAGTCTATTTTGAATTATGGAAAAGGTAAGTCTCTCTCTCTCTATTGTCTCTCACGCTTTTTCTAATGCTACTTTACGTATTTTTAAGTGGCGACACGCACTTTATTGCGGCTGCGGCGGCGAGAGCCATCGGCAAGACCCCCGCTTTAAGCGGGGCATCCTCTCGCTGCCCCTTCCACCTTTTGCCGCAGCAGTAACAACCGCAGCAACAGCAACCGCAGCAACAGCAATCGCACCAACGGCAACCGCAGCAACAGCAACCGCAGCAACAGCAACTGCACCAACGGCAACCGCAGCAACCGCAGCAATAAACACGCTCGAGGCAGATTTATATTTCTCGAGTGAAGAGGAAATTCCCACGGAACCGATAAAAAAGAGGGAGCAGTCTTCGGTGGACGAAAAAAAAGAAAAGCAGCGCAAAATCATTCTGATTTCTCCACTGAACACTGCTCCCTCAATTAGGAGAAAAAAGACGACGTCTTCGGGTTTGGGCCAGTCTCGGGGAAAAGAGAATATCCCCAAGACTGGCCCTTGCATACGCAGGAGGACCCTGCCATTGAGGCCACCCACCACCCGACGCCGGTTGTACAAAATATAAATAAATAAACGAAGAAAAAAATAATTTTTTTTTATCTGACTTTATTACATTTTAAAGTGGAGACTCTGCTCGTAGTAGTCTTTGAGGGTGGTTGTTGCCGAAGTGTCTGGAATGCATTCGGTGCTCGCAAAGTTCACTTGTTGTTTCTGCCACTCAAGGAGCCACGTTTTCAAGGAGCTCAAGGAGCTCAAGGAACTCAAGGAGCTCAAGGAACTCAAGGCTCAAGGAGCCACCAACGCGCGTTGGTGATTGGTGCACGAGATGGTCGTGTTCACCGTCAATTGACGCAGCGATGGGCAGGTCAGGTCGTCGAGGTTGTACACATCGGGCAGAATTTTTTCCAACCATCTTTTCTTCTCGTAACCCTTGACATGTACCTTGCTGGAATCTCGTAGAATATTGATGAGAACTTCGTGGACTTCCTCGTACGGCACGTTGCCGCTGTTCCACGTTAGACCGTGGTAATTTTTCTCCAACCATAGATTTTCGCTCTGATACTTGGCAGGTAAGTAGCTCCACCTGTGTGGCGGTTCGAAGAGGTACACTGACGGTAGCGCATTGTCTTCGAGGGCAACCACCGCTACTTCTTTGAATACGAACTCGTTGAAGGGTCTCTTGAAACCCTGGAAGTCGACAACGAACTCCATTCTCGAACTGATGCTCGCGCTTCGTGGTTCGGCTCTTTTATATCCTCCACTACTCAGCGCCAACCAATCAGCATCGTTACCCCTCCACTACTCGGCAGTGACAGCCAATCAGCGTTTAACAACTTATCAGCCGTTGCCGGCGGTATAAATTCGGGTCCCGATGGCCAAGCTGGCACAGTTCCCTGCATCAATTGAGAGTAACGACAATGTCCGCTCAAGATTGCAAAGAAATTATTGCGAGTTGGGAAGAAGTGTTGACGCTTCTGCAGAATCGAACTCCCAACGAGATTCAAGAATGGATGAAACGTTTAGCCAAGGTTATCAAGACACTGGAATATTCACAGACGCTAGCCACCACCGCTCCGGAAAGACAAAAGTACTTATTCACCATTGGATTCTTGCGAGGGATTGACATCAAATTGGGACGTCTGTTGAAACGTGGTCAGTGCGTGCAGAACCGGGACAAACTCGTAGATCGAGTTCAATGGACAGATCTGAATTCATCGTTCAAAAATGGCATTAAGGTGGGGCTGCTCACGAATTTGAAGCACGTTGACGTAAAGAGTTTTATGAAAGACTGCATGGCGCACTTCCGCACAAAAATTGCAAATGTGCTGAGTCAAACTTCGGTGAAAGTGTACGCCGTGCTAACTGCGAAATTCGTTGCAACGAAGAATGATGAGGAAGTACTGGACACGAAATTCTTCAACACGAAGGCTGCGCCGATTTTCCCCACAACCGATGTTCGAGCATGGTTCATCGAGAACGTTCAGGAACCAATTCAAACGGATATGGAAAAATTTGAACAGCAAGGTTCGGGCTGGTCACTCCATTCCATCATCAACATGACGGTAAACATAAGCAAGTTCAATCCTTTGCGCGGCAGCTGTTACGTGGATCTTCCGGCGAAGATACGAAACAAGAAGGCGTGCATCAACGTTCGAAACAATGACAACGAGTGCTTCAAGTGGGCCATACTATCCGCCCTACATCCCACACACAATTCTGATCGCGTTTCCGAGTCCAGACGGTACGAGGCTGAATTGAACTTTGACGGGATCGAGTTCCCCGTAATACCGCAACACTGACAAATTCGAGAAGAAAAATGATGTCTCGGTGAATGTATACATTTTGAGAAAAAGGCAGAGGGAATTTGTGGTCGTGCCTGTACACGTAACGTCCATGAAGAAGAATAAACACGTCAATCTACTGCTCGTGCAAGATCACTACGTTGACGAGGAGGAGGAGGAGGACGAGGAGGACGAGGAAAACGAATGCTACATAGTACCACGATTCCACTACGTGTGGATAAAGGACTTGTCTCGCTTGATCTCGGCACAGTTGTCGAACGGTAACCGCGCGCTTCATATCTGCGATCGATGTCTCCACTATTTCCACAATGCAGACAAGCTGGCTGCGCATGAAATCGATTGTGGCAAAGTCAACAAGTGCAAGATCGCGATGCCAAAGGGGGCAAACAGGATTCTCCGCTTCAAGAACCACGGCCACAAGGAGCGAGTGCCCTTCGTCATCTACGCTGACTTTGAGTGCCTGCTGAAACCCACCCAAGACGAAAATGCCTACCAACAGCACGAGGCATTCAGCGTGGCATACTACTTGAAGTGCAGTTACGACAATTCGATCTCGAGGTATCGCAGCTACAGAGGCGCGAAGTCTGCGGAATGGTTCGTCACAGAACTGCGAAACCTCGCCCGAGAACTCGACGACATTTACGCGAATCCTCGACTTATGGAGGGACTGTCGTGGCATCAGGAGAGGGAGTTTCGCACTGCAACGTAGTGTCACATTTGCGAGAAACCCTTGCTCACCAGTGACAGAGTGAGGGATCACTGTCACCTCACAGGCAGGTACCGAGGCGCGGCGCACAACGAGTGCAACCTGAACTACCAGGACTCTCGAACCGTACCCGTGGTCTTTCAAAATCTTTCCGGCTACGACTCGCACTTCATCATCCGCGAAATCGCCACGTGCTTCGAAGGTCGAGTTTTCGTACTGTCTCAGACGAAAGAACGTTACATCTCGTTCATGAAACACGTCGCGGGCAGCGAGGTGGAGTTCCGATTCATCGACTCGTTCCGTTTCATGGCATCGTCGCTGGAAAAACTCGCGTCGTACTTGACGGAACTGAAGATTGTCCGGAGCGAGTTCACACACCTTTCCGACGACAAGTTCGCACTTCTCACGAGGAAAGGTGTGTTCCCCTATGAGTACGTCGACTCACTCGCCAAATTGAACGACACCGAGGAGCTACCGTCGAAAGAGAAGTTTTACAGTACACTGAACGACTGTGACATCTCGGACGAAGACTACGAGCACGCCAAGAGAGTGTGGAGTGAGTTCAACGTTGCCAACTTGGGCGAGTACTCAGACCTCTACTTGAAGACCGACGTACTGCTCTTAGCTGATGTCTTTGAGAATTTCCGCAACGATGCCATCAGAGCCTACGGCGTAGACCCCGCACACACTGCCACGCTTCTCGTGGGACGCTATGCTCAAATACACTCATATTCAGCTGGAACTGTTTACCGATCTGGACATCCGCATGTTCATTGAGCAAGGAATACGAGGTGGGGTGAGTCAGTGCTCGAACCGTTACGCTCGTGCCAACAACAAGTACATGAGCGACTATGACGCGAGCGAGGAGACGAAGTATCTCATGTACTTCGACGTGAACAACCTCTACGGCTGGGCAATGACGCAGTCGCTCCCGTACGGCGGTTTCCAGTGGGTCGATCACGTCGACTTCCTCAACGTGCCAGACGATTCGCCGGTCGGGTATGTCCTCGAAGTGGACCTGCAGTACCCGGAACGTCTCCACGACGCACACAAGGACCTTTGTGTCCCGAGCACAAGAGCGCCCACGGCTCAACGCAGATCAAACTCATGACGACACTCGACCCGAAGAACCGCTACATCCTGCAGTATCGTAACCTGAAAGAGGCCCTCGAACACGGACTGGAGCTCAAACGCGTCCATCGAGTCTTGAAGTTCAAGCAGAGTGCGTGGTTGAAACCCTACATCGAGCTCAACAGCGAATTGCGCAAGAGGGCGCGAAACGACTTCGAGAAAAATCTCTTCAAGCTCATGAACAACGCAGTGTTCGGCAAGACTATGGAGAATGTGCGCAAACACGTTGATGTCAAGCTCGTGAAGAAATGGGGCGGACGTTACGGAGCCGAAGCACTCATCGCCAAGCCCAACTTTCACAGCTGCTCCATCTTCGAGGAGAACCTCGTCGCCATACAGCTCACCAAGACCGAGGTCTACCTCAACAAACCCATCTACGTCGGCCTGAGCGTACTGGACTTGTCAAAGATCCACGTATACGCCTTTCACTATGACTACATGAAGCGAGAGTTTGGCGATCGCTGCAAGCTCCTCTACACCGACACCGACAGCCTGCTGTACGAGATTCGCTGCGACGACATCTACGAGATCATGAGGCGTGACATCGAGAGGTTCGATACTTCGGACTACCCACAGCACAACCAGTTTGGCATGCCACGAGCCAATAAGAAGGTGGTTGTTCTCATGAAAGACGAATGCAACGGCAGCATCATGACGGAATTCGTTGGCTAGCGCAGCAAAATGTACAGCGTTCGAGTCGAGGGTCGTGATCGCGTGAAGCGGGTGAAGGGTGTGAAGAGGGCGGTGGTCGAGACGAGCGTCACCTTCGACGACTTTGTGCACTGCCTGCGGGAGAAATTGACGCAGCGCAGGCAGCAGTGCGTGATCAGATCGCGCTTGCACAAAGTGTTTACCGAGAGGCAAGTGAAGGTGGCGCTCAGCGCTCACGACGACAAACGCATCCTCCTCCCCGACACCAAGGATACGTTGCCGTGGGGGTACTTCAGAGCCCCACCACCACCACCGCGCGCAGTGGAGGGGATAGCCGGTATATGAGCGTCGCGCTTGCGGCCGTTTGCCTCATCAGCACGATGGACGGCATCGAGAAGCTCAACAAAATCGCTCTGCTCGAGGATTTCCTGCCCACGAAGAAACTGGCAGCGCTGAGTATAAACAGCGTCTATCGTCTCACCGACCTGAGACAAGTCACAACGAAATACGGCCTGAGAACCGTAGCCACCCTCGACGACGAGTGCCAAGTCTTTCTGCCTAAACGCATCGCGGACGCGTTCGTGAAGGATCCGAAGATGTACGAGCACATGGTGCAAACAGCCACGGACGGGCAATTGCTCCTGAAGTACTTGGGCGGCAGCGAGGCCAAGATGAATCAAATAGAATTCAGCATCGACCATAAATAACGTGAAATGTTTTTTTTATTGCAATAAATGTTCAAACCCATTTACAAATCGGTCTTGTTTATCCAGCTATTGTGCGAACTATCGAATCCTAGCCACTTGACGTAGACTCTGTCGCCACGTTTCCTCAGCACTTTTTCCACGAGATACATGTTGGGGTACTTGACTCTCAGAAGCTCCTCCTCGTAGAAACCACCGGCAATGGGCTTGTCTCGGTAGTCCTTCAGCCTGTATGTCACCGGGACGGTCGACTCCATCACTCGACTCGCCGTGAAAATTTTCGTCGTCCAGTTGGGCGTGTAGCCTTTCTCGAAAACGTGCTTATTCTTGCTGACTCGCACCTTGTCGCCGATTCGGAACTTGGGCGCTTTGCGACTTTGACGATCACGCGGCTGCAGCAACAAAGTTTCAGCGTCGGCCACCTCGTTCGGCTTTATTCCGATAGTGCGATGTTTGCTGCTGTTGTATGTTGCTACGAGATCGGGCAAAATGTCGAGCCACTTGTAGGAACCGCGCAGACTGAACTGCAGCCACATCTTGTTCTTGAGTGTGCGATTGAACCGCTCGACGATGGATGCCTTGAGGTTGCTGTAGGTCGAGTAGTGATTGATGCGATATCGACTCGTGAGGCTCTTGAAGGACGTGTTGTAGAATTCTCTGCCTCGGTCAGTCTGCAGATTCGTCGGTACTCGACCCTGTCGTAGCACGAGTTCCATGGCCGCAGGGACGTCGTTGCCGGTCTTCCGCTTCACGGGAACGGCCCAGGCAAACTTGGACAGCACGTCGATGATTGTGAGCAGATACCTGACACCTCGGTTTTCCCGAGCGTACGGTTGCATCTCCACGAGGTCGGCCTGCCACGTCTCATCCAGTCCTCGCACGTCAAACTTGCGCCGTGGATAATTACGTCGTGCGGGTTTATGCAGCTCTTCCACCAATCTCCGATGCTCCATGCCGCGTGTCCAACGTTTGAATGGCCTCGGAATTGCGCGTGGCCAACTCCAGAGTCGTTTCAACGTTTACCGCGATAATTCGCAGCCTGTCGTTCACTTGATTCTGCAGAATATGTATGTTCAGTTGCAGATCGTCAAAATCCTCTCGCAGCCGAGTTGTGATGTGAAACAATCCGCTGAGAGTGCTTTGAACAAGACGTCTCGCGAGACTCAGGTTGACCCCGTCGCGAGGTTCACTCGCGTTGGCAACGTTGCACAATCTTTTGCCTTCTACGTCGTACTGTCCGTCGGCGGTGAGCTTGAATCCGAATCCGGGAGGACCTCGTGTACCGCCCTCAGTTCGTCCTCGCTGACGTCCGAACACGTCGATGCTCATTGTTCAAGTGCGGTGGCAGCGCCCCTTGTGCCCGGCTTATATGACAATACCGGCCTCACGCAGCTCCTCGACGATCGAGATGATCTCGTTGATGTGACTCGAATTGCCGGCCGATCGCTCAGCCATCAGTAGACGCAGTCGATCAACCAGCTCATTCGGGTCGTCCCAGTACACGTAGTCCATTCGCGTGTTCCTACGCGCGATCTTGTACCGAGACAATACACCACTACCGGTAGATGTACCACCGACCAAGGGCGCCACCCAGTCCCTATACTTGCTGTTTCTTTGCCGGTGAATGACCTCGTCCGACCTATAGTGTTTCTTGTGTGCGTTCGTCGTTTGCAGGATTTTCCCATAGATATTCTTGTCTTCCGCGTTCACGAGATGCGCACTGGGTTCCTTTCTGAAGAGCAGTTCGAGCAAGCCGACGCTCGATCGATACTTCCTGTCACCCACAATCACGTTGTCGTTCACGAAACGTATGGGTGAGTCGCCGATCATCATGCTACCGTCTGGCAGCTTTCGAACCCCATAAGTCATATCGAGATACTTTTTTCGATTCGTGTTGAGCATGTGAAGATATTTGTCGAGCGCAGGCTCTTCCGGCATGTCATAATATTCGTCGGAACTCGTTTTCTGCTGCTGCTGCACGTATTCGTCGGGGCTCGTTTTTTGCTGCTGCACGCATTCGTCGGGTGTCATTTTCGGGCATTCTTCCTCCGTGTCGTACGCAGTTTTGAAGGACGTTTCCATCTCATCATCATCGCAAGATACCTCCTCCTTCTTAGGCAACATGTCCCTGGCGTTCACGTGGCGTTCGAGAGGTTTGACGAATGGTTTGAAAGTTTCGTCCAGAGCTTTCTCCATTGTTTGCTTGTCCGCCTTGAGAAGCATGTACTTGCGCTTAATCGCATCCCTCATTTTCTCCATCTGGCTGAGCGTCTGTTTCTCGCGACGGAACTCAGCCGTCACACTGTCGCTTCGACCAGCCATAATGCACTGCGGGGATCACGTCGCGCACGATATATTTATGGCAAAGCGGTCGAAGCCTTTTCTGTACCTGCCACAGTCGAGTCCACCTCCACGGTTGATTACGAGAAATCCGTGACTAGAGTCGTTCCAGCAGGTCGAGCACAAGTCTCTGAACTGCACGTACGGCATGTCCGTGTTCACGTTATCGTCATAGATGTGTCGGAGGTTCATCTCGTCTTGTCGAAAGACGACCAACAGATTGACGTTGTCACGCACCAGGTGCTTGGGGATCTGAGCGTACGATTGACACAGGTAGAAGCAATCGATGTTCTTGTGTTGACCCATGCAGTAGAAGGCTCTGACGTTGTCCTGTTTCTCGCAGGCTATATCGTCGAATACGATGATGGAATTGGGACGAGCGTCCGCGGGTGATACCACCTGATCGTGTTCGCTGAAGGCAAAGTATCCGATACCCTCGAGCGGTGCGAGCACTTTCTCGAGCAGTTTGTACTTTGGCTGATTCAGTGACTTGGAGTACACGTAGACGTTTTCGAATCTCAAACCATTGAGATGCGTGATGAGGGCTAACAAGGCGTTGGTCTTGCCGCAGTTTGACGGACCGCAGAAGACTGCGCGAATACTGGCAGGCAGGAGATCACCGTGTCGCGTGCCCTGCTTTCCTCCCTCAACGAGCGCATCGAAATTCATCACCGGTAGCTTGTGCACTTGCTCTCGGAAATCCATGACTGAGCCGTCAAGGTATAAATAGCCCGCTTATATACCCCTCGACTTCATTCGCTGACTGATCGCGTAGTGATGCACACAGGTCGAGGTGTTCTGAACAAGCTCATCAATAGGCTTCCAATCGAGTTGCACATACCGGGCTATCAGTACTGCGGGCCAGGCACGAAGCTAGCGGAACGCGTCGCTCGCGGTGATCCCGGTGTAAATCCTCTGGACGCAGCCTGCAAGGAGCACGATATCGCGTACTCGCATAACCATGAGAACGTCGCGGCGCGCAATTCGGCCGACCGAGGTTTGGCAGATAAGGCCTGGCAGCGGGTGTTTTCAAGAGACGCCGCTATCGACGAGAAACTTGCCGCTTACGTCGTGGCAAACACCATGAAAACCAAGTCGAAACTCGGTATGGGGCTGAAGAAGAAGAGGCGAAAGCCCCTCATCGCGCTTTCCAAAATAGTGAGAGCCGCCTCGCGATCGACCGGAAGTAATTCTCGCGAAGTCATTCGATCGGCGCTCACGAAGGCTCGCGAAGCTGTGAAGCAAGCTGGCGGAAGGAGGAAGGTGTTAGTGCCACGCGTACTGCCCATCCCGGAGAAAGTGGGCGGAGTTTTGCCGTTCCTCATTCCCTTGTTTGCCGGCTTGAGTGCTACGGGAGCGCTGGTAGGTGGCGCTGCGGGCGTGGCAAAAGCTGTGAACACCGCTAAAGCCGCCGAGCGTCAATTGCAAGAGAATCGTCGACACAACGAGACGATGGAAGCTATCGCTCTCGGCAAGGGGCTCTACCTCAAACCACACAAGAAGGGATTTGTTATACACGTGGAGGCGAACAAAAAAAAAGTTCAACTATCCCAAGCGCCCTCTGACGGACGCCGACCTGCTGAAATACGCGCAGGACGTTCCGCACTTTCGCGGTGTATTCATGAGAAACGATTTGCCGAAGAATGGACCGCATTATCGCGAATCGGCTATCGTAAATCTCGACGACAAGGAAGGACCGGGCATGCACTGGGTGGCCTATCGGAAGCACGGCAACAACGTCGTCTACTTTGACAGTTTCGGCGATCTACCACCACCTCGAGAACTCCTGCAGTACCTCGGAGTCGCCGAGGTCAAGTACAATCACGCGAGATATCAGAATTTCGACACGTACGAGTGCGGCCATCTTTGTCTGAAATTCTTATATAAGCAGCTGTGAGAGTTCACGCGGAGTCAGTCGCGCATCAGCATGGAAGAGTCATTGACCCTCAGCCTGTCGGGAAGGTCGTCTCTGCTGGAGGCGCAGTACTTTCCGCCGATTGAACTCTCACCCAGCAAGAACTACGTTCTCGGCCTAGTGGAATTCCTCTCGTTCAACTCCGTGCCCAACATTGATACCGGTAAAAACAAGTTGTACGCGCGTGGTGAGGTGATTGCGTTGCCGACGGGAAGTTACGAGATCGAAGATATCGAGAAGTACTTGCAGGATGTGCTTGGGCGAAAAGGCATCTCCCTCAACCTCAAGCCCAACAACAACACGCTGTGTAGCTTGCTCAAGTGCAACCGAAGCGTGGATTTTCGACCGGCGGACTCCATCGCTAACCTGTTGGGTTTTGCTGCGCGCGAGCTGTCACCCGATACAACTCACAGCTCGGACTTGCCGGTAGCTATTCTCAGAGTCAACGCACTGCGAGTCGAGTGCAACATCACGTCCGTAGCGTACATCAACGAGCACAGAGCGCACACGATCCACGAATTATTCCCGGCAGTACCGCCAGGATATAAGATCATCGAAGTTCCCTCGCAAGTCATTTACCTGCCGATCACCGTCAAAGTCATTGACCACGTGCAATTGCGCATAGTCGATCAGGACGGAGAACTGGTGAATTTTCGCGGTGAAATCATCACTATCAGACTGCACATCAAGGAAGCCAAGTAGACATGGGTATCGTCTACAAAAACAACAAGGTCGGCTATAAAAGCGCGTTACCATGTCGCCCAAACATCAGTCGTCGACGAGTGTCGAAAACGCTAACACGTCGGAACATTCAGTTCCTGAGAAGCCTCGGACTCAAAGTTGTCGTTGGTGGTGGAAGAGAGTAACTTGCGTGATATTTTGCTGCTGGAATGGAAGAAGCCTTGAACGTGCACTCGCCCGTCGTTTTCGACGAGTCCGTAACGCATTACGAGATTCACGCGCAGCAACCCTATACTTCATCGAGTTTCGCCAACAGCGATGAGATTCGCATATCCATTCAGCATCAGGACCTGTGCGTTCTACCGGCGCGAAGCTCCCTACACGTCTGCGGTAGACTCGGCAAAACGAACGGAAATGCCGTCACGGCGACGAAGTTCGTTAACAACGCCATCTTGCATCTGTTTGAGGAAATTCGCTACGAGATCAATGCCATAGAGGTGGACAGAAGCAAGAACGTTGGTCTGACGAGTCTCATGAAGGGCTACGCTTCACTGAGCCCCGGTCAGATGTTCAGCGTTGAAAACTCCGGCTGGTTCGAAGAGCCGAAGCAACTGACGGACGACAGGGGATACTTCGACGTATGCATACCGCTCGCCATGATTCTCGGCTTCGCTGAGGACTATCGCAAGATCGTCATCAGCACGAAGCACGAGCTGATTCTCACGCGATCGAGGAACGACACGAACGCAGTTGTTCAAACAGCCCTCGAGAATGGCGCCACCGAGGAATTCAAGATTGAGATCGCTAAAATAGAGTGGCTGATGCCTTACGTGATGCTGTCGACTAAGCACAAGATACGTCTGCTCAGTCACATTGAGAAGGACATCACTGTGTATTTTCGCATGTGGGAATTGGTCGAATACCACATGCTCCCAATCACGACGAAACACGTTTGGACGGTCAAGACGTCGAATCAGCTGGAGAAACCGCGCTTCGTCATTCTCGCCTTGCAAACGAATCGGCGAGGCGTTCGAACGGCAAACGCTAGCCGCTTCGATCACTGCGCAATAACCAATGTCAAACTGTTCCTCAATTCGCAGTGCTACCCTTACGGTAACCTCAATCTCGACGTGTCGCGCAACCAGTACGCTCAGTTGTACGAGATGTACTCCAGCTTCCAGACTGCGTACTACGCCAAGGAGCCGGCGGAACCCATGCTGACAAAGACAGACTTCATCGCGCGTGCTCCACTCATTGTGATTGACTGCTCGAAACAGAACGACGCCCTCAAGCAGGCACCGGTTGACGTTCGTATCGAACTAGAGACTCAATCCAATTTTCCCGCGGGAACTACAGCCTACTGCCTGATCTTGCACGATCGCATCGTCGACTACAATCCCATAAGTGGGGATGTGAGGAAACGCCTCTAGAGTGGAGGGGATGGAGAATCCGCCTATAAATGCCGCTCGAGCGTTCATCGTCGTCGTCATTAATCGCAATGGAGTACGTGGTGGATACACAGGGCTTCCAGCGGGACGAGTTTGTACTCAAAGAACTGGCGGTGGCTCCGCTCAATGCGGACGTGCAGCCGCTGATTTTCCTCTTCAAACCACCGATCCCATGGTACGATCTCCCAGCCAGGTACAAAAGCATATATTCCTGGCTCGGACGCAACTATCATCATCTCGGCTGGAGCACGGGAGAAGTACCCTACTGCGAGGTGGAGAACGTGCTCCGATCGGTTCTGCACAACGCCGGCGCCATCCACGTGAAGGGACAGCAGAAGCAGCAGTGGCTCGAATGCTTTGGATTCGATGCACGAGATGTCGTGGCGTGTCCCTCGCTGAGGAGGGCCAACAAAGGGACGGCATCCTGCCCTTACCACGATTCACCCAATTGCGCACTTCGGAATGTCCTGCTGTTGAGGAAGTTTCTTCGAGAGAGCCTCCCGTCCGTTGGACGATCGCTCAGACTTTTTCATCGAGTCGGTTCCCTCTCTGCCATGGAACCCATCGACATCGCCCAGCTACCCATGGAATTCATCGTCACCTTCGCTGCACACAGCGTCGATCTCGCCTGGGATAAATCACTCGAATCCCTCAAAAATGACCTCGAAGTCAGCGAGTGTCAACGATGCCGCGAACACGCCGACAAAAGTTTGCCACTCAAAAGAGAATGTAAACAATGTATCTTGAATTCTTAATAAAAGAAAAAAACATCTCAACCGAGTGTCCGACAACAATTCCGATCGTCGAGTATCCTGATCGTCGAGTATCCTGATCGCCGGTATCGCGGACCGCGCGCGTTTGAATTTCCCGCACGCGGTCTTCTGAACTTCCCGCTGAAAGGTCTCCGCTTTGAATTTCCACGCCGAAAGGTCTTTTGAACTTCCCGCCGAAAGGTCTGCGCTTTGAAACTTTCGCGCGAGGTCTTTTCAATTTCCCGCCCCCTCCCCCCAAGACGTTCTTCTTCGAACTTCCCGCCAAAAAGTATCCGCTTTGAGTTTACCGCCGAAGGGTCTTTTGAATTTCCCGCCAAAAGGTATTTTCAACTTCCGCGATTGTTTGAATTTCCCGCGGTCTTTTGAATTTCCCGCCAAAAAGTCTTTTGAATTTACCACGGTCTTTTGAACTTCCCGCCAAAAAGTCGTTTGAATTTCCCGCCAAAAAGTCGTTTGCCCGCCAAAAAAGTCTTTTGAATCTCCCCCCCCCCAAAAGGTCTTTTGAATTTCCCCTCAAAAAGTCGTTTGAATTTCCCGCGGTCTTTTAAATTTCCCGCCGAAAAGTCTTTTGAATTTCCCGCCAAAAAGTCTTTTGAATTTCCCGCCAAAAGGGGATTTCCTGTCGGTATATACCGTCGGTAAGGTAGATTCCCACAGGAACCCTGTTTGGGTCAGAAGCTGCCGTCGGTAAGGTAGATTCCTCTGGACTAGCGGGAGTCTACTTTACCGACAGTCGGTAAGGTAAGGCAATTTAAGGTTACGCGGAACTTGTTGGCGATAGTAAACAACATGTCGCGGAATAATGAAGACGGAATGCTAACAAAGAAAAGACTACCGAACGTTTAGGTCGATAAAAAAATTCGTTTAGTCGAAATAGTTGAGAAGAAAAATAATATTTTAGAAAATAAATCGTCTGATTCAGTGACAATAAAAGAAAAGGAGAAATGTTGGCTAAGTTCACGTGATGAATTTAATAGCCAAAGTTCGTCTGTAAATAGAAATGTCACGTCGCTTAAAAGCTGTTGGGACAATTAAAAAAAAGACGCGAAAACATTTCGCCGAAGTTTGTAAAGAACTTTTCGCAACAGGTATTGTATATGAATAAACATAAATGAGGAACACGCGAACAAAACCGGACTCATCTACTCTCTGTCAATTTTGCGTTTCGTTTTCAAGCATTCCTTATTAGGTCTTCAAATATGTTTAATCAAATTCGGCACTAAGTCCCCAAAAATTTGTAACAAATTGCCTGTTAAAGCAAAAAAGCAGTTTGCAAGCATGACAAAAAATGTATGGTTTGAACAGTTTTGTTCATCTGTTTTCAAATATATGTGAGATTTACAGTTTATGTATATAATTACGTTATACTACATACTTATTCTGAAGGGGACGGACAGATAAATCTCCCGGATGATCCACTAGCCGAAAGAGTCAGGCCTGTGATACAACCGTCGATTGATGGCCTGACAAATCGATTCGACAGCGACTATTGTCCAGGTAGGATACAAACTATTTTGAACTTCTCGAAACCAATGAATACATAAATAATTTCACAAACCTCATTTAAAAGAAAGGATTTTAAATATGTGATTGGATATGAATCATACATTGACCAGATACCACCTCGCGTTTTCGTTACATTCTTATTTGTATTTATATCCCTGAAATAATGATTAATTTTGTCAATAGGCGTAGAGGACGTTAATATCGAGGAAGAAATCGAAGAAACTGAATTTGACTATACAATTGAGGTACGTGAATCTCAAACTACAAACTGCGTACATTGCACGCAGGTTTTAGTTTGAGATATTTTATAGGCAAAATATTACTAAATAAAATAGCACGACTTATACTTAATTTTTAACGCAGGCACTTGACGAAGCCAATTTGTCATTTTCGAAGTGGACTCCTGGAAAATTGCAATCCCAGAAAAGTAATGAATTGCAAGCTCCATTGTCCGGTGAATATCAGAACACAGAAGATTTGCTATCTTATGCTGAGATACAGGCCGCAGAGATGCAGGATACAGGAGAACTGTCGCAGAAGACTAGCAGACTCAATCGTCCAAAACCGATCGCACAACAAGGATCCGTGAAGCGTGGGGGGCGTACGACAAAATCTCAAGTGAACGCAGTGAAACGAAATATGCGATTTTACACACAAGAGCACAATCAAATATGGCGTTGGTCGAACTTATGAAAGAAGATATACGCGCAAAATCCAAGATAGAATTGGAAATTTTAAATGTTCAACTACAAAAAGAGTGCCTCGAAGTCGAACTTCTACAGAAGCAAATTCAATTACATGATAGATAGTCATCACTTTTATTTTTAACTGCTAGTGAGTCAGTACAGAGTATTTATTACGTTTGTTGTTTCTTTATTTCAATACATTTATGTTTATAACGAAACAAATAGAATTTGATATGCGAAATTGTTCTATGTTGTGTACTCCTGAAAGTGCATAAATTTAAAAAATAAATAGTTAAAAAATTAAACTAGTAAGATACTGTTTATTTATTGAACATTTCCCTCCGGCTAGAAGGATCCAATCTGTAACAGTCGATGGAATGAACAAACATTATGTATATTATCTAATTATAGTGGTATGTATACAAGCTTTTCCTCACCTGCTAAAGTATCCGTTAATTAGCAGTTGCTGCATATGGTTGTTACTAGACATATCGTTCACCGATGATATGTTTCCATTTTCCAAAAGTTCTTCCCATGGTTGAGGAAATTCTAATGTCGGATCATCCTGTGGCATTTCAGCCCCAGCGCGCCGGGCTGAGGTTCGATGATATTTCGTGTTCTAATCTGTGATTCATTGTACAGTTGCTCCCCGCGAGTTCGTGGATTCTGCAGAGGCGTCATCAAATAGGACCGAACGGGATAACCACCATCCCCTAAGAGTAACGCATCGCCAAACGTTCCAGCATCAAATAAAGCCCATATTCTGGAGTTGTTGAATATTGTGGCATCGTGTAGTGATCCTTGCCATCGAGCCACGATGTCAATGATTTGCAAGTTGGCATTACAGATTGCTTGAACGTTGATTGAGAAGAAAACGATTCTATTTATGAAATACTTTGCATCGGCTCCACCTGCACATAACGCGCAATTTTATATTAACCTTGATTAAGTAATTAGGTGCGGTAGTTTTCCACGAGGACCAATAAAATTATAAATAATATATAAGAGACTAGAATATATAAGAGACTACGTTTTTTAAATACATTTTCAGGCAACATTGTAGTTGTATATAAACACCAATAGGTTAATATTAAAGTAGTTGTTGAAAATAGTTTTGTAGGGTGTGAAATAGTCGAGTGTGAGTTTTGTCTATACGAAGACACTAATGGACCATAAATAAATTTGATTTGAGTTTGTTTTCAGTTAATTGTAAACTATCTTGAATGGAAATATCATACACAAATCTATATTAAAAAGTTATATTGCAAATAAGACTAATATCGAGTACATAGATTATATATTACTTACCAAATGACTGGATTTTCACATGAGTGCAGTCCATGCAACCTGCGATTCTGGGAAATCTTGCTATATCGAAAAATTTTATCTGACTTTGTCGGATTTCATGTGCAAGTTTAGGGACGGCTATGAACCTTGGTCTTAGACTAGCAATAGCCTCGGTTAGATGATGAATAATCCTGTGAGCGCTTGTTGTGCTCACTCCAGAAAAATCACCAGCTGATATTAAGTGACTTCCAGTAGCAAAGAATCTCAGTGTCATAAGCAGTTGGTTTATTGGAGTGATATCATTATTCCTGATTAAAGAAATAACAGTTACAAACTCATTGCTCATGTAAAACGAACAAGATAAATTGGCTAGTCAGTATACGTACAGCCGCTATACGCAAAACCAATAGCCAATATACGGAAAATCAATCGAGGTAAATTGGCTAGCCTAACACTCCCTTGAAGTGTAGAGAAGTGGAGCCCAAAACATTTAACAAATTGAATTGCACAGATAACGCTTTGCGGAGCTGAAATTTGCATTTAGACCAATTATATCGGTTAAACATTTACCGCACTACGCCTTTCCTCTCCAGTTGAGTATCTGTATAAGATTCTATGCCTGAAAATTAAACCAATGATGTTTTTAACTTACTGTGCAGTTCGATGTGAAATTTCAGGTTCAATAGCTTCCAGGACTGTCATGACGCTTTCTTTCGATAAACGAAAGCGAGCGTGAAAATCAATGTCGTCAAACTCATTCAAATATGATGGTCGTCTTTTGTACTTTTGTTGCTTTCGATGAATAAGATCCGCAAATCCTTCATCATCCAATGACGATAAAAGATCATGTAAGAATGCATGAGCGATTGTTCAGATTACAATTAACAAATAATTATTAAATATACAGTAGAACAGGTTCGATTTATTTTCTGATTATTTCGAAATCCAACGCGGCAATGAGAGAAGTACAATTGCCACTATAACCTCCAATCACCTACAACATGTCAGCGATGTGCAGCAGCCGACCGCTCCCAGCTTTCAAAACACACTACCGATGTCGCCACGTTATTGAATCTCCGTTATCTTCGCTAAACGCCCAAAATTCGGGGATTAACTTTAACCGAAGCGAATCATAGTTAACCGGCGTTTGACGATGTTGTGGAACGCGACTTTTGTACTGACCCGGGTTTAACGTCTTAAACCTCGGTTAACTGTAGATAACCGAGAGTTGTGGAACCGGGCCTAAGTAAGGAAGTCTGACGAGAGTGCGAGAACGACGGTAGGAGCAATGTTTATTTAACAAATATAAAATCGGTGCTCGGAATGGTTCTCGGGGCCTCGATCGGACATTTCCGATATAACTGCCCCGGATTCGTCTCCGATTTAATCTTACTTCGGGTCAGATTGGGTAAGGAAGTCTGACGATGCAGCGAGAACGACGGTAGAAGCTGTGTTTATTTAACAAAGATAAAATCAGTGGACAGAATGGTTCCCGGGGTCTCGATCGGACATTTCCGATATGACTGCCCCGAATTCGACTCCGATTTTATCTTACTTAGGGTCAGATTGGATAATGAAGTCTGACGATGCTGCGAGAACGCCGGTCGGAGCATTGTTTATTTAACTTAGATAAAATCAGCGGTCAGAACGGTTCCCGGGGCCTCGATCGGACATTTCCAATATAACTGCCCCGAATTCGTCTCCGATTTTATCTCACTCCCGGTCAGATTGGATAAGGAAGTCTGACGATGCTGCGAGAAGGACGGTATGGGCATTGTTTATTTAACAAAGATAAATTCAGTGATCAGAATGGTTCCCGGGGCCTCGGTCGGACATTCCCGATATTACTGCCCCGAACTCGACTCCGATTTTATCTTATTTCCGGCCAGATGGGGTCGAGACGTCTGACGATGCTGCGAAAACGACGGTAGGAGCATTGTCTATTTATCAACGATAAAATCAATGGTCAGAATGGTTCCCGGACCTCGATCGGACATTTCCGATAAAACTGCCCCGAATTCATCTCCGATATTATCTAACTTCCGGTCAGATCGGATAAGGAAGTCTGACGATGCTGCGAGAACGACGGTACGAGCATTATTTATTTATAAAGATAAAATCAGTGGTCAGAATGGTTCCTGGGGCCTCGATCGGACATTTCCGATATTACTGCCCCGAATTCAGCTCCGATTTTATCTAACTTCCGGTCAGATCGGATAAGGAAGTCTGACGATGCTTCGAGAACGACGGGTGGAGCATTGTTTATTCAACAAAGATAAAATCAGTGGTCAGAACGGTTCCCGGGGCCTCGATCGGACATTCTCGATATTATTGCCCCGAATTCGTCGCCAATTTAATCTTATTTCGGGTCAGATTAAGTAAGGAAGTCTGACGATGGTGCGTGAACGACGGCAGGAGCAATGTTTATTCAACAAAGATAAAATCGGTGCTCGGAATGGTTCTCGGGGCCTCGATCGGACATTTCCGATATAACTGCCCTGGATTCGTCTCCGATTTCATCTTACTTCCGGTCAGATAAAATAAGTACGTCTGACAATGCTGCGAGAACGACGGTAGGAGCATTGTTTATTTAACAAAGATAAAATCAGTGGTCAAAATGGTTCCCAGGGCCTCGATCGGACATTTGCGATATAACTGCCCCGAATTCGTCTCCGATTTTATCTTACTTTCGGTCACATTGGATAAGGAAGTATGACGATACTGCTAAAACGATGCCAGGAGCATTGTTTATTTAACAAAGATAAACTCAGTGGTCAGAATGGTTCCTGGGGCCTCGATAGGACATTCTCGATATCATTTCCCCGAATTCGTCTCCGATTATATATTATTTCCATTCAGATTAAGTAAGGAAGTCTGACGATGGTGAAAGAACGACGGTAGGGGCATGGTTTATTTAACAAAGATAAAATCGGTGCTCAAAATGGTTCTCGGGGCCTGGATTGGACATTCCCGATATAAATGCCCCAACTTCGTCTCCGATTTTATCTTACTTCCGGTCAGATTGGATAAGGAAGTCTGACGATGCTGCGAGAACGACGGTAGGAGCATTGTTCATTTAACAAAGACAAAATCAGTGGTCAGCATGGTTCCCAGGGCCTCAATCGGACAATCCCGATATTACTGCCGCGAATTCGTCTCCAATTTTATCTTATGTCCTGTCAGGTTAAGTAAGGAAGTGTAACGATGGTGCGAGAACGACGGGAGAAGCTTTGGAATTCGGCGAGGATAAAATCGGTGCTCGGAATGGTTCTTGGGGCCTCGATTGGACGTTTCCGATATACCAGGTGTGTAAGTATGAAAGCGGAATTTGCCCATAGGTGGCGCTAGATGTCGATGCAGTTACCGACACATCAAGATAGCGGTGTCTTGTTATTGTATTGATATCCGACAGAGATTTCCAACTCACAATAACACGAGTTTCATTCAGTAGCATTAGTTTATTAGAGATAAACATGTCGAGTTTTGTGCCAACAAATTACGATTTGCGGACAGCACTACTTTTCTGTTTTCATCTGAAGAAAACCGCAGCCGAATCGCATCGAATGCTTGTGGAGGCGTTTGGTGAGCATGCTCTCGGTAAAACACAGTGTTTCGAGTGGTTCAAACGGTTCAAAAGTGGCGATTTTGACGTGAGGAACGAAGAACGTGGAAGACCACCGAAAAAGTTTGAAGACGCTGACCTGCAAGCCTTGTTGGACGAAGACGACGCTCAAACACAACAACAACTGGCGGATCAGTTAAAGGTGACCCGAGAAGCCATCTCCAGTTATTTGTATCATATCATTACAATGAACGTGTTTTTTCTGTACAAAAATTCCGGTTTCATACTTACACACCTGGTAACTGCTCCGGATTCGTCTCCGATTTCATCTTATTCCCGTCAGATTAGAAAAGGAAGTATGTCGACCCTGCGAGAACGACGGTTGCAGCATTGTTCATTTAACAAATATAAAATCATCGGTCAGAACGGTTCCCGGAGCCTCGATCGGACATTTCCGATATAACTGCCCCGAATTCGTCTGCGATTTTATCTTACTTCCGGTCAGATTGGACAAGGAAGTCTGACGATGCTGCGAGAACGACGGTAGGGGCAGTGATTATTTAACAAAGATAAAATTAGTGTTAAGAATGGTTCCCGGCATCTCGGTCGGACATTCCCGATATTATTGCCCCGAACTCGCCTCCGATTTTATCTTATTTCCGGTCAGGTTGGGTCGAGAAGTCCGACAATGGTGCGAGAACGAGGGTAGGAGCATTGTTTAGTTAACAAAGATAAAATCGGTGCTCGGAATGGTTCCCGGGGCCTCGATCGGACCTTTCTGATATACCTGCCCCGAATTCGTCACCGATTTTATTTTACTTCCGGTCAGATTGGATAAGGGAGTCTGACGATGCTGCGAGAACGACGGTAGGAGCATTGTTTATTTAACAAAGACAAAATCAGTGGTCAGAATGGTTCCCGGGGCCTCGATCGGACATTCGCGATAGTACTGCCCCGAATTCGTCTCCAATTTTATCTTATGTCTGGTCGGTTTACGTAAGGAAGCCTGACGATGGTGCGAGAACGACGGTAGGAGCATTGTATATTAAACAAAGAAAAAATCGGTGCTCGGGATGGTTCCCAGGGCCTAGATTAGACATTCCCCATATTACTGCCCCGAACTCGTCTCCGATTTTATCTTATTTCCGGTCAGATTGGTTCGAGAAGTCCGACGATGGTGCGAGAACGACGGTAAGAGCATTGTTTATTTAACAAAGATAAAATCGGTGCTCGAAATGGTTCTCGGGGCCTCGATTGGACATTCCCGATATTAATGAACCGAATTCGTCTCCTAGTTTATCTTAGTTCCGGTCAGATGGGGTCGAGACGTCTGACGATGGTGCGAGAACGACGGTAGGAGCATCGTTTTTTATCAAAGATAAAATCAGTGGTCAGAATGGTTCCCGGGTCCTCGATCGGACATTTCCGATATGACTGCCCCGAATTCGTCTTCGATTTTATCTTACTTCCGGTCACATTGGATAAGTAAGTCTGACGATGCTGCGAAAACGACGGTAGGAGCATTGTTTATTTAACAAAGATAAAATTAGTGGTCAGAATGATTCCCGGGGCCACGATCGGACATTCCCGATATCACCGCCCCGAACTCGTCTGTGATTTTATCTTATGTCAGGTCAGATTGGGTCGAGAAGTCTGACGATGGTGCGAGAACGACGGTAGGAGCATTGCTCATGTAAGAAAGATAAAATCGGTGCTCGAAATGGCTCTCGGTGCCTCGATTGGACATTCCCGATATTAATGCCCCGAATTCGTCTCCGATTTTATCTTACTTCTGGTCAGATTGGATAAGAAAGTCTGAAGATGGTGCGAGATCGACGGTAGGTGCATTGTTTATTTAACAAAGATAAAATCGGTGGTCGGAATGGGTCCCGGGGCCTCGATCGGACGATTCCGATATTACTGCCCCAACTCGTTTCCGATTTTATTCTATTTCCGGTCAGATTGGGTCGAGAAGTCCGCCGATGGTGCGAGAACGACGGTAGGAGCATTGTTTATTTAACAAAGATAAAATCGGTGCTCCGAATGATTCATGGGGCCTCGATTGGACATTCGCGACATTTATCCCCTGAATTCGTCTCCGATTTTATCTTACCTCCGGTAAGATGGGGTCGAGAAGTCTGACGATGGTGCGGAAACGACGGGAGAAGCATTGTTTATTCAAAAACGATAAAATCGGTGCTCGGAATGGTTCGCGGGTCCTCGATTGGACCTTTCCGATATTACTACCTCGGCTTCGTCTCCGATTTCATCTTACTTCCGGTCAGATTGGATAAGGAAGTCTGACGATGCTGCGAGAACGACAGTAGGAGCATTGTCTATTTAACAAAGATCAAATCAGTGGTCAGAACGGTTCCCGGAGCCTCGATCGGACATTCTCGATATTACTACCCCGAATTCGTCTCCGATTTTATGTTATTTCCGGTCAGATTAAGTAAGGAAGTCTGACGATGGTGCGAGAACGACGGTGGGAGCATTGTTTATTTAACAAAGATAAGATCGCTGCTTGGAATGGTTCCCGGGGCCTCGATCGGAGATTCCCGATAATACTGCCCCGAACTCGTCCCCGATTTAATCTCATTCCCGGCCAGATTAAGTAAGGAAGTCAGACGATGGTGCGAGAACGACGGTAGGAGAAATGTTCATTTAACAAAGATAAAATCGGTGCTCGGAATGGTTCTCGGGGCCTCGATTGGACATTCTCGATATTAATGCCCCGAATTCGTCTCCGATTTTATCTTACTTCCGGACAGGTTGGATGAGGAAGTCTGACGATGGTTCGAGAACGACGGTAGGAGCATTGTATATTTAACAAATATAAAATCGGTGCTCGGAATGGTTCCCGGGGCCTCGATCGGACATTCCCGATATTACTGCCCCGAACTCGTCTCCGATGTTATCTTATTTTCGGTCAGATTGGGTCGAGAAGTCCCACGATGGTACGAGAACGACGGTATGAGCATTGTTTATTTAACAAAGATAAAATCGGTGCTCGGAATGGTTTTCGGGGTATAGATTGGACACTCCCGATATTAATGCCTCGAATTCGTCTCCGATTCTATCTTACTTACGGTCAGATGGGTTCGAAAAGTCTGACGATTGTGCGAGAACGACGGAAGAAGCATTGTTTATTTAACAAAGATAAAATCGGTGCTCGGAATGGTTCTCGGGGCCTCGATCGGACATTTCCGATCTTACTGCAGCGGATTCGTCTCCGATTTAATCTTACTTCCGGTCAGATTGGATAAAGAAGTCTGACGATGCTGCAAGAACGACGGTAGGAGCATTGTTTATTTAATAAAGATAAAATCAGTGGTCAGAGTGGTTCCCGGGGCCTCGCTCGGAAATTTCCGATATTACTACCCCGAATTCGTCTCCGATTTTATGTTATTTCCGGTGAGATTAAGTAAGGAAGTCTGACGATGGTGCGAGAACGACGGTGGGAGCATTGTTTATTAAACAAAGATAAGATCGCTGCTTTCAATGGTTCCCGGATCCTCGATCGGAGATTCCCGATATTACTGCCCCGAATTCGTCTCCGATTTGATCTTATTTCCGGTCAGAGTAAGTAAGGAAGTCTGACCATGGTGCGAGAGCGACGGTAGGAGCAATGTTTATTTAACATAGATAAAATCTGTGATCGGAATGATTCCCGGGGCTTCGGGAATGTCCGATCGAAGCCTCGAGAATCATTCCGAGCACCGATTTTGTCTTTGTTATATAAACAATGCTCCTACGGTCGTTCTGGCACCATCGTCAGACTTCTCGACCCAATCTGACCGGAAGTAAGATATAATCGGAGATAAAATCGAGGCAGTAATATTCTGAATGTCCGATCCAGGCCACCGGAACCATTCCGATCACCGATTTCATCTTTGTTAAATAAACTATGCTCAGTCCGTCGTTTTCGCACCATCATCAGACTTCTCTACCCAATCTATCCGGAAGTAAGATAAAATCGGAGACGAATTCGGAGCAGTAAGATTCGGAATGTCCGATCAAGGCCCCGCGAAACCACTCCGAGCAACGATTTTATCTTTGATAAATAAACAATGCTCCTACCGTCGTTTTCGCAGCATCGTCAGACTTCCTTACCCAATCTGACCCGAAGTAGGATAAAATCGGAGACGGATTCGCGGCAATACTGTCGGAGATGTCTGATCGAGTCCAGGGGAACCATTCCGTACACCGATTTTATCTTGGTTAAATAAACAATGCACCTACCGTCGTTCTCGCAGCATCGTCAGATTTCTCGACTCAATCTGACCGGAAATAAGATAAAATCGGAGACGAATTCGGGGCAGTGATATCGGGAATGTCCGAGCGAAGCCACGGGAACGATTCCGAGCACCGATTGTGTTTTTGTTAAGTAAACAAAGCCCCAACCGTCGTTCTCGCAGCATCGTCAGACTTCTCGACTCAATCTGATCGGAAGTACGATAAAATCGGAGACGAATTCGGGGCAGTAAAATTGGGAATGTCCGATCGAGGCCCCGGGAACCAGTCCGAGCATCGATGTTATCTTTGTTGAATAAACAATGCTCCTACCGTCGTAGTCGGAGCATCGTCAGACTTCCTTGCCGAATCTGACCGGAAGTAAGATAAAATCGCAGACGGATTCGTGGCAGTAATATCGGGAATGTCCGATCGAGGCCACGGAAACCATTCCGAGCAACGATTTTATCTTTGTTAAATAAACAATGCTTCTACCGTCGTTTTCGCAGCATCGACTACTGGACCCAATCTGACCGGAAGTAAGATAAAATCGGAGACGAACTCGGAGTAGTAATATTGGAAATGTCCGATTGAGGCCCCGAGAACCATTCCGAGCTCCGATTTTATTTTTGTTTAATCAACAATGCTCCTACCGGCGTTTTCGCAACATCGTCAGACTTCTCGACCCAATCTGACCGGAAGTAAGAAAAAATCGGAGACAAACTCGGGACAGTAATGTCGGGAATGTCTGATCGAGGCCCCGAGAACCATTCCGAGTGCCGATTTTATCTTTGTTCAATAAACATTGCTCCTACCGGCGTTTTCGCAGCATCGTCAGACTTGCTTACCCAATCTGACCGGAAGTAAGATAAAATCGGAGACGAATTCGGGGCAGTAATATCGGGAATGTCCGATCAAGGCCCCGAGAACCATTCCGAGGACCGATTTTATCTTCGTTAAATAAATAAAGCTCCTACCGTCGTTCCCGCAAGCGTCTTTAGACTTCGCGACCCAATCTGACCGGAAGTCAGATAAAATCGGTGACAAATTCGGGGCAGTAATATCGGGAATGTCCGATCCAGGCCCCGGGAACAATTCCGATGACCGATTTTATCTGTGTTGAATAAATATTGCTCCTACCGTCGTTTTTGCAGCATCGTCAGACTTCTCGACCCAATTCACCCGGAAAAATAAAATCGGAGACGAATTCGGGGCAGTAATATATGGAATGTCCGACCGAGGCCCCGAGAACCATTTCGAGCACCGATTTTATCTTTGTTAAATAAACAATGCTCCCACCGTCGTTTTCGCAGCATCGTCAGACTTCTCGACTCAATCTGACCGGAAGTAAGATAAAATCGGTAACGAATTGGGGGCAACAATACCGGAAATGTCCGATCGAGGCCACGGGAACTACTCCGAGCCACGATTTTATCTTTGTTAAATGAACAATGCTCCTACCGACATTCTCCCCGCATCTTTAGACTTCCTTGCCCAATCTAACCGGAAGTAAGATAAAACCAGAGACGGATTAGGGGCAGTAATATCGGGCATTTCCGATGGAGGACACGGGAAGTATTCTGAGCACCGATTTTATGTTTGTCAAATAAACGATGCTCCTACCGTCGTTCTCGGACCATCGTCAAACCTCTCGACCCCATCTGACCGGAAGTAGGATAAAATCGGAGACGGATTAGGGGCAGTAATATCGGGAATGTCCGATCGAGGCCCCGGGAACCATTCCGAGCACCGATTTTATCTTTAGTCAATAAATAATGCTCCTACCATCGTACTCGCACCATCGTCAGACTTCTGGACCCAATCTGACCGGAAATAAGATAAATCGGAAACGAGTTCGAAGCAGTAATATCGGGAATCTCTGATCGAGGTCCCGAGAACTATTCCGAACACCGATTTTGTTATCTTTTAATAAACAAAGCTTCTACGGTCGTTCTAGGTGCATCGTCAGATTTCTCGACTTAATCAGACCGGAAGTTAGATAAAATCGGCGGCGGATTAGGGGTCGTAATATAGGGAATGTCCGATCGAGGACACGAGAACCAATCCGAGCACCGATTTTATCGTTGTTAAATAAACAATGCTCTCACGGTCAGTTTCGCAGCATCGTTAGACTGCCTTACTAAATCTGACCGGACATAAGATAAAATCGGAGACGAATTCGGGATAGTAATATCGGGAGTGTCCGATCGAGGCCCCGAGAACCATTCCGAGGACCGATTTTATATTCGTTAAATAAATAAAGCTCCTACCGTCGTTCCCGCAGCATCTGTAGACTTCTCGACCCAATCTAACGGGAAGTCAGATAAAATCGGATACAAATTCGGGGCAGTAATATCGGGAATGTCCGATCCAGGCCCCGGGAACAATTCCGATGACCGATTTTTTCTGTGTTGAATAAATATTGCTCCTACCGTCGTTTTCGCAACATCGTGAGACTTCTCGACCCAATCCAACCGGAAAAATAAAATCGGAGACGAATTCGGGGCAGTAATGTCGGGAATGTCCGACCGAGGCCCAGAGAACCATTCCGAGCACCGATTTTATCTTCATTAAATAAGTAATGCTCCTACCGTCGTTCTCGCACCATCGTCAGCCTTCTCGACCCAATCTGATCGGAAATAAGATAAATCGGAAACGAGTTCGGGGCAGTAATATCGGGAATGTCTGATCGAGGTCCCGAGAACTATTCCGAGCACCGATTTTATCTTTGTTGAATAAACAATGCTCCTACCGTCATTCTCGGCGCGTCATCAGACTTCCGTACCCAATCTGACCGGAAGTAAGATAAAACCAGAGACGGATTAGGGGCAGTAATATCGGGAATGTCTGATCGAGGACACGGGAAGTATTCCGAGCACCGATTTTATCTTTGTCAAATAAACGATGCTCCTACCGTCGTTCTCGCACCATCGTCAGACTTCTGGACCCAAACTCACCGGAAATAAGATAAAATCGGCGACGAATTCAGGACATTAATATCGGGAATGTCCAATCGAGGCTCCGAGAACCATTCCGAGCACCGATTTTATCTTTGTTAAATAAGCAATGCTTCTACCGTCGTTCTCGCATCGTCGTCAGACTTCTCTATCGAATCTGACCGGAAATAAGATAATATCGGAGACGAGTTCGGGGCAGTAATAGCGGGAATGTCCGATCGAGGCCCCGAGAACCATTCCGAGCAACGATTTTATCTTTGTTAAATAAACACAGCTCCTACCGCCGTTCTCTCTGCATCGTTAGACTTTTCGACTTAATCTGACTGGAAGTAAGATAAAATCGGAGACGAATTCGGGGCAGTAATATCGGGAACGTCCGATCGAGGACACGGGAACTATTCCGAGCACCGATTTTAACTTTGTTAAATAAACAGAGCTCCTACCGTCGTTCTAGCTGCATCGTCACACTTCTCGACTCAATCTGACCGGAAGTAAGATAAAATCGTAGACGAATTCGGGGCAATAATATCGGGAATGTCCGATCGGGGCCACGGGAACTATTCCGAGCACCGATTGTATCTTTCTTAAATGAACAAAGCTCCTAGCGTCGTTTTCGCAGCACCGTCAGCCTGCCTTACCCAATATGACCGGAAGTAAGATGAAATCGGAGACGGATGTGGGGCAGTCATGTCGGGAATGTCCGATCGAGGCCACGGGAACCATTCCGAGCACCGATTTTATCTTTGTTAAATAAACAATGCATGTACCATCGTTTTCGCAGCATCGTCAGACTTCCTTCCCGAATCTGACCGGAAGTAAAATAAAATCGGAGACGGATTAGGCGCAGTATGACCGGGAATGTCCGATCGAAGCCACGGGAAACATTCCGAGCATCGATTTTATCGTTGCTACATAAACAATGCTCCGACCATCGTTTTCGCAGCATCGTCAGACGTCCTTGTCCAATCTGACCGGAAGTAAGATAAAATCGGAGACGAATTCAGGACATTAATATCGGGAATGTCCAATCGAGGCTCCGAGAACCATTGCGAGCACCGATTTTATCTTTGTTAAATAAGCAATGCTTCTACCGTCGTTTTCGCACCGTCGTCAGACTTCTGTATCGAATCTGACCGGAAATAAGATAATATCGGAGAAGAGTTCGGGGCAGTAATATCGGGATTGTCCGATCGGGCCCCCGAGAACCATTCCGAGCACCGAATTTATCTTTGTTACATAAACACAGCTCCTACCGTCGTTCTCGCTGCATCGTTAAACTTCTCGACTCAATCTGACCGGAAGTAAGATAAAATCGTAGACGAATTCGGGGCAATAATGGCGGGAATGTCCGATCGGGGCCACGGGAACTATTCCGAACACCGATTGTATCTTTGTTAATTGAACAAAGCTCCTAGCATCGTTTTCGCAGAACCGTCAGCCTGCCTTACCCAATCTGACCGAAGGTGAGATAAAATCGGAGATTGATTCGGGGCAGTAATATCGGAAATGTCCGATCGAGGCCTCGGGAAACATTCCGAGCACCGGTTTTATCTTTGTTAAATAAGCAATGCTTCTACCGTCGTTCTCGCACCATCGTCAGACTTCTCGACCCCATCGGACCGGAAGTCAGATAAAATCGGAGACGAATTCAGGGCATTGATATCGGAAATGTCCAATCGAGGCCCCGAGAACCATTCCTAGCACCGATTTTATCTTTGTCAAATAAACAATGCTTCTACCGTCATTCTCTCACCATCGTCAGACTTCTCGACCCCATCTGACATCTCCACCCAATCTGACCGGAAGTAAGATAAAATCGGAGACAAATTTGGGGCAGTAATATCGGGAATGTCCGATCCAGGCCCCGGGAACCACTACGATCACCGATTTTATCTTTGTTTAGTAAAGAAAGCTCCTACCGTCGTTCTCGTAACATCGTCAGACTCCTTGACTCAATCTGACCGGAAGTAAGATAAAATCGAAGACGAATTTGGGGCAGTAAGATCGGGTTCGTCCGATCGATGCCCCGGTAACCATTCCGAGCACCGATTTTATCTGCGTTAAATAAACAATACTCCTACCGTCGTTTTCGCAGCATCGTCAGACTTCCTTACCGAATCTGACCGGAAGTAAATTTAAATCGGAGACAGATTAGGCGCAGCAAGATCGGGAATGTCCGATCGAGGCCACGGGAAACATTCCGAGCATCGATTTTATCGTTGCTACATAAACAATGCTCCGACCGTCGTTTTCGCAGCATCATCAGACTTCCTTATCCAATCCGACCGGAAGTAAGAAAAAATCGGAGACGAACTCGCGGCCGTAATATTGGGAATGTCCGATCGAGGCTTCGAGAACCATTCCGAGCAGCGACTTTATCTTTGTTTAATAAACAATGCTCCTACCGTCGTTTTCGCAACATCGTCAGACTTCTCAACCCAATCTGAACGGACGTATGAAAAAATCGGAGACAAACTCGGGGCAGTAATATCGGCAATTTCTGATCGAAGCCCCGAGGCCATTCCGAATACGGATTTTATCTTTGTTAAATAAACAATGCTCCTACCGGCGTTTTCGCGTCATCGTCAGACTTCCTTACCCAATCTGACCTGAAGTAAGATATAATCGGAGACGAATTCGGGGCAGTAATATCGGGAATGTCCGATCGAGGACACAGGAACCAATCCGAGCACCGATTTTATCTTTGTTAAATAAACAATGCTCTCACCGTCAGTTTCGCAGCATCGTCAGACTTCCTTACTAAATCTGACCGGAAGTAAGATAAAATCGGAGACGAATCTGGAGCAGAAATATCGGGAATGCCCGAACGAGGCCACGGGAACCATTCCGAGCACTGATTTGATCTTTGTTAAATAAACAATGCTCCTACCGTCGTTTTTGGTGCACCGTCAGAATTCCTTACCCAATCTGACCGGACGTAAGATAAAATCGGAGACGAAGTCGGGTTAGAAATACCGGGAGTGTCCGATCGAGGCCCCGCGAACCACTCCGAGGACCGATTTTATCTTCGTTAAATAAATAATGCTCCTACCATCGTTCCCGCAGCATCTTTTGACTTCTCGACCCAATCTGACCGGAAGTCAGATAAAATCGTAGACAAATTCGGGGCAGTAATGTCGGGAATGTCCGATCCAGGCCCCGGGAACCATTCCGATCACCGATTTTATCTGTGTTGAATAATCATTGGTCCTACCGTCGTTTTCGCAGCATCGTCAGACTTCTCGACCCAATCCAACCGGAAAAATAAAATCGGAGATGAATTCGGGGCAGTATTATCGGGAATGTCCGACCGAGGCCCCGAGAACCATTCCGAGCACCGATTTTATCTTTGTTAAATAAACAATGCTCCTACCGTCGTTCTCGCCGCATCATCAGACTTCCGTACCCAATCTGACCGGAAGTACGATAAAACCAGAGACGGATTACTCGCAGTAATATCGGGAATGTCCGATCGAGGACACGGGAACTATTCCGAGCACCGATTTTATCTTTGTCAAATAATCGATGCTCCTACCGTCGTTCTCGCACCATCGTCAGACTTCTGGACCCAATCTGACCGGAAATAAGATAAAATCAGAGATGAATTCAGGACATTAATATCGGGAATTTCCAATCGAGGCTCCGAGACCCATTCCGAGAACCGATTTTATCTTTGTTAAATTAGCAATGCTTCTACCGTCGTTCTCGCACCGTAGTCAGACTTCTCTATCGAATCTGACCGGAAATAAGATAATATCAGAGACGAGTTCGGGGCAGTAATATCAGGAATGTCCGATCGGGCCCCCGAGAACCATTCCGAGTACCGATTTTATCTTTGTTAAATAAACAATGCTCCTACAATCGTTTCCGCAGCATCGTCAGACTTCCTTACCCAATCGGAACGGAAGTAAGATAAAATCGGAGAAGAATTCGGGGTAGTAATATCGGCGATGTCCGATCGAGGCCCCGAGAACCATTCCCAAGACCGATTATATCTCTGTTAAATAATCAAAGCTCCTACCGTCGTTCCCACAGCATCGTCAGACTTCTCGAACCAATCTGACCGAGAGTACGATATAATCGGAGACGAATTCGGGGCAGTAATATCGGGAATGTCCGATCGAGGCCCCGGGTACCATTCCGATCACCGATTTTATTTTTGTTAAATTAACAATGGCCCTATCGTCGTTCTCGTAGCATCGTCAGACTTCTCAACCCAATGTGACCGGAAGTATGATAAAATCGGAGACGAATTCGGGGCAGTAATATAGGGGATGTCCGACCGAGGCCCCGAGAACCATTCCGAGCACCGATTTTATCTTTGTTAAATAAAGAAAGCTCCTACCGTCGTTCTCGCAGCATCGTCAGACTTCTCGACTCAATCTGACCGGAAGTAAGATATAATCGGAGACAAATTCGGGGTAGTAATATCGGGAATGTCCGATCGAGGCCCCGAGAACGATTCCGCGTACAGATTTGATCTTTGTTAAATAAACAATGCTCCTACCATCATTTTCGCAGCATCGTCAGAATTCCTTACCCAATCTGACTGGAAATAAGATAAAATCGGAGATGAATTCAGAGCATTCATATCAGGAATGTCCAATCGAGGCCCCGAGAACCTGAGAACCATAACGAGCACCGGTTTTATCTTTGTTAAATAAGCAATGCTCCTCCCGTCGTTTTCACAGCACCGTCAGCCTGCCTTACCCCATCTGACCGGAAGTAAGATGAATTCGGAGACAAACTTGGGGCAGTAATATCGGGAATGTCCGATCGAGGCCGCGAGAACCATTCCGAGTACCGATTTGATCTTTGTTAAATAAACAATGCTCCTACAATCGTTTCCGCAGCATCGTTAGACTTCCTTACCCCATCTGACCGGAAGTAAGATAAAATCGGAGAAGAATTTGGTATAGTAGTATCGGGAATGTTCGATCGAGGCTCCGAGATCCATTCCCAGAACCGATTTTATCTCTGTTAAATAATCAAAGCTCCGACCGTCGTTCCCGCAGCATCGTCAGACTTCTCGAACCAATCTGACCGGGAGTAATATAAATTCGGAGATGAATTCGGGGCAGTAATATCGGGAATGTCCGATCGAGGCCCCGGGTACCATTCCGATCACCGATTTTATTTTTGTTAAATGAACAATGCTCCTACCGTCGTTTTCGTGGCATCGTCGGACTTCTCGACCCCATCTGACTGGAAGTAAGATAACATCGGAGACAAACTTAGGGCAGTAATATCGGGAATTTCCGATCGAGGCCCCGAGATCCATTCCGAGTACCGATTTTACCTTTGTTAAATAAACAATGCTCCTACCATCGTTGTCGCAGTATCGTCAGAATTCTTTACCCAATCTGACTGGAGGTAAGATGAAATCGGAGAGAATTTCGGGGTAGTAGTATTGGGAATGTCCATTCGAGGGCCCGAAAACCATTCCGAGCACCAATTTTATCTTTGTTAAATAAGAAATGCCTCTACCGTCGTTCTCGCCCCATCGTCAGACTTCTCGACCCCATCTGGCCAAAAGTAAGATTCGTCGGAGACGAATCCAGGGCATTAATATCGGAAATGACCACTGGAGGACCTGAGCACTGATGTTATCTTTGTTAAATAAGCAATGCTCCTACCGTCGTTCTCGCACCATCTTCAGACTTCTCGACCCAATCTGACCGGAAATAACATAAATTCGAAGATGAAATCGAAGCAGTAAGTTCGGGTACGTCCGATCGATGCCCCGGTAACGATTCCGAGGACCGATTTTATCTCTGTTAAATAAACAATGCTCCTACCATCGTTTTCGCAGCATCGTTAGAATTCCTTACCCAATCTGAGAGGAAGTAAGATGAAATCGGTGACGAATTCGGGGCAGTACTATCGGGAATGTACGATCGAGGCCCCGAGAACCATTACGATCACTGATTTTATTTTTGTTAAATAAACAATGCTCCCCCCGTCGTTTTCGTAGCATCGTCAGACTTCTCAACCCACTGTGACCGGAAGTAAGATAAAATCGGAGACGAATTCGGCGCAGTAATATAGGGGACGTCCGACCGAGGCCCCGAGAACCATTCCGTGCCCCGATTTTATCTTTGTTAAATAAAGGAAGCTCCTACCGTCGTTCTCGCAGCATCGTCAGACTTCTCGACTCAATCTGACCGGAAGTAAGATGAAATCGGAGACGAATTCGGGGTAGTAATATCGGGAATATCGAGATCCATTCCGAGGACCTATTTTATCTCTGTTAAATTAACAATGCTCCTGCCATCGTTTTCGCAGCATCGTCAGAATTCCTTACCCAATCTTACCGGAAGTAAGATGAAATCGGTGACGAATTCAGGGCAGTACTATCGGGAATGTACGATCGAGGCCCCGAGAACCATTACGATCACCGATTTTATCTTTGTTAAATAAACAATGCTCCTACCATCGATTTTGCAGCTTCATCAGACTTCCTTACCGAATCTGACCGCGAGTAAAATAAAGTCGGAGCCGAATTCGGGGTAGTGATATCGGGAATGTCCTATCAAGGCCCCGAGAACCATTCCGAGGACCGATTTTATCTTTGTTAAATAAACAAAGCTCCCACCGTCGTTCCCGGAGCATCGTCAGACTTCTCGACACCATCTGACCGGATGTAAGATAAAATCGGAGACAAATTCGTCGCAGTAGTATCGGGAATGTCCGATCGAGGCCCCGGGAACCATTCCGATCACCGATTTTATGTTTGTTAAATTATTTCCAACTAAACATTATTTATTCCCATAAATAGTGTCTTTCGAAATAACCTTCCGAATATACGCCAAAGTCAGAAATCTTAACATCATCGAGGTTAGTTATTTCTCATATTTCATCTCTTTATAATTCCTTAATATAATAACCTTCTCTCTCACACATCACACATTTCAAACACCAATACATAAAAATAATTAACGCAATAAAAGAAATTATTCATATCATCTTAATATAGCTATAATCAAAACAGAATTAACATAACTGTTATACAAAATGACACAACAATTTCATAACGCAATCATAACATACAACGTTCATGTATTTAACTCTTTCAAACGTGTTTGGTAAAATTTGTGTATCATAATTTATACGGAAAAATATAATTTCTGAAGAGGACCCGCACCAGAGAGCCGAAACGTAAAAAAAAGAAAAACATTATTTATTTCCATCGCTGACCTTGGAAAACCGCTATTGGCCGGACTGAAGCCGAATCTTCAACGCAACTTGTCATTTAGACGGCCGCACACATCTTTCATTCATTTGTTACATAAACAATTCTCCTACCGTCGTTCTCGCACCATTGTCAGACTTCTCGACCCAATCTGACCGGAAGTAAGATAAAATCGGAGACGAATTCGGGGCAGTAATATCGGGAATGTCCGATCGAGGCTCCGAGAACCATTCCGAGCACCGAGTTTATCTTTGTTAAATAAACAATGCTTCTACCGTCGTCCTCGCACCATCGTCACACTTCTCGATCCAATCTGACCGATTGAGTACAGAATTTTAACCCGCATTTCGCGAACCTGGGTCGTTTTCGTCCCGCCCAAGATCGTTTTCTTCGCAGGTTGCTTTATATTCAATTTAAAAAGTATTAAACATAAGAAAGAAAAGAACCCTATTTTCCCTTGTGAAGTACGGCCTTAAGATTGACCATGCATTTTTTCAGATGTTTCTCATTGACAATTGTTGGTTTGGTAGTGCAAAAACGAAAACGACCCAGGTTTACGGGATTAAGGTGCCTCAAATACCTTCACAGATTGAGGGTTAAGATAACCGATTGATCGTAATCGGTAGATTGTGAACTTTATTGAAAAAATGTCCATTTCGAAAATGTTCGAGGATTTCGTGCTCCGCAAATAATATTTTAAATCATATGCGATTCGCTAACAACTTTTGGACTAAATAATCCTAACATTTCATTTTAAATTAATTTCGCGTGAAATTATTAGTTTTCACCAAATCCTACGAGCACTTTTGTTTTTTTACTGTTTCACAAATTATCTTAAAATTCTGTAACTACAGAATGTTACGATATTTATTTTTGTATTTAGAATTATGTAGAATATTTTTTTATTTAGAATTTACGATTCATAAATTATGTAAGTACAGAGTTTTCAGATTATTGATGCAACATTAATAAAACAAAAATACTCGTAGTATTTGGTAACAAATAATAATTTCTCGCCAAATTACTCTGAAATGTATTGCTAGAATTATTTATTCTTAAAGTTATCGAAAATTTCGAACTTTCGGAATTGACATTCTTTTAAATAACGTTCTCGGATAGGGACCCATTCAGATCCCCCTGTTCGACCGCTTGTCATAGGACCAAATTCCTGTGACAACCGAACATTCGGAAGTTGCAGCTGTAACATCTGCAGACTAGCACTTCCTATAGCGCGCCCGTATCTGATTTAGCTCATTTGTTCCACTGATTAAATTCCGATTTATCGACTTTAAATCGTATGTTCGATAATTTTTTCTCCATGACGGGGGGCTCTAATAAAGCTTTTCGGGAGTGTTCCGTATTCGGAATTTCCCAGACTTTATTCTCCTGCACGCAGAATGGAATTTTCATTTTTTTCCAAACTACGCTATTTTCTCCGGCATATACTATTCATGCCAAAAATACGATATATTTTTTTTCAAAGGGAGCTTGAAAAACCATTAAAACGCATGCCCACCTTATAAAAGTCACCCTGTATATATACATTTATAATTGTATAATCATTGATCATATACAATTGTATACAAAAATTGGCCCGATAGTATATGAATATATAGAAAATTTTATCGGACCAATTCTCCTATCCAATTATATATGATCAATTAATATACAATTTTATATACAACATACTTTATATATATATATATATATTAATAGACGACTGTATATTATTATCATTTATAGGATTTTATATTTGTTATGCACATAGATAAATCTGTATATAATATATATGCATAACAAATAGAAAATCCTATAAATGATAACAATATACAATTGTTTATTATTATATTTATATAAAGTATGTTGTATATCAAATTGTATATTAATTGATCATATACAATTGTATACACAATTGGCCCGATAGAATTTTATATATTTGTGTATAAAATTCTATGGGGCCAATTTTTGTATACAATTGTATATGATCAAATAATATACAATTATATATGATCATATATATTCATTTTTACTCGGGATTGCGATTTTTAACACTGCAGGGTCTGGATTGTCCGAAAGTCAGGTCCCGTATTTCGTTGTACTATTCCATTGTGTTTATAATTTTTTTTCGAAAAATTTTGTTTCGATAGCAAACTAGTTAGGGAAAGAGTGAGCAAAATTTGGATTGCCTTTACTATCCAGTTTTGCTAGAAACGTTCAGTAAACACAGAATAATTCTCCGTAAAAATTATTTGTCCCCTAAAATAAGGAGATATATAAACAATATTGAATATTAATATTTATACCGCAATGCTTTTTTTATAATAAAAATTTTAAACTTTCAACATAAAAAAGAATTGCGTTATAAATATTAATATTTTATATTGTTTATGTTGTCTTCATAACAAAAGTTTTGGTTAATTCATAACTAATTAAAAACTTTGTTCGATTAAAAATTACTTTCAAATAAAAAATTTGGTTGCAGTATTATTTTAAATGTGCCGCGCAAACTTGCGTCATTGGATACGTGGACCGTGTTTTTATTGTAGAAGATAAATATTTTTCACGGAAAATGACTCTGTCGAAATTTGAATGTAGACCTTGCATTGTTAAAAGTTACAATTTTATAACCCATTATCTCCCATTGTAAATAGTCGACTGTTCTGGAAATTCACTCGAACATGCCTAATGATATGAACAATGCCTGGTTAAAATTGTAACAAAATCTATAGAAATCAAGAGCGCGTGCTCGCTCTACCTTATTGTTAGAGGCATAAAATCCTTCCTGGACGGGGCAGGGACTCTCTCTCTCTCTTTCGCTCTCTCGCAAAGAGTCAGGGCGTTCATGATTTTATGCATATAAATAACTATTGTATGTTGGGTTATAATATACCCTACATTACATTGAGGCGACGTAGAAGATGTACGACGTCACATATGAGTGCGAGAGAGATAGCTGAAATTCTTGAACCAAGATTTCTCAAAAATGAACAACTTCTAACGTAAAATGAAACAACCAAGCTCTACATGTATGGATTCTACAAAGCCTGAGGCTCGGTTTGTTTCTAAAAATTTAACGGTCTATGAGAACACTGGGTCAAACAATTTCTGACGTTTCACGGTTGCCGATCATATACATTTTCTCAAGTCTTATCTGCACCACCTTTAATCTTGACGTCCCACCACGGCCAATTATCTGGAGGAGAGCGACTCATTTCCACTAATTCGTGCAATCTTTTGCAAGATTTGATATTGTAAGGCGGCGATGGATATTTTGCAATGCACTTTTTGTCCTGTCTGTTTGAAGAAATCCACGACGTTGGAATGATGTCAACATCTGAGAGCCTTGTGCTTTGACTTCCAAAGAGCTCTACGAGGTGAAATTTGTATTCCTGGTTGCTTGAGACTGTAAAAATGTAATACCATTGTTACGTCCTAGCAGTCTCGCCCTCCAAATATTCATATCTGACACGAATTGTAATAATTATTAAGATTTTTTCCTCGCGCTAAACGCGCACATTTATATTTTTCTTGGGGTACGTATGAACCAGAACGACCCATATCTGGTCGATTTCACTCAGAAACCCCGTTATATAAAATATTCGTAAATATAACTTTCAAGTTAGCACGCGCATATCTACCCGTATACTTTAGGGACAAACAGTTCCCATAATAACTTTACCGCTGAGCCTACCCGTAACTTCAGGGACGAACACATGGGTGCTCGGATTAACGTTACGAATAGCCTCATATACACGTGCATATCTGTTTGCCTGTACACTTCTGGGACGCGCACATGGGTCCCCGAAGTACCATATCATAATGTCTCATATATACATACGTACCTGCATGCTTCAGGGACATAGGTCCTCGTACTAACTTCCATGAATATATATATATATATATATATATATATATATATATATATATATATATATATTTACATACTCTAGGATCTCAGAGTCCTCATGTACCATTCGTATATTCTGTGACATGATTTTTTAAGTTACGCCACAGAAAGGCTACCGACGATTTAGTTGTGCTCTCGATGCCCGGATTACGACCCCTCCGTGTATGTTACGGGTCTTTCCTCCAGCATGTTTGTTTTTGTAACGTTTTAGATTTGGGTTTTGTTAGTGTTTCTGGTGAGGTTGGCGTGCGAAACTCGGTCGGGCGGCGTGTCGCTCAACATACCGAGCCATCCCGACCGAGGGACGCACGCAACGAGACTTTCGGTGAATCAGTGCACGCCCGGCTGAGACGCCGGCGCCCCATCGCAGTGGTGCATCGTGCTAGAGAGAGAGCCGTTTAGGTTGCGGGAGGAGGCGGGAGGCCTCTGCGCCGCGCTTCTGGAGAGAAGCTGGGCCCTCTCTCGCATGGAGACCCGGGGATGCGATCCCCGAGAGCCTCCATGTTACCTAGGAGGATAGGTCCCGATCTGTTACC